>JACXIV010000002.1:4960433-5292249 GCA_014737475.1 Bombus confusus | reverse complement strand
GATGCAATACGTAAAGATGCAATACGTAAGGATGCAATACGTAAGGATGCAATACGTAAGGATGCAATACGTAAGGATGCAATACGTAAAGATGCAATACGTAAAGATGCAATACGTAAAGATGCAATACGTAAAGATGCAATACGTAAGGATGCAATACGTAAGGATGCAATACGTAAAGATGCAATACGTAAGGATGCAATACGTAAAGATGCAATACGTAAAGATGCAATACGTAAAAATATATAATATATAATAAAATAAAAATATAATTTGAAAAAAATATAATTTGAAAAAAATATAATTTGAAAAAAATATAACTTGTAAAAATATAACTTGTAAAAATATAACTTGTAAAAATATAACTTGTAAAAAATATAACTTGTAAAAAATATAATTTGTAAAAAATATAACTTGTGAAAAATATAACTTGTAAAAAATGTAACTTGTAAAAAATATAATTTGTAAAAAATATAATTTGTAAAAAATATAACTTGTAAAAAATATATCTTGTAAAAAATGTAACTTGTAAAAAATATAACTTGTAAAATTATAACTTGTAAAAATATATATAAAAATGCAATACGTAAAGATACGTAATACGTAAGGATGCAATACGTAACGATGCAATACGTAAAGATGCAATACGTAAAGATGCAATACGTAAGGATGCAATACGTAAGGATGCAATACGTAAAGATGCAATACGTAAAGATGCAATACGTAAAGATGCAATACGTAAAGATGCAATACGTAAAGATGCAATACGTAAAGATGCAATACGTAAGGATGCAATACGTAAAGATGCAATACGTAAAGATGCAATACGTAAAAGTATATAATATATAATAAAATAAAAATATAATTTGTAGAAATATAATTTGTAGAAATATAATTTGTAAAAAATATAATTTGTAAAAAATATAATTTGTAAAAAATATAATTTGTAAAAAATATAATTTGTAAAGAATATAATTTGTAAAAAATATAATTTGTAAAAAATATAATTTGAAAAAAATATAATTTGAAAAAAATATAATTTGAAAAAAATATAATTTGAAAAAAATATAATTTGAAAAAAATATAATTTGAAAAAAATATAACTTGTAAAAATATAACTTGTAAAAATATAACTTGTAAAAAATATAATTTGTAGAAAATATAATTTGTAAAAAATATAATTCGTAAAAAATATAATTCGTAAAAAATATAATTTGCAAAAAATATAACTTGTAAAAAATATAACTTGTAAAAAATATAACTTGTAAAAAATATAACTTGTAAAAAATATAACTTGTAAAAAATATAATTTGTAAAAAATATAATTTGTAAAAAATATAATTTGTGAAAAATATAATTTGCAAAAAATATAATTTGTAAAAAATATAATTTGTAAAAATATATATAAAANATGCAATACGTAAAGATGCAATACGTAAAGATGCAATACGTAAAGATGCAATACGTAAAGATGCAATACGTAAAGATGCAATACGTAAAGATGCAATACGTAAAGATGCAATACGTAAGGATGCAATACGTAAGGATGCAATACTTAAAAATATATAATATATAATAAAATAAAAATATAATTTGTAAAAATATAATTTGTAAAAATATAATTTGTAAAAATATAATTTGTAAAAAGTATAATTTGTAAAAAATATAATTTGTAAAAATATAATTTGTAAAAATATAATTTGTAAAAATATAATTTGCAAAAATATATCTTCGTTTTGTAGCCTTCATTTCTTTACTTATATTCCTAAATATTTTTGTATAAAAATCGATAGTCTACTTATAAATGTACTTCCTAGCCAGCGTGCAATAATATGAATAATTGAGAATCGGTCGGATAAATTAAGCGATTATTGGATTAAACCGAAGAGATTCGTGGTGTCGAAAGTCGAGTGTTCGGCACACGTTATTCTCATTGCGATCGAACTTTCTCCTCCACTGTATGTTCGGTGCTTTTAACCGCGGTACACGACCCAGCTCTCGGTCTCGTTTGATTCCATGGTGTGTCTGTTTAGTCGTGGATCTCGGTGCGCGTGCCTCTTTTGTCAAATGCATCGCGTCGACGCGATGAAACACGACGAATCCGGTGAGTAAAAGAAACGGGGCTCGGAAATGTCTCGAATACAGCCTTGATCTTTTCCCTACGATACTATACGTCGCGACGAATGCAAAGAGTTCCACCCTTCCACGGATTTTGAAACATATTTCCTTCGAAAGGAAACGGAGGTAACGATACAGCTACTCACTATATTATAGGAAAGATTCTGAAATTTTATTGGCCGTATTACTGTAATGAGGCGATTATCACTATTATATAGATGAAACTATTCTGAAGATGTATGTAAAAGTTTGCAGACATTTATTGCAAGTATACGGCTCGTATAAATCACCAGGGTGTTTGAGCAGACAATTATTGATCATATATATCAGTAAACCACAACATTTAGTGAAACAATTTATAGCTATTATTCTATGTTTAAAATCCATTATTTATGCCGTGCACTATTTCTTTACATATCTTTAGTATACATTTGCAACGATTGTCTCGTATCTTCTATGAACATTTACATCGATTCCTTTCAAATTGCACTAATATAATCACAGTCGCGTTTTATCATAGTGTTAATCGAACAGTTTCGTAGAACACGTATAACGTATTCATAAAAATTTTATATCGCAAGCGTTTTTACTAACTGTTATTACTAATAGTTGGACGAGACAAATGAAGAAATCGAATCTTAGAATTGAAACTTATTGTAACGATAAAAGTTAACATAGTTTTTGAAACGAAATTAAGATCAAACACTGTCGGTTCTGTGGACTGATTTAAGTATGTTGTCGCTGAAATATGTACGTATTGAATGTAAAAAGTTTCCGTCCTCTACGAGTTCGGTGTATGTATGTAAATATTTTGTTGGCGGCAACCGTGTATCATGTATCGAACGAGCTATCGCGTGTTGAAGAAATAAAGAAATCGTGTTTTAGCATTGGAAAAAATTGGAATGTGTGTTGGCAAAATAAAAAGTAGCGTTGTTGTAGAAACGAAGCTGGGTTCGAATACTATCGGTTCAATGGACTGTTTTAAACAGTTTTTTTGTCGGGAAGGTTTTCATTCTTCTATAGATTCGGAATAAATATTTTATCGGAAGCCAAACGATAGCAATCGTGCATCAAATAAACTATTACGTGTTAAATATACGGAAATCGTGTCTTAACATTAGAATGCGCGTATATCTATACAAAATATACAGAAATTGTATTTTATCATTGAGACGCGTGTCTAAATAGGAACAATCGTAAAACGATTGATTTCACCGGGAAAGTAAAAATTACCGGAATTCAGATCGATTGGCAATTCTTGCATTTAAATCGTTCATTTAATGAAAAATGATTTATATTTCTTGTTCGTTCGTTCAATTATATGCGCGATATTAGCACAATATACATTTAAAATTGTTTGATAACAGTACACATTATTAATATACATCCCATCCACTTGGGGTATTTTAATACTATTTTAAGATAGCTTTCTATTTCGAGAAAAATTACTTATCTGAAAATTTATTCAAGTTAAACACGGAACGTTGCCTAATACTGAAATTTAAAAAAGTAATGTAAAGTAGCTTTTTGTCTTATAAGATTAATGTTTCGTTATAAAAAGTTACGAGTGTTCTGTTTTTAATATAATTGAGTGTGCCTAATTATTATTTGAAAGATAATTTTCGCTATACATACTTCTCAATTCAATATTTAATTAAAATTGTTATGAAGTTTATTTACGAACCGAGGGAACGAACGTGAGGCACTTAATATAATTCCTATTTATTCATAAATCAATATTCTTTATTATTTTAATATGCAATCATACGTCGTTTATTTTATTTAAAGCAGAACGTGTTAATCAACTATTTATAGAAAGCTCCTCTTTTTCGCGGAAAAATTTCGACAGGCTCTAAAATTCGTGGAAATCAAAGCCAGTTATCTATTAACTACGTATTTTGGTATGTATTGCGCGAATTTCAAGATGCTCGATTTCAAACTCACGCTCATCTGTCGTTAATAGAAGTGCAATCGATTTTGAAGGTGACGACTGCTGCCAAATCGAAAAGGTTATTCGCATGACCCACATTCAGCTTATCCACGCGAGACGAATTTTCATACGGATGAAATAACGTGAACCGGGCAAACACACGATCACACGGCGAGCTAGCTACCCATTAAAAGCTGACTATTTCTAATATCTGTTCGATCATTCATATTGAACCTTCGATAATACACTAACAGACGTGGAAAAACGAAAATGACGCCTCTTAAATCAGTTAAAAATGTGAAATACGAAAATATTTTGTTTTGAGGGATTTAAATATATTTATGCGAAGCTGGAACGTTCTGCCTTAAAAGGGGATTCTTAAATAGAATTGTCAGAGGACGACGGTGGCGTTGTGGTTATTGTAGTTGGCTACGAACGTTCCAGACCCTGGTTCGAGTCCCCGGGCCACCTATTTGTTGTTTTTCACAAACCATAACGTTGGGAAGTCCGGATTGGAGGTGCGGTGACGTCCATTAACTCGGAAGTCTTCGGCCTGCACTTGCTGGGCCGTTCCCCACCTTAGAGGGTTCCGAAGCTGCCTTAGATAAGATCAAAAGAGATTGTGCACCTCTATAAAATCACAGTGGCCACTGGCAAAAAAAAAAACATAAAAAAACTAATAAAACTAACACAAAAAAAAAAAAAAAAAAATGTTGGGTGGCGGCGTCAGCGACGGAACTCCTCTCGACCATCATCTTAACGGGGGGCGGCAGTGAAAGCATGTTGTATTTGGCCATAGGGATTGCAAATCCGCCGGGGGTATCACCTCGCCTTCACCCTTCTTGTGGCTAGTGGAATTACAGGATTTAGGTCGTCTTCGCGGATGAAGACCCGGGATTTGGTCGACGTTTAATAGTCGGCTACGGGGCGCTACGCTGGGTTTCGCGAGCCTGGCAAACCGTTGTCCTAATTTTGCATAATTTTCTTATATATTTGTAAGTTTTTGACAAGTTCCTTCATTTTCTATCAATATTTCACTTATAATCCTATTTTTTTTTTTATTTTACAAGTGAAGATTCGGGACTAGCTCAGACCGAAAAGTTTATTAAATATTTGTATAAGTGTTAATATGTACAATTATCTTTACAAATTTTATATTAGTTCGAATCTGTCAAGAAAGTCGAGTTCGCGAGCAATATTAAAGCAAAGCAGCCTTATAACGAAATCGTAATACGTACAATTTACTGTATTTGGCAGAAAAATTAGTTACAGGCCAAGAATGTTTTACTTTTAGTGAATAATATAAGCATTGCGAAAGATGTTCGAAGTAGGGTTAGATTACTATTTCTTTTGCCGAGGCAATTCTGAATGATATTGGTACATAATTTACAAAAATGTTTGTGTAACTTCTATCTCCAAAGCTATGTAACAAAATATAAATCAGACAGAGTCAGTAAAGAAATCAGACAAAGTTTCGGTGTATTTTTCATTAAAAAGACAAAGACCGTTTCTTTTTAAACAGCGGCTCTGAACTTCTATTTTTATTTAAATAGAATTCTCCGTGAAATTTATCGACGAATTAAATGTGAGTAAGCAAATATAATATTTGTTTCATGTCAAACGCTATAAACTGTTTAAATTATCTTTCGTTCTTCGTAAGATCGAGGAGTTCTACTTTTTTGTTTTTACTAATTTCATATATATACGGCGGCTCCTTGCTACTAAAAACTAAAATTAGACGATGATTTACGATCCATGGCCTATTCTTCAAGTACTAGAAACTTCGCGAAGTTAACGAACTAATGAATAACGATATAGTGATAGTTGATGTATCGATTGATTGTCTTTGAGAGCTTGTATTTCTTGAAACTCAATCTTTCACTGACAAATCGAACTGTACTACCTAGCTTAGTTATAGGTTAAATTATGCAGTACGGCAAAAGAGGTGAGTTCGAGAGTCTTATAGTATGCGTAACAGTTAAGCTGAATGTAGGTCAAAAAGTTAACAGTGCCAGATTTACGGGAAAAATTTCTCTGTTTCCAACGTTATCATATATAATATATAAAGGCATAAAATAACTTATTTGTCACATAATCCACTTTAAAACGAATCAGTCTGATAACATTAATTTTAGAAACTGTAATAAATTTATTGTCCATTTGCTATTCCATCTGATGAGTACTATCCGGTCTATGAATCTTAAATTCTTTTCGCTAACATCACTTTGATCTTGAAAGAAGTATATTTTTGCTCGCATAAACTAGCCTTAAATCATCCCCTCTTCTTGATCCTATTTCAATGGAATTTGTATTCGTAGTTACGATTAGTCTTCCCAAAATATTTTGTTTTGTCCTATATGTATATCATTTTTCGTATTATATATATACTACCCTCATTTCTCGTCTACATTAATCGTGCTTGTAATAAAACTTGCTTAAATGAAGTTGAAGTATCGCATCAATAGATGTAATATGATGTTTGATTGATGATGAATATGATGACTTAATTTTAAAAAATAAAATGTACAAATAGAAGATGGAACTATAGGATACAATGTAACATCCGAACTCTGGATATATATCTAGAATGGACCCTGACTTCTAGAGAAGTGTTAAAATATAACATAATAAAAAAACAAATAATAAAATATAATGCAAAACATAATAAATAAAAAATAATAAAAAACAAATAAATATAATACATTTGTTTCTGCTGTCCTCGCGTGTCACGTGTCGAGAACTACCCTTTGATTTATCCGTCGGCGAACGCACGCGCGCACACACACACACACAAATTCACACACACATATTCACACTGAGTCACGTCACAACTCAACTCAACCGTCGTTGCGTCTATGTCGGCTACTCAAATATATTTTTTCCGCAGTTACCATTTCTATATACCTACATACATGCATAACTAAGATAGAGTTCATGGAGCTGTTTTTCTTATATATTTATGGAATACGCGTAATTGTAGTCACTAATATCTTATGAGAGAATGTGACATACAGCAATAAAGAAAAGGAGGACTATTGCTTCTGCATATAATATTTACGTAACTTTGATATGTTATTAGTTTTCAGAAAGTACATAGAAAGATTTTATCAGCAATGCTTTGTTTTATGAATTATCTTGAATTCGACTTTTTTTAAAACTATGGCTGGAGCGAAAAATATTCTACAATTTTCACCTATCTTTGCATTTCCTGTACGGAGGTATATTATATTTTACCTGTAGTTATTATCACACTTGCTTTATACGAAAGTTGACTTCGTTCAACGTCCATGAAACTTCTATATCAGTTATCTGTTATTTGAACTTTGAAGCTTGAAGACTAGAAAAACGAGACTAAAAGAAAAACGATCGCACATTCTATCTATTTTACAGGGAAATAGTTTAAAATTCTGTATGTTATTAATTCCACGTTTCCAAGCGACATACTTGATTTTGGGACTAAACATATACTTTCCTACATTTTACGTAACTCTAACATATTGCTTGTCATATTACTGAAATATTGCTTGTCCTAACTTTGAAATCATACCTATGTATCTGCAACACCTCGTTAATCATATTTTCGGACTAGCAACTTCTTTTTATTTTTAGCTATTTTATACTAAAATCTCTTTTAGATCGATCTGTAAATTATTGCGTACGTGTCAGAATTTTTCCATTACAAGTCGTCTTTCGAAAAGATCAGTCTAATTATTCTAAAGATGTCGATACACACTAACAAAAGTGACAGCAACAACTACGCAACAAGAACGCCGTGTACCGGAGACAGCAAATGCAAATCTACACGCATGCATCTGTCTTTCAAGAGGCACAACGACAGGCAGAAAGGATTGGCGGATCGCCAGTCTGAAAATAACGAAAAATAAGCAACGATCAGGATTTGCATAAGAGCGGAGGGAACATCGTCCACGAACGGAAGTTTCGTGCGACGGGCTTCGAAGGTGTTACGAAATATGGAAGCAAGTAAATGTTGGGTGCCTCGTGATTTTGATGTAAAACACCGTACAACGCTGTGGAAAAATAGACAAGCCTGGGTACACGTGTTACGACGGTCGTTTGTTATCTTCGCGCTAAAAACGAACTGCTCGGTTTGCTACGCGTGAAAGATTACTCTGCACGGTTTCAATTCGTTTTTACGACCGACCCCTGTTTTATAGTCGATGCGCCGTTAAATGAAATCGAGTATGTTGTCGAATTTCTCACAAATGTTCGTCGATTCTACACTCGAGTCCAGCGAATGGCAGTAAGAAGAAAAAAAAAGAAAAAAGACGCTGTCTCGCAAGTCGAAACCAGCGAAAATGGACTTCAAGTAGTTAAAATGCATTCGTCTAAATATTTTCAAAGTGAGATGGAAGAATTAATATCTTAGGAAGAAATGCTTCGAGATTTTTCCTATTTTATATTTGTCGCCTAAATGAGCGGAATATTGTTTGTCGGGAAGAAGCGTTGCTTCACAGATCTAACAAACGGAGAAAAATTGTTACGGGTTTTGAAATCTTACAATGTAGATTTCTTAGACCAATGGAGTATTTGTGTGCTAAAAATGAACGAAATACTTGTCGAGAGTTATACGAATGGTTGTGAATTATTTTCGAATTATTGAACGAATTATTTTCGCTTAAATTTTTCGAAGTTTCGATTTAAGTGTCTTAATGGCATTATAGAGAGAATGCAAAAATCCAGCGATCGATATATAGAAGAATCCATCGTTCTGTTCGGAAAAATAGATGTGATTTTGAAATATTCAAATTGCTATTGCCATTGGATTCTGTTTAATTTTAATTATTCCATTAGTTGAAGATATGAGTTGTCCTAGTTGCGTGGAAATTTTATTTATTATTATTTAGTACGTGCCTTTCGGCTTTGGATAAGTTTTTCGGCGCGAGGAAATTTGTACATGTAAAAATATATTTTGTATGTATGTATGTATATATATATATATATTAGTATATTAGTATATATTAGTATATATTAAGTATATATTAGTATATATTAGCATATATTAAGTATATATTAGTATATATTAGTATATATTAGTATATATTAGCATATATTAAGTATATATTAGTAAATATTAGTATATATTAGTAAATATTAATAAATATTAATAAATATTAGTATATATTAGTAAATATTAGTATATATTAGTATATATTAGTAAATATTAGTAAATATTAGTAAATGTTAGTAAATATTAGTATATATCAGTATATATTAGTATATATTAGTAAATATTAGTATATATAATATTATATGCTATATCAGCCTATGATATTCGTATAGTTAATATAATAAATTCAAGATTATAAATTTAATAAATAAAATAAATAAATTTAAGATTATAAATTTAATAAATAAAATAAATAAATTTAAAATTATAAATTTGAAGAAACTTGCTTCAAAAAAGGAAGCATAAGGAACATTTTACAAAATATTTAATTATAGCATATTAGAAGAACTCCTATGACATAAATAAGAATTGCACAGAAAATATAGCTTGAAATAAAAAAGTAGCTGAAAGATAAAATGATTTTAATGCATTAGGTATGCATATTGTATTATTCAGAAGGCAGCTATAGCATATTTTAGACTAGAACCACTCTGTATGATCACTCCAACTATGGAGAATTTCTATTCGGTGTTAATTTTCAGAAGAATAATTTGCAAAATTAAGTACTTACGACATAATCGAATTTACGGTCGTGTAATTTGCTTTCACGCGATAAAGCACGCGTCGCGATGAATATCGATGAATCAAAATTTCCATCGTACACGGAGAATCTTTCAATTTATTATCTCTGTTACTGTACCTATGAGACTACACGATCGATCATGATATCTGGTTAGAAGACACGTGGTTTAACCGAGAATGATGGCGAGAAAATACAGCGGAAATTCGCGTGGCGGTCGAATATCCAACTACGAGGTTAATTACCAGAATTATTTCGTGAATTACGTTTATTTCATCGGGTCCCTGATTTAGATTAGTCAGGCAATCGTTTCAAGTTTTCTGCTATAGATTAAATAAATCGCGTATTTTCACGAACCGACCAGATTGGTCGTCCCAAGACTTGATTCGATTTGCTGTGTTAGTTACCAAGTATTCACACTCGTGTTCTGTTCGAAATAAATCTATCGAAAGTATTTTGATTTCGACTTTAGAAATGTTTCTCCGTGAAATATTTCTCAAATTAATCATTCAGAATTAATTATTCTTTGTAATTTTTGTGAGATTATGTTTTTGAATCATATTATATAATTAATCTATAATTGGTTAAGAATATCTATCGATGGTAGAATATAAAAATATACGTTTCTTTAAAAAGCGAAAACTTTTGAATTGGACGATTAATAATAATAATCGTGTAATTATTTTATACTACGTATGTGTTTAACGAGACCGATGATGGAATCGATGATAAACAATTTCAAAGTCAAATAATTTTCATCTATATTTTTGTTATGCACGCATATCGTATAACCAGAATAATATATTCTGATAATGAATGGTGTTCATTACTACCTTATAGTTCATAGGATAAAATTTAATGAATATTGAAAACGAAAAAAATCAATATTGAGGTATATATGAAATGAATGCTACAATGAAATGTACTTATTTAAGATAAAATTGTTAAATCTGTATACTGTTAGTTCTATTTGATGCAAAGAGCTGTACTTAGTATGAACTAAACCATCGTTAAAAGATGATTCTTCTCTTTTAAAGTCTTTTCTTTATCTTTCTCTCCTATTTGCCTAACGAACTTTCGTTTCCTATCTGTGCTTACAATGAGTATTGAGATTTAATTAATTAGAACACAAGTTTCTGTAGTATAACTTCGCTTGTGAACGTTATTCAGTTATATAAGCGTTAATGACAATCGAAGTACTTGGTACAAAGGTGGTTTTGTCTCAGATAATATGACCCATGTTCAGTGCGAAAATAGGTGTAGAACAACGCCGAAATGTCAGTTACATCTACTCACGTATAGATCACGTGCACAGATTATTTATAAGCTATATAAATTCATATTTCTAGAATTTTATTCAAATAATTCTATGTTACTTCGCAACTTTTTTAAATTGTTCAAATATCGATGTTTTAAATTGTGGCTAAAATTTCATCCATCTTCCGAGTCAAGTAATTTAGATTCCTAGTTAAGTAATTTAGATTTATCTATTAGATGGATCTACAGATGGATAACATTGTTAAATATTCTTTATTATTGTATTATTATGATATTTATCTTTCATGCTATATTTCTCTTGATGGTCATATTATCGAAACATACCTTTCAATATAACTAAATTTCAAGCAAACGATATTTTATAAATGTCGAATAAGATTGAACGTTCAACGCGAAGCTTAAAATGTTGAAGCGTGAATGAATTTCATTTTCTGCTTGTTCATCGAATTTTCTTCGTTAATATACTATTTTTATGAAAATCCCTTTTCGATGAAGAATTCTTTCGCGATGACCTTCCCTTTCAACTATCATCCTTGAATATTTTATATCGTTTTGCGTAATATCTACATTCTGTGCATTCTTAAATTTCCAATGAATGCATCAATATATCTAATTTAATTATTATGCAAAATTATCGCAATAACGTAAGTCTCCCTTCGTTCGGGATCAATTTAACAGTTATCTACAGAATAAAAAATATGGCAAACGATAAACTAGTTTGTAGTTCGTGCGATCATTTTGCAATACACAGATGAATAACGCAATGTCTTATGTGCAATACGTACAATGTATCAAAGTATCAATATAAAATGCGTATTTTTCAAATTGTTAGAAAATTTGACTCTAATGAGTTTCCTTCGCTTTAGAACGATTACTTTTCAAATGACTATAAAAATAAAAATTCATAGGATCTGATAGACTTTACCTTATCGGTTATTTTAGATAGACTGTCTTACGCATTGATCAAAGTTAACCCCAACTTGGAAAGTTTCTTCCTTCCTTCTGTCTGTATCCGCCATTCTGTTCCTGTTATGGTTGATCGTTCGGTAGTCTGCGAGTCGCCGAGAAGACTTGTGCGAATAGGCCTCGATCATGCCAGCAGCCAAAAATCGACTTGGCTTTTGCTGCGCGACGCGACGCTTGTTGCGCCCTGCAGATCCAATTTGCTCTCTACACGTTGAACCCACGATGGCCGAACATGATTGGACAAGTCGAGGATTGTTCAACGACCAGCCAACACTTTTCCATGATGCTTCACGACTTTGCTCACACTTAGCTAACTTTTAACTTAGGACACTTTTTAACTGTCTTCCTTGTTAAGAGCGTTTTTCTGTATTAAGTATCGCGAAACTTTGATTGGTAAAATTCAACGACAAAATGATCGCAAGAATTGATTGTCATGCAGCTACAATCCTCTAATCTCTTAACTGGACTTATCCTTTTTTGGACGACCTCCTGTCCGGTTGAAGCAACAGTTTTTAGCTGTTGCTCTCTTCATCAGGCCTATCTGGTCCTTTCGAACGCACACGACGATAGCTTGGAAAGTTTCTTACTTCCTCCGGTCTGTGTCCGTCCTTCTCTTTCTGTTATGATTTTTATCTTCGACAGGCTTATCTGATCTCCTAGAACGCACACGACGATAGCTTGGAAAGTTTCTTCCTTCCTCCGGTCTGTGTCCGTCCTTCTGTTCCTGTTATGGCTGATCGTTCGGTAGTGTGCGAGTCGCCGAGAAGACATTTGCGAATAGGCCTCGATCATGCCAGCAGACAAAAATCGACTTGGCTGTTGCTGCGCGATGCTTGTTGCGCCCTGTAGATTCAATTTTCTCTCTACACGTTGAACCCACGATGGCCGAACATGATTGGACAAGTCGAGGATTGTTCAACGACCAGCCAACACTTTTCCATGATGCTTCACGACTTTGCTCACACTTAGCTAACTTTTAACTTAGTACACTTTTTAATTGTCTTTCTTGTTAAGAGCGTTTTTCTGTATTAAGTATCGCGAAACTTTGATTGGTACGAAATAATGTTCTCTGGAATACAGTTCTGTTATAGTTGGTAGATAATATTTTACTGTTTATACATGTAGGATAAGATTAGTTAGTGTTAGTTCCAGTTTATTTGGTAGCGGTACGATTGTTTGATATCGTTCCCGCCAACACTCAGTAGAGTCTGATACTCCGTCAATGTATCTCCCTGCAGTCGCCACCCGTCACTAAGTCAGCTCTATCACACCATGACCCACTGGTCTTTGCTCCACGACACTAGCTCTTAGACTGTCACTGAATTCCTGCTGTTGCTTACTCACGGCTGCCTTTTATACCCTGGTTTTGGTGTACCTGGCCCCCACTTTGACCCATGGCCAAGTAGACCTTTTTAATTACCCATAGTCATAAAGGGTGACAGGTATATGATCTTTCAAAATTTCCCAACTTCCCGGTTTGAATTCCACACTGAAATCCTCCTTACTTTCTAACGGTATTATATCCCGGCTTTGGTATACCTGGCTTACACGTTGACTCATGGCCAAGTAAACCTTTTTAATTACCCATGGTCATAAAGGGCCACAGATAATACGGGCCCTCGGAATTTTCCAACTTCCCGGTTTGAATTGCACACTGAACTCCTCCTAACTTTCTAACGGTTTTCTTTCCCGGCTTTGGTGAACCTGGCTCGCGCGTTGACACATGGCCAAGTAGACCCTTTTAATCACCTATGGTCAAATAGTCCTTTATAATTACCCATTGTCATACGGGGCCATGGGTATAAGGGCCTTCGGAATTTCTCAATTTCCCGGTCTGTCAGCACTTTTGTTGCTTTTTTATCTGTTTTACATCGGCAATTGACCAGGATTTACTATATATACGATACTACATATACGATAGATTAGTTATGAAAATCATCATAATTTTTCAGAGGAATTTAAAAATTACGAGAAAACAAACACATTTCTAGTAGACAACGGATCAGAATCACTCAGTAATAAATGCGATAAACTCCACTTTTGAATGTTTTAAAGATACATATTATGTAAATATGATATTACTTAAGAAATAGCCTAACATTGTAACTTTACAAACTCGTAACCCTTAAATCTCTGCATAAGAAACATACTCTTCCGTTTCTCTCCCTTCATCCTCATTTTTTATTTCGATATTTATCACTTGTATCGCTTGCACGCTGTTAACGCGCGAATGCATCTAACTTGGCAAAAAATCATTAATTTTGGCTTATCTCTCGCGAGGATTGAGAATTGGCAACGTGCCCGGTTTCCAGCGGTGTAAAAACAATTCGAGGGTGTACTCGTGCAACCGTTTGTTGCGTGTCAGACTTAATTAAAATTTGATAGACACGTCGAGCGAGAAAACGTTTTTTCAACCACGTTTTATAGAATTGTGTTTTCTGTCGTCCATCTTTTTCTTCTTTCTTTGTATAGATTTCAACGTCGCATCAACTGCACCTGCGGTGGATCTTGATGGACGTGGTTTTGCAGTTTTAATCGCGTTCACGCTGTTTGATTTATCCTAGAAAAATCAGAAACATCTGGAGAATACTTGAACCGCTAAATTTTTTGTTTCGCGAACAAAAGCTTCGTGACGGATATATTTCCACGTTGTTCACGCAGTAGCCGTGATTTCCTCCGTTTTATTATTTGTTTGTTCAGAGGAACGAATCATTTTGGCGATCCCCCTCGCGTACCGAGAAACGGTTTCGAAGCGAAAATAAAATTGCTGTAGAAACTGTTCCTCCGCTGTCAATACAGAGGTAAATTATTCTCTGTTTCGTCATGTTCCTTGTTCTGTAATTCTACTAGGTACGAATCAATCTCGAGTTTGTTTAACGTTACTTACATTAGCTTGTTTCACAAACTATTGCAAAATGCTATGCACCTTTTCGTTGTTTCTTTTCATCGGTGTATAATAACTATAGATTTCATACGTGAGAATTTTCCTAAGAGTTTGAAAAATAATTATTATCTTAAAATCTTTATATAATTTCAATTTTATATTGTAATTTTACATAATTTTACATACGGGAGAATTAAATTGTTGGTTAAATAATACGATTATTTTCTTTCATATATTAGTTAATTTTTAAATACAATAAAAATTATGTGTGAAGTGTACGAACTTACAAATCATTACATCTAAATGTATTATACATTGAAAAAACGTTACGTTTTAGTATAATTAGTATACGTATTGTTTAATTCTAGTAACAACAAAGTTTCAATTCTTTATATATAATTTTCAATGTTTGACAAAAACAGATAAATAAAAAAAAACAAAGAGCGCAAAGTTATATATAGTTCATAATACATATTATAATTAAAAAGATCGTTTATCGTGAAAAGAGCAGTTATTGATTTTAAGTTAGTAAAACCACTTGGATCTTAGTCAGATTAAAAATATCTTCCGTTTTTCGTTTACGTTTCGAACTCGGTAGTCGTTTCGAGCGGTTGTATGCGTTTAGCAACAGTACTTGGTATAGCATAAATTCTAATCAATGTGATGATACAGTTGCTCGCCACAGCTACTGCTAATTTCAGTAATACAATCTGGAATTACCGTTAGCACTAATTGCACTCAGTACGCGTCTATTTTATTATCCTCCAGAATTGTGTCGTTATTATCATGCAAATGATTTTTACAAAGTTGCCACGACGAAGAATTTACGTACACGCATAAATTTTATTTATTACTTTTGACTCTTTCAAATTAAAAATGCCCATAGACAAGATTAAATTTTATTTTCGCTTGCAAATAATGGAAACGTGGAATTGATACGTGAAAGTTTTATTTTTTATGTTCAGCACAAAAGTATAATAAAAAGATAATTTTCAGTTAAAACGAATTTATATCTTCATTAAATAATAGCGAGAAAAAATATTCTTCACGGTCGCTTTTCAAATGAAATTTTGTTATCTTTATGAAATTTTCTTACTGTTAACTTTTCCAGTGTTATTATTGTTCATTTGCAAATTAATAAAGTAAAATATTAATTACATGAATCGGAAGCAGTACAAATCAGGCACCTATATTAAAAAAAAAAATGAATAATTAAAAGCAATTGAAGTTTGTACTTGTTTACTCATGTTTCGTATAGAGGAAGATCATAAATTTTTATTGATTTTTATTTATATACAACAGCCTTTTTCGATTTTTCATTTTTTGTCACCTAAAACGAACATTTAAAGTATTTTCCATTTTTCATTACATAAAACAAACATTTAAAACAAAATCAAATAAAATTTATATAGACCGATGATAAGAAGAAAGTTTAAAATTGATACTTGTGTATATGAGTATAAGTAAAAGTTTTATTAAACATTTTTTCTGTACTAAACACTCTTGATTCAGACTTATAAAATTACAGTGTTTTTCTCGTTTTACTCTGTAATCTTTCGCTCGGCCGCCACCGTACATGTACACAAAAAATTGATGATTTCTATAAATATAATTTTGATCGACTCTGTAACATACAGAATAAGTATAACAACTGGGCCGAACTATTGTATAACTCTGTTTCTATCGCAGATATAAAAAAATCATAGAGGAATATTTTACATCGTATATCAGACGTATCATCTACGTTTTCCATTACACAGTTCATTTGTATACTGCCCACAATTAAACGCTACCTTTTAATTCGTTCTTTCACGTCATCGATCGAAATTAAAGGTTTATATATAAACTCTATTTTTTAAAAAAATTCCACAATCAAAGAGATATAACGTCGGAAGCATCGAACCATTTTCCTTCATGTATTTCCACCGCAGCATTTTGAATTTTTATCGCACGTGATGGAAATAACGAACACATCCACATCCTCGTTACTTGTAAAACTCATTGTAGTGCGACTGTACACTGTCCTGATTTGACGCAACTTTAAATACTGTAATGTTTAATAACTAAATAAGACGTACGTACATCTGGACATCAAGTAACATAAATAGAACACAAAAACACGAGAACTCTGTCGAACTGTAAATACAATATCACTGTTAGTAAATATAGCAGCGACGCGACGTGTCATTTCAATGTTGATGGACATTGCATAAAACTTAAAATACATATCTCACGAAATACTAATTTTTTGCACATCGTATCCTAATACCTTTATTTTTGTTCAGAACGGCACGGGAAATCAATTAGTGCAAAAAAAAAAAAAAAAAAAAAATAGTAGGATTTTATATAAATAAAATAGTAGGATTTTTACGATTGTGACGATGCATTTGTGAACGAAATCGCAATGACAGAGTTTGATAAACGAGGTAAAATTTTCCTGTACAATCTTTTTGTATCTGCGATAGTGTCAGAGCTATATAATCCGTCCCAATTACCAGTCACTCGCCCTTTGAATTTAATTCACTATTGTATAATTGATCTTTCTAGAAAACAATACGCGAAACAGAGTGTGAAAGATAAATTGCCTAAATGAAGCTTCGTCGCCGTTGTCTGATTGAACCTAATGCCTTATGTCTTTTCATAGAACGAAATAAATGGTTTACTGTTCTATATGAGAGATCGTTAGCTTGTAATCCGAAGTTGAGACGTATTACGCGCTCAGTGGTTTACGAAGTTTCAAGGTACGACGCGGAAATTGCTTGATTCGACCGGTTCTGTCGCGTTTAAACAAAGCGTGTTATACGATAGTTTGTGACGGTGATACGTTGCTCTCGAAGAAACGCAAAATTACTCTTGTACGGTTTATCCTCTGTGCTTTTCGTCGTTAAATGTCGCGTCCAGAATTTCAGAATCCTTTGTATACGCTGTTTATCTGTGAAACGTGTCTTACAGCGAATGGCTTCTTTTTCCATTTGCGAGGCTTTGCGAACTAACGATATCCGTAATCCGTCGTCCGGTTTCGGCTGGTTATGGTTAATTAAATTAGTATTGACGCCAAAATTCCGACCGATAACGTGGAAATTCTGTTTTTTTTTTGGATATTTATACTTTTTGCAATGGATCAGATGGTTGGGTAGAAATTGAAGCGAAGAAAAATTTGAAATTTGAATTCTTATTTCAATTTTTGTTCGATTTGTTCTTTTCATCAATATTGTGCCTGTATCAACGTTTGATAAACAGGGTATAGTAATATTTAAGAGAAATTATGTGACAGATAGATTTGAAAGAAGTTGTTTGTTTTAAAGAAGTAGAAAAAGATTTCGAATACGGGTACGATTTTTATTCTTTTATTTGAATTCCTGGATTTTGTCTTTTTTATTAATATTACGCTTTTATGGAAAAGAAAAAAACTACAGTAATATTTAGGAGAAATTGTACGATGGATAGACATTTTCAAAAATTTCTTATTTAACTGATTTTATCATGTTAGATATCGACCAATTTTATTAAAATTTTAACATATAAAATTCCTGATCATTTAAATACTCTCATTACTGTACTCGTTAACATTCCTACAACAAGTACAACTTCTTACATTTCTTTAACTCTAGAGACACTCTCGTACTATTTAAAAACTTTGCGAAAAGAGTTCCAACAATTTATAACTTTTCCCAAACAATTACGTATAAATCGATTTTATTTTAATCATCAAGATTTAATTAAAATGTAAGGTGTTTTATAATTCTGAAACTATCGAATACGACACCAGAGATAATAAATGGTATTTTATTATTCGCTACTATTAAATATCGATACAATGATTAAAAATAACAATTGCTGTCACTAAATTTATTAAAATTATCGCGTACGTTTTTCTAAAATATCTACTCGTTCTCGCAAAAAGTAATTTTCACGTGGCCGCATAGTTTGCCAGATGAAAAAACGAACGCCAGTTCCAGAATTAGCTCGTGTCTTCGACTGAATTCATCGCAACAAAAGCCCTCGCGTTGAATCGTTTCGACGCTATGCGATCCGTGCTCATTTCCGGGCGTGCCTGGCCATGAATAGGTTCACTTTCTGGCCATAAAGGCGATTTTACGGTGGTACGATGTCGGTAATCTTCATTCTGTAAGTTTGGTTTAATCTTTAATTACATTATCGAAACAAAACCATAGGGCTTGCTGTGCGGCGAATACGGATGAAAGATAACAATATACTTAATATATTTACGGTATATTTAAACGCATTCACAGCGGAGAAGTTCATTCAAGCGTTATGCCGACTAATCGTTCACAAATGGAAACTCGTTTCTTATAAATTTTCATTCATTCTTTCGATATGATATTTTTTTGCAATTCTCTGAATATTAGTTTCTAAATTTACGAATACGATATTTTAGTTAATATCGATTAACTCTTAATGATCGACGATTCTATAATTATGTACAATATTATACGAATAAACGCTTTTAATGCTAGAAATGTTCAAAAATTAAAAATAAGAAATTTATTGGTACTCTGTAAATTTCAAATCTCAAAACTATATTGAAATACAATAGGATCTAGCAGAATCGTAAACGAATAGCGATTAGCTTTTAAAGAATACAGATAAATGATATTTTTTATTTGTGCGATGCTATAATACTTACTATTCAAAATTATAGCTACGATAAATAAAAATGTGAACTGAATTCTTCAACGAATGCTGTAAACTATTTGGAAAATAAGTGTTTTGTATATTTGGGTAGAAAGTAGAAAAATCTTTTCTGACAGGATTTATGTAAAAATACTAAATATGCATGAGCATATTGCAAAGTATTATTTTTGTGACATCGAGATGAGATATGCTATTCCCATTTATATTTATCCTTTGCCCTGTTTTATATACGTCACAGAAAAAAGGAATATTTAAAATTTCTCAACTGTACACTCCTTTGAAAAGCTATCAGATATTTCCAGTCACGTTTAACATTTGACGAGAACGAATTAAAAAAGAGATCACGAGATTGAGAGATCGGATAGTCAAAGCTGACGTCCGTGTGTCTGCTTTGAGAGATGTAAAATCCCAGTTAATTCAGCCTTCTCGAGTGATTCTTGACCTCAAAAAATCCGCGTTTGAATGAAGCAAGCAATTTCCTTTCGTATACGCACCATTCTTTTTCTTTTTCTTTCATTTTTCTGCGACCGATTTTATTTCCTACGTATTTTCACTACAAACAAGTCACATTTGCTTTCATTATATTCACAGATTATTTCTGGATAGCTTTTTATTCCGTGGAGAATTTATCTGAGAATTTACTCAAGTTAAACACTCATCGTTATCTGATATTGAGGTTTTTAAAGAAATATGAAATAACTTGTTCTCTTATAAGGTTAACGTTTCCTGTACGATATATCGCTAAAAAATTGCGAGCATGAAATAATATAAAAAATATATTATTCTTTTCTTCGTATAATTGAGTATATCTAATTATTATTTGAAAAATAATTTTCATTATATTTCTCAATTCAATATCTAATTGAATGGAATATAAAATAAAACGAACCAGGGAAATGCACGTAGAACATTTAAAATAATTGCTATCTTTCACAATTAAATATTCTATTATTATTTTAGTACGCATCATATATCGATTGTTTTATTTCAAGTAGAACGCGTTAATCAATTATTTTTAGAAAGCCCTTCTTTTTCATGGAAAAATTTCGTCAGATTCGAAAATTCGTGGAAATCAAAGCCATCATTACCTATTATCTACCTATTTCGGCATGTATTGCGTAGATTTCAAGATGCTCGATTTCAAACTCACGCTCATCTGTCGTTAATAGAAATGCAATCGATTCTGAAGGACCACGACGATTGCTGTCAATCCAAAAGGTTATTCGCATGACCCACATTTAGTTTCTCCACGCGAAACGAATTTTCATACGGACGAAATAACGTGAACTGTGCGAACACGCATGATCCAGGCGAGCTAGCTGTCCATTAAAAACTGACAATGTCTAATATCAGTTCCATCATTCGTATTGACTTTCGTTGATACATTAAAAAAAACATGGAAACACGAAAGTGACATCTATTAAATTAGTTAAAAATACAAAAAAAGGAAAAATATTTTGTAATCGCAATATCTGTTGGTATAATTCAATTGGTATCTAGAATTTTAAAAACATAGAAGATTTGCAAAGGAATGTGTAGATAAAATGGGTGTTCAGAGATTTAAATACGTAACGTTA
Source organism: Bombus confusus (assembly GCA_014737475.1). Lineage (NCBI taxonomy): Eukaryota > Metazoa > Arthropoda > Insecta > Hymenoptera > Apidae > Bombus > Bombus confusus. The sequence continues at coordinate 5,271,132 of JACXIV010000002.1, read as the reverse complement.
GAACTTTCAGGACTTAAAAGAGGATTCTATAAATAGAAATATCATAGGACGACGGCAGCGTTGTGGTTAACGTAGTTGGTTACGAACGTTCCAGACCTAGGTTCGAATCCCGGCTTTCTCGATGTCCTGTTTTTCCCAAAGTGAAGGGGTCGCCCGGATTGGTTGGAAGTTCCGAAACCCCCGGAGGTGTGTGAAGTCTCTTAGCTTATCTCATTAAGTACGCGTAAAGGTTGTTTCGTAGTGAGACCCACCGTTACTGCAAAAAGCGGATTAAAGAAGACCGGTTCACCATACGGTGAAATATGGTTACCTCGTTGCAGGAAACGTTATGGGGAGATGTACCCCGCGACAGAAAACATATATGGGGAGATGTACCCCGCGACAGAAAACATATATGGGGAGATGTACCCCGCGACAGAAAACATATATGGGGAGATGTACCCCGCGACAGAAAACATGTAACTAAACAGCAGTATTGATTATGGACCCTTACTTGAATACCCTAAGGAAAAGGATGTGTTCAGCAGCAACAACTACCTCGGAAAGCGGACCTGATGATCAATCATGATAACTGTTTAGGAAGTCTTCCTTTAGCGTGTAAAAGAAAGCGTTAAATCCACAAGCGATGAGTGGATGTCTCAACGGGAACGAAAATAATTGGTGTTTGGTCAATGTTTAGTTAGCCCTCTACTTACGTATGCTGAGGCCGGGTTTCTCGCGAGCTCGGCCACCGTTGTCCTTATTTTGCACAATTTCTACATATATCTCTGAATTTTTATGTCGCGATAAAAGAATTCCTTCATTTTCTGTAAATGTTTCATTTATAGTCCTATCTTTTTGAAAAATTTTACAAATAACGATTCAGGAATTAATTCGATATATTTTGATATATATGGTAAAAATAACAAAAGCTATTATATGCTTAATATTAATTGCATAGACTAAAAGATTTATTGACAAATATTTTAATAGACTTATATGAATATTATTTGCTAATAAATGTGTACAATTATCTTTACAAATTACATATTACTTTGAATCTATCAAGAAAGTCGAATTATTAGTTATGAAAAAGAAATTATTAATCATGAAACTCATAAAAATTAATAATCGTCGATGCATTTATTTATGCCCATTTGCTCCAGTTTCTATAATAGCTCTTCATCATTTACTTATTATTTTAAAGTTCTTGTTACGTCGCGTAACACGGTCGCGCGCCGTCCCTCGTTGGCCGGGGGGGGGGGGGTCGCCTGGCGACGACCGTTCTTGACTTCAACAAACAATCGACCCAAGGAGTGCCATAAATCTGTCATTGGCAAATTAGGACCGCTCGACCCGCACGTGTCATCGGACTTAAGAGCGGCCCTAAAACACTTCCTTGGGACCATTGTTCATTTCTGGAAAGCACGGAGAAAGGGGATATTTTCTCACGTACAAGGCCATCCAGGATTAAGAGGAGACTTCCTCCACCTACCTCCGAACAGGAGACTCGTACTAACCAATCATTATCTTTAACTTTAGCCCCGCTTGGCCTAACGAATGTTACAATCCACGAATCCGCTTTCCCCGTGCTCAAGACACACCCCATACGAACTTTCCTCCGTCCAAACACGGAGACGGAAAGTCAGTTTCGACTCAACCCTCTTCTACATACGCGATTCTATGTACAAGTCTAACACGACTCGCCGAAGCCGAGTCCAAGTCAACTTCTACTAAACAGCAGCCTGAGTCTGCTCACCTACGACCTACGATCGCTTAGAATCTCTTAACTGAGAAACGTATCAACTCGAATCACGAGTTCATTATTCTGATTAATGACGTTCTATCTTCCGCGACAACGACGTTTGTATCGCGAGAATACGAACACCTTGTATCTTCTAAATGACAAGTTGTTATCCAATAAATAGTATATTAGCTGTTACCTCGGTGATATACTCATTCTAACCACTCCTATCTTCCCAACCGACATAGGGGATCGGCCTAATTCGCGGCGTCGGTCATTCGATCGTAACGGGAATTTACGCCTCCCGTTGGCGCGACTCCTCGCGATCGCGTCTCCCCGCGACACGGCTGTACAGTTCTGTTAATTGTTGGTATGACATGATATTTCCTTGATTTAACTAAATGAATTTGTTATAAAAACGAATACCGCAGGTATAAACTCATGATTAATTCCATTAAATATAAAGCGAATTAACTATTGCGTTTAGCATTTCGATTAATTCGACTATTCTCTAATAATTCATGAATTATTCTTACATTTGTATTGTCATCTTTTGACCACCCATTAACATGTCTGATTAATTCATGCGTGGAACGTTTCGAATTCACTACAGTGTTTGATAATGATTACTGTATATAGTGATTACACGAAAATCAACATTTGTTCACATCAGATACCTTGTATTAACATAACAATCAATCCACAGTAGAGCTTCGCTCAAGTTCAGTGGTTTTTATCGTTTGATTTTGTCTCAATAATCGTTGAAATTTTCTTCGATTGATAGAATCATGAAATTGTGATCTATATTTAATAAATCATAATCGTGATTTAAATTAAAATGCGAGGCGAATAAATTAAAAATTGTTAATGTTTATTATTATTGTATTTTTTGGTAATTATCATTTTGACATTTTTATAATTAATTTCTAGTTCCTGTATATTTATGGTTAATCTTTATTTTTTTTACCATTTTAAATTGAAGATTTTTATAAGTATATTAAGATTATAACCGCTTATTTATTTGGTAGATTTATTTAGAATGATTGAAACAGGAAACTGTGGTTATTTAATTAGACCGATTTCTTAATGTAGTAATGTAATACAATCAAAACAACTAAATTGGTACAACTAGTCAACCTCAGAGTCACAACTCATAAATCACAATTCACAACAATCGACAATACTCCTAATGACTCATGACTAACTCTCTTCGCCTAAACGTCCTTTTACGTTAGTTTTAGTACTCCGACACGCACACGTATATCACAGTTGTTGATGACTCAAGATGGTCACATACACCCATACATCTTTTGCAATAACCTATCGACCATAAAGGTCACAGGTATATTACTGAGCCACTTCCCGGCCCGTCAGCGCTTTCACTTTTTCCTGCATTGTAGTTCTTCGGATTTTTCCCAAATGGTTTCTCCACGATACTACAAGATTGCTAACAGAAATATTTGATACATATTTTCGATCGAAATGTTTTTCAAATACTTTTAAGATTACTCGATTAGAAAAATATATATTCATCTCATTACTACGTTTTATAAGTTGTGTTTTATTTGTCAAAAAGTAACCGTTTACTTGTCAGATTCGCACGATGGGTTTATCGATCCACTGGTTTCAGTGTATCTTAGGTTTTAGTGGCTTCCCAGGCCTGTTGCCCTTTTTTACAGACACATTGCTCAACATCCACAAAAAGTTGCAAAGTCAGAGTTTAGTCGAGCAAGTTGGAGTAAACTTGCGCTAAAAAACACATTCCTCTTTTTGCCTGAGAAACGTGTCTGTAGATTTAAATTTTACGATCTCAGAAGTTGAAGATGAGAAATTAAATTGGCCGAGTCGAAATGAATGATCTCTCGTAGTACTTATATTAAAGGAATTTTATAAATCTAATATTTCTTACAAATGTGTGCATCGATTTCTCTTGTTGTATCTTTTATCATTAACAACGTATCAGCACATATCGATACGGCAATAAATAACAATTTACAGTGTATCATTACCTTGTATGTAGTATTTCATGCTATTTAGATTATAACATTTTTTACAATTTTTTGACAAACTTTCCTAAAAGTTATAAAGAAAGAAATATACAAACGTAGTGCGAAAACATAATAATCGTAAAAAAATAAGGAAGAGTGGTAAATTACTGATAAATAAATAACAGAGAATTATCTTTTTTTTTACTGTTTTACTTTTTTTTACGTTGCTTGTGAAATGATTTAATACGAACCTTCCAGAAATTTTTTCATTAAAAAATTCTCCGTTACGTAAAAGTAGTTCTTCATAACGATAATTTTCCATCACTATACATTTCTCATAAATGAATGCATAATCTAAGAGATATGAAGAATACTATAACGAGTATCGTGGAATCTTCCACATCTTTATTAAATTTCGTAATTCACGTCAGTGTCATTACCAATACCAAGTAAATATAATTATCTTTATGAACATCTATTTAAAATGTATATGATACATTGGAATAGGGATTGAAAATTAAATCGATATCATGACTTTAACTACAATAAAATATATATTTCTATGTATAAGTACATTCTATATAACAAAAGATCTATCGATGATCGAAATTTATCACTAAATTTCGTATCTTTAAAAGTATCAAGATTACTTGAACGTTTCCTTTTAAATAGAATTTTTTAAAATGATATGATATACATTAAAAAGTAGCATGCAGCAATCTAAGAATGACGTTTTAAAAATACCAAATTTGCTGTTTCTCACATAACACACAAAGGAATATCATGTATATATCAATTTACAAATCATAAATGATTTTTGCAACCTAAGATTCAAGGTGTCGTACAGCATGTCGTCGATCAATACCTTAATTTGAAATATTATAGAGTACAAATATTTTTTACTTCGATGCAAAATCAATTTGAGTATCCTTTAACTTTCTAACGTTAGAAAAACACTGACGAATCACGCATGATATCTCTTAATGGCCCGATAAATTTTGCAATAGGCTACGTACATATACATCTAGTGGTGACGAGAGAGCATATTTAATTCTGGAACGCGCGACAATCGACCATTGTCGTGGCGCAATTCGGATACGGATAAATAGAAAGCAATAGAAGCCTATATCTGATTTTTCGGTTGAATGAAGTTCGTCACTCACTTCTCGATGTTGCTGTGGACACTTGGAAATCTCGTTCCCTCGGCTGTCATTCAACTATTTTACACGAGCAATTTTTGAAAATAACAATAACAGTTTAATAATACCGTGATAACGCCGACTTTCCACATTTCCAACCTGCATTGTTTCCATTGTTTCCGGCTTTCCGCTTGTTCACGAGTATAAAGCGTATAGTTTCCGCTTAACTATCCAATACAGGTTTCAAAATGTTCAATATTCATCCTCCCTCATTTTTTTCTTTTTTCTGGCCGAACGTTATCTTTTAATCTTTATTCTTAATATTTCGTTTTTTGCAATTCTTTGTCAGTATTATTGTCATGTATTTTTAGAACATACACTGCCAGCCATATTGACGATGAGACTTGCTGACATTTGTTACAAATTGAATGCTTTTCACTGCGTTTACTTTCCAGTTCTTTTATTATAAATCTGTTATTTCACTCGTATCGTATGTGTTTTATAATGGAAGATACTAAAAACAAAGAGGATAAAATTTATTGAAATTTTTCAATAAATGTATCGAGTAAATGTTCTAATATTTACAGAGCAGCAAACAAAAGAAGGTTTAAAACTAAGTGGTACGGAAAATATCATAATTTTATAAAACGGAATTGTATTTGACAAGAACTGCTCGGCAGTGTAAATACTGTTCTAAAAACAGATTGGGATCTGTCAAACGTTTAGGTGCTTTTTAATAACGATTTTTAATTGTTTTTATCTCGACTTAATAAGATATAGAAATTACAGTGACAATAGTAATTTCCGAACCATAAGTGGTCTTATTTGTTCAATTTATTCGATCAAAAGGAATTAGTATATAGAAGTTATCGAAGCTTCCTTCGTGAGGAGTTGATCAAATGATAAAGCTTTTAGAGGAAGCTTCAATAACTTTGCTTTTCATTAAGAGCTTTTAGAGCTTCTTATATAGAGCATTTACATTTGATAAAGAAATTAACAAATATTATATTTTCCCCACTGTGAATTTTTTCTCATCAATTCATGCCAAACGAATTATCGATAATTCGATAAACTATGGATTTAATATTTTCTTCCCTTTTACCTGCAAGACTGCAATTTCTGCCGATGCTCTCCGTTATTCGCGCATATCTCGTTCAATTTTAAAGTTTGATACGTAGTACGATAGGAATTCTCCAATAAGATTTTTCAATCGAGCGAATCACGGTTCAGCATCATTTCTCACTTTCTTTTCGAGCTAGAGGTATATATTTCCCTTTTACCTCAGATTCACGATATATTACGTAGCTACGCTCGTACATGTATATTCGAAAGATCGATTCTTTATTGCATTGAATACACGTACCTTTATTACGAGATAAATAAAAGATGCGCGTACAGAATCGCCGTATTTTGTAAAATAATATCTTTCTTATTCTTATTATTTTCGAAGAGTTTGCTGAATCAATTCAAAGCTGTTTTTCAATCTGATATTTATATTCAATCGTAAAAATAAACGACTTTCACAGTTTATTTGACAATTCGAATCTGGATTAAAGCATGAATTCTATGTATAATTTTAAGCTAATATAAATCTAAATTTCCTAATAGAAAACGTTTCTTTATTTATCAATTAATTTTTTATTGGTCGATGTTATCTGTGGGAAACTGTAAATAATTAAAACCGAATATTAGAAAATGAAGCTTGAATTTAATAAAACGTAGTAAACTTCGTATAAAGAATATAAATATAAGAATATCAATATAAATTTAGAATATAAGAATATAAATGTTGCAAAGGATTATTAAGGCCGCTGAAATAAATCTTTGCTTTATTAAACATCATTTTACGATAGAGTCCGATGAACAAATGTTCCATCTAAAAGTTTCGTCATTTAGTTAACTGAATTTTTGGGTTTTCGTATGAACGCAAGCCAATTGGACAGGTGACCACCTTGCGCGTCGCCTACAATAGAAAACAGCACCATACACTTTATACACCTGACATGATAATTTTTATTATTTTGTATTTATTATTTATTTTTTATAGTCTTCTTTCTCCGGATTAGGACAAATTTCCAGTCATACTTCTATTTGATTTACACTTATGGTCTACTTTACCAACCACAAAATTTAATGTCTGTCGTATATAGCAGGTGATTTTTATTACATTAGGCAACAATAAATCAAAAGAATCTTTTGATATTCTGAAATATTCTATAGGATCGACTAATTCTAGTTCTCCGAGAAGGCTACTTGTAGCTCCAAACGAATTACTTCTGTTTTATCCATTTTCGAACCTATACGCGCTTTCTTGTGTTTATGTCTTTTTCTATTTCTTCTACAATTTTTCCTATTCAAATCGGAGCAAGATTTCTGACAGCGCCATACAGCATCGCACGACAACGTGTCGTCTGTCCATCTTTCGTGCTTACGAAAGCTCAATTGTTCTATGCGAACGCGAATAGCTAAGTACTTACTTGAATAGCTATTCCCCAATCGATTAAAATATTAGGCGTGTCTGAACGAGCGTATTCAGACAGGTCGACAAGGTTCGTTAAGCGGCGAGTTGGTCGACTCGATAAACTTTAGTCGAGCTGTAACGGTCTTTAGAATCGCTCAGTGTAATTACTAACGTTAATGCCATTAACGGTAATCTCTAATTATGGAAATTGTGTATTATTATTGTACTACAGCCGAACATATGGAATCTAACGTTGACACGTACGAAGCAGCTAATACAAGTAAATCAGAAGTCCGGTTTACACGAGCTGAATATTCCCAGTCATCGATTTATACATGTTAGCCAACGAAATTAAAGTTCAATTTGAGTGCTTTCCAGTGAAATAATTAAATTTTAATTCAATGAAGCATTTTAATTAAATGTCATTTTCACGAATCACGTATTGATGGATTTTAATATTTCCAACAAACAAAATATCGCAGCTTTCAAATTTTACCAATTAAGTGTCAAAAAATGTTTCAAGCACTTTTAAGTTGAATATCGCAACTCTGAATATCAGAGATAACAAAGCGTTTTCTCTTTCCATGCTGAATATTTACAAAATATAATATTATCGCGTGTAATGTGCAATATGAAACAACTAAATTTGCACATCTACTCAACTTACAACTCATAACTGACAACTCGCTACAATTCGTCCTTTTATACCACAGCTTTCGGTATTTTACAGCTGTTAATGACCCAAGATGGTCATCAATCAAATAAATTAGAGAAATAGAATTTCCTAACACGAAATATTTTTATATCTTTATACATCCTCGTAAGAAGGAATACCTTTTAAGAATATCTTTTAGAGGAGGTCTTTTTCTTAGAAAAAATGGAAAAAAGACCTCCTCCTAAGGAATAGCTTTTAGAAAAAAAAAAAAAAAAAAAAAACGATACGTCCTTTGCTTCTTGCGAAACTCCCTTCCACAGTAATTGTCTGTTTTCACAGTTTACGTTCCTTTGCCTCGCAAAATGAACATAGAAATCGATTAAAAACGAATAACCTTATTACCTTTTGTCGGGGCCAATAAATCGATACAATGCCGCATTTCCTGCAGAAGATGCAGAAATAACTCGGTATTAACTGGAGAAAGAGGGAGGAGGAGTAATAAATAAGTGTTGAAAAAGCAGTAATACTTTAAGTCCTATAAAAGGGAGCTGAGTAAGCAAATAAGACGTCTGTTATTAAGAAACATTAATGATTACGCGTGCACGGAAACGATGAAACGCGAAGAAAAGAAGAGAATTACAAATAATAAAGTGCCAAAAGGGTGGGAGTAAATCCTGCAATTAGCGTTTGATAAATTGGCCTATCATCGTGTCTTTCGTAAACAACGGATTGGTTATATCAATCAAAGCACCGTCGAGGGTATTAATTTAAAAAATAGGTTCGAGTTACTTAAAGCGTGTTCGTTAAACATCGAAACATGAAAAGCGTGAAACACGTTTATTCGTTTAACGTTCTATTCTCAACTCAACTTCGCTCAACAGATGTTATTAATTCGTATCTTCACTGATATAAAGTTTTATTAATTCTCATTTTTATCGATATAAACCAAGCGTTTCCAAGAGTTCATCGTTAAGTATCCAGATGTAAATTACGCGTTTTCTTTGTTTTTATTACAAATGACAAATTTTTGCATTATATTTTATCATTACAGCGAACATTATTAATATTTTATAGATGTCATTACATCTGAATACAATATAGATTTATCGTATTAGCACCTTATACAACGATACATAATTTATACTTATTTTAATATTATAACACTAAAATTTACGAAACAATATAAGGTACAATTTTCCCTACAAACATAGTTAAAAATAATTGAGAAGTGAATAAGAATGTACTGTAAAGTAACGTATTGAAATAGATGCTCATCGTTAAAATGAGTCAGAACCTATGAATCATCAATTTATTTGTGCTACAAAAGGACAAAAGATCGTGCCTGTAAGGTAGTAAGAGAAATGCAGAACTAAAGCAAATTATATGCTTCGTGCCTCGATTTAGAAATAACTGTAACCTATTTCAATAATTTCACGATAGTTTTCGTTATATCTATCAGGGTTTTCTAATTCGTTTGAATAAATTTCAGTATTTTTGCTATTCGCGTATCTGATGTTTAGAGTTTCATTTGTGAATACCGGCAAGTTTAACATTTCGTTGAATCGATGTGTGAGAAGCAACAAATTCTCCGACGAGAATCGGAACCTGGAAGGAGCTCGAACTATACGAGGATTAAACGATCAATCGAGTCAATGAACCAGATATGCCGAAAGCAACTTACCTGTTTGGAACTTTGGTTTCGCAATTGCTGTATCAATGACTCACTATATGGACCGTGATATCAAACTCGATCGTTATCTCAAAACATCGACAGTTATCTCGTAGTTCCGTTGAGAATACAGATAAAATGTAAAATGCATATAGAACGTTATTCGTTCGTAATGTTTAGCATATTCTTATAATGAAAATTCGGATTTATTATTTTATCACTTTAAACAAATTTTATTAGAAACAGATCATCGACAATGATTGACCACAGTTGATGTTAGAACTTCGATCAACGATATCCTTTTACTTTTGTTTAATTATTTTTATTGGTAATATCATTTTTCGTTACGAAATTATTTGTTCACGATGATTATTTGATCGATATTCAATTATATTCACAACGTCGACATTTCAAGATACGATAAATGATTCATCGTATCTATGTTAAATGATATTCAATTATTATAAAAACAAATGAAATTTTATTAGTGATAGTTCATGTCATTAATTGCTGCTAAATATCATTTTTAAGATCGTTTACGGTATAACGGATAAAGGATAATCAGTCAAATAAAAAGGAAACAAAAGAGGGAAAGAGCTATTGTTGCTGTATCCAGCGATCTTCAATTGGCATATAAAATTCAGGAAGGCTTAATGTTTCTCTGTAATAAAAATTTCATCAGAAATTTTATTGCCAATAACTCACTTTTCCATTCAAAGAAGTTCTTTTTATCATCACCAAGGTTTCATCTCCTCTCTCTGCTCACGAAATCCATTTGCCATTTTATGTAACTTCGTGTGCTTTTAACATCGATACTTTGGCGTAGCTCGATAAATTGCCATAGCAGCTGACATTTAACACAAGTAGAAAAAAAAGGAGAGAAGTAAAATAAAGCTGAACGATCCGTATAAAGTTTCCCTCTCAGGAATCCTCAAAATTTATTTTCAAATGCCTTTGCATTTTTTAAAAACATTTACAGAGATAAAATCATGTGAGAGATAAAATTGTGATTCAAATATACGCACTATATTTACGCATTATTTATACATTATATAAACGAACAAGCAAAGTCTCATTTTTTAAATGTTCGGTAAGCAAAAATATATATATTTAATTCCATAATTTATTAAAAGAACAGTTCTGGTATTTATTATTATTTGGAATTTTATAATTCGTATCTTACTACAAAATTTCGAAAAATCTCTGAAAATACGCGCATAATCGAAAAGTGACTCGAATCCCATCATAAAATTTCTTCATACAAAATCCCTAATCCTTTATCTTGAGTATGGAAGTTGTATCTCTGTCATCCGATAATTATCCAAGAAGTTTCGTTAAAATCATCACATTTTTCCATGCAGTTTCCCTACCAGTTTTTCATTTACCCGCTACTGGAAATAAAAGTTTAACGCGCTGTAGGTATATTCATAATTCACATCTTAGTAAAACTCTCCTTTCTCATATATTCTAAAAATCTCTTCTTCTGGAAATACTTACATAATCGTTACGTTCTTGCCTGCTGCCACCATATTTGTAACTGATACGATAGCAGAACATTTCTACAACTTTTTCCTTCTGAAAATGTATATACATAATCGAGAAGCGACCCAAACTTTACCATAGAATTCCTGCACGTGCAAAATCCACCAATCCCCGTGCCATCGTGGAAATTACATCTTTTCCATCTGGTGACTATCCAAGGAATATCGACCGCCATTGAACGCCGGCCAAGTTAAGAGCTCCACGTGCTGTCAACATTCGTAATTCCGAGTAGAGTGGTTTCTATCCGCATTGGCTATCGTTTAACGGTTAACGCATAGAAAGGAAGAAAAACGTGCAGAAATGAGCGAAGAAGAGGGAAAGAAAGAAAAATAGAAAGAGATGAGACGAAAGTATGTTTCATGAAGAATCGGTTGCGGCCGATGATTCGTGGAAACACCCCCGGGAGCCGATGTTTCGCATGAGAATTAAGGTCGTTGCAAGGAGACTCGACCGTTAATTTCATCTTCTTCTCTGGCAAGCGACGAAGCGTCGCGGCGCCTAGCATCCCACACAAGCTCACGCACTGATGCACGTGCACATGTGTGACCCGGTTGCACGTACTGCACTATCCCGAGCTATGTACTTTGCGTTTGCGTTCCGCAAAAGGGGATGGGGGATGGTTTATTGATCGCTCGAGGAAGAAACGATTCTGCGTCTCGCGTCTCGCGATCATCGCGAAGCTCATCGGTTGCTATCCGTCCACTTCGGTCGAACCAGTCTTTCTTCTCATACTTTTCTACCTGCGGCGAGTCGTCGTGGTCTTCCCGTTGCTAGTCGAACGACGTTGCAAAGCCTACGGACGACCAGATGAAAATGAGGATTTAACGGATATCTCGTTTAAGATTCCTCCCTTAGAAAGGGCTATAGCAACCTGACAGTTTTGAAAAATCGTTTCTTTTCAGTCTTTTCATTCTGGTTATTCTCCACGGATCTATACGATCCAAAGTGGACGTTGTATTTCGATAGGCGTTATTACAAATATAGTTTCTAAATATGTACTCATCGATTATTCGTATAATTATTCGTTCAATACGTATCGAGGAAAAGAAGATATCCGAAGAGACACGAAGGTGGAGAAGAAGCGAGGCAGGATTAAAAATATTAGGCGTAAACAGACACAAATGATTTGTTTTCCTTCAAACTCCCGTCGTTCCTACGATCATCGAAAGTCGTGAAAAATCCCACGTTATATCTTCGATAACTAATTCTAGTTTAGAAATCAAACAGAATTTTTTATTTCCAATGTCCTCGAACGGTGGCTATCTATCGATATACTATCGGAAGAGGTTTCAAATACAACAGATATAACTCGGTTATTTCGTAGAATGTTTCTTTGAAAAGATTGGTAGCAGAAAGCGAAAGGCCGCGACAAAGTTACATTAAAAGATCGGAACTTTTCGCTTGATACTTACCTACGTAAACTTAAAACTTGAAATTAATAAAATTTATAGCCCCAAACTTTATCTACTTTTCAAATATCTCAGGGTAGTTCGTCCCTTTAAGAAATCGCGTTTCCCGTATTTTCTGAAGGATGGAAGAGAAGTAGACCTAATTAAGAAGAGATTTTATTACGCCGAGAACGTAACTACGTTGTTGGGCCGATACATTATCCCTGTAACATTTGGAAGGCGGAGGCAATATTCCGGTCGTTTTGCATTCGATATCGTACGTTTCATTCGAATTGATTGAGACGAATTGAATTTCGTTCGGGGCAGTTGCTTAAGGGAGAAGTAAATGTTCAGCGAGTTAAATGTAGGTTAGTTCTGGATTAGAGCTGACTGGACAGAGTTTGGAAGACGGGAACTCGAATTTGCGAAGAAGTTACTTGTTGCGACTCGTGTTGCCTCTGATATATGTACGTATACTCGCATTTTCTGCTCTCGCTGTTATGCTGAATCTTCCATTATGAGGAATTTCTGCTTATTTGATCTGTTGTTAGGAACTGTCTGGTACGTGTTAAATTTACCTGAAACGCGTAAATTTCATAATAATTCGAATAGCTTTAACATTTTCGAGAGGTATGTTTCCTTTGAACGATGAACGCGATAATACAATAGTACAGATTATAACATACTCGAGTTTGAACAAGTGTATGTTAATTATAATTGTTTAAGCGAGATACATAATTCCATTTATAATGAGATCTTATGCATCGATAGGTCTCAGTGACGTTAGAAAAATTATAACGATTCAGACATTTTCATAAAAGATATCTTGGGACATATTATATCTTAATATCATTATATATATCACATAAGAGTTAAAGTAATTGTTAGAACATTTTTCCAAAATCTCAGTTTTAATTTGTTTCTTGAAATACCGTTGCTGTATTTTTCATTCAAAAAACAGTATATATACAAAAGAAACAATATTCTTTTTAATCTTATAAGTGTTTGGAACGAATCTGAAAATGTATGTAACACTTGCAAGATGTTTATCGCGAACATGCATTTCGCAAAGTATTTGAACAGTCGATTATTAATTACGTTAGTCAGCTATAGTATTTAGTGAAACCATCACATACACCTCGGTATAACTACGATATAAATTTTCGAATACAAACGTAATACACGTTGAGGTGTATTACACCATAACGTTAAAATAATTTGATTTTCAACTTCTAAACCACAAATATATATTTCTCTCGTTTTCTTATATCCTGTCGCTATAACAGCGGAAATACGTATAATTTCAAGGAATTAAAATTATCTGCTCGATTATCAATCTACGAGACAATTTATCTTTTGACATTTTATCTTTTTCTGCAAGATTTAATACATCGTTTCGCAAGAAATACAGAATTTCCTGCGAGAGAAAAAAAGGGGATATTTCTATTGTGAAGTAACCTTAAGAATAAACGAGACGTCTTAACATCGTCAAACGTCCTTTCACATTCGAAGACTTTCAGTTCAACTCTGGTACACAAGTGCGCGTACAAACGTCTTAAATCGTACTTGGGAAAATGTACAATTTCTTCGCGTTACTTGTCAGGACTCTTAAACGATAATTGGAACGACATGAAAACTCCAATTTTTCAACAATCGCGAATAGGAGAAGCACGCTCGAGACAGGCAAGATGAAACGCAGTTTCGAGACAATTTATGCGCGATGCTGATCTGCATGCTTTAATAACCGGAAACTGTTGAATATTTTATTCGACTAAAGAGACAAAGTACCTCGAACAGGGACGCGCATCGAACAAATCGTATTTTTCGATCGTTTAATTACGTAGAACGGAATATTTTTAAATATATTCAATTAGAAACTCTGGAAAATTTATATGGCCACGGACCGTGGAAAAAGTAAATTGCTTTTGAACAGAACTTTTCACGGGTCGTTACGAAAAAGTAACTGGAAAACGATGCTTAGTCTGCAATTAGTGGAATTAGAAAATCGGGTCGGTACTTTAAATCACGTTTTCGATCCGATTACTATCGCGCCTTTGTAAAATGCTAGTGTTTTTATTTTATACGTTTATTTACGATGATAGAACAGAAAACTATAATTATTTAACTAAAACTATTTCGTAATAAATTAATGTATTGCAACTAGAGCAAGTAAATCGATACAACTAATCAACTCGTAACGACTAACGACGACTCATAACTCATGTCAACCAACGACTCATAACTCATGTCAACCAACGACAATAACCACCTTTTCCGTCAAAGCGTCCCTTTCTAACGGTTTCTGTATCTCGGAAATATGACCACTTTCGCCTTCCGAGGTACTTGCTTTTCCGAAAGGACCACGGGCGTGTCGTTGGGTTCGATGACCCGTGGAGATTTCCCATCCCTTCTGCACCGTTAACACTTTCATTTTTACCTGTACTGTAGTTCGTACTCCTTGCGAGTTCATCGAGTTTCACGCGATTATTTCACGATATTACGATAGAAAATTCGAAAAAAGGCGACAAGAGCGTAGCTATTAAATGTAATTGAAAAATAAAGACAGAAAAGTATGACTGGAAGATTCGTATAACGAGGCACTACTTTTTTGTGACTTCAGAAAAGAAATAACTTGTTGAGTAATTAAAAGTAAATTTTACGATCGGTTCGCGGAAGAGAATATCGAAGAGATTCATCGTAATTATATGAGAAGATAGTTCCGCTGAAAAATGTATACGGTTACAAACCAGGGCGAAAGTAAATTGAACAGGATTATCACGGATTGCTAAGAAAGAGTGGCTGCGAAGTGGCTTTCTATCCAATTATTATTGCCTTTGAAAAATAGAAAATTTACAAAGTAACGATGACGAAAGTTGTTCGACCGCTTCGCGATGGTTAAACCGCTATCTCGGTTAGGATAATACAGGTAGTTCAATAAGTATACCACCGTGTTAAAAGATCGAATATACTATGTATTTCCAAGAACTTCTTCTCGCGGACAGTACAAATGTTCATTCAGTATCGCGTGGTATGTTCCGATGTCGCAAGAAATATAATGTCGTTTACAGCAGGGTTTCGAAGTGTTTGACTCGAATGGTTATGACTCTGTGCCGTGTAACTGTGCAATCGTGTGTCGTATAACTGAGAAGTAAAACGAAGTATTAAGAATGAAGATCGAATTAAGACTTAAGACTGAAGACGTAAGGTTGACGACGTAAGAATGAAGACTGACTTTCGACTCCGTGTTCGTACGGAGGAAAGCTCGTAAAAGCTGCGTCTAGAGCACGAGGAAAGTGGATTCGTTGATTGCACTTTTCGTTGGCAAAGTGAGGGTAACGATCAGAGATGCCAATTGGTTAGGAAACACGTTATTCGAAGATAGGCGGAGGAAGCCTCCTATCAAATGTTTTTTTTTTTTTTTTTTTTTTTTTTTAGTTTATTTGAGAAAATTACAACAATTCTATGAAAGAATTTTTAGTAAATTCTTCTGGCGTGTTACAATGTCATGAGTATAAAGAGTTTATTGCATGCCTATCAAATGTGGATCGTGGATTGTGTTGCTGTGGGGAAAAAGCACGCTTTCTCCGTGCTGCCTAGGAACGAACAATAAGCCCAAGGAGTGTTTCAAGCAGCACTTTTAGATCCAAAGACGCTTACGGGATTTGTGGTCCTAATTGTTAAGAATAGAGAGATTTATGGTACCTCCTTGGGTTTATTGTTCGTCCGAGTGAAGGTAGGTCGGCGTCCGGCGGCCATTCTCAACGAGGGATGGCGAGGGACGGGTCATGTCACGCGACGGAACAAAAGTTGTAGTTAATAATTAAGAAAACAAAAGAAAGAGAGAAAGTAGAAAGTCTTTCTAGCAAGGGCAGTGATCTTTTCCTCAATTTATAAAAGACGTCTAAGAGATTAGAAGGAAACTTTATAATCAGTTCGCAAAAGAGAATGTGAAAGGCTCGACGTGATAATCCATGCAGATTGTCAACTCGGTTACAACTTTGTTCCAACAGTTAAGTATATAATTTCAATAATTTGGAATTACCGGTTAGACATGAATCTTAATAACTTATTTCCATAATACAACGTTCATAGTTCTCGGTAGAACAATATCAAAGTAGTTAGAAGTACTTCGTTCTTCCTTTAAGTTGCAGATTAGTCGAAGTCGAAAGATCGATAATGCTATTGAACAGTCTCTACAAAGTGTTTAAATACAACGTTGTCAGTATTAGTACAGTATGTCCAATGTTACAGATATAATGTATCTTTAAGATCGAGAAAGGAGAAATCATGCATACCAACAAGAATTTCTATGTATCTTGTTCAATCTTGTATTTTTGTAACGTTGGAAAAATATAATTAGATCGAAAGAGATCGAAAGAACGAAGCACACTGATCGTATTAATAGGCAGAGATGTAAAATATTGTCTTCTATACTTCATAGTCGAGCTGAACACTTTTAATAAATGGATTACATACAAATATTGAGTATAATGGCTTACTTGATGTTTTGATCGAATGACGAATCAATAAAAGAGCAGAGTATCGCAAAATGCGAATAACGCAATAATTAAACATTGAGAGACACACTCGAAACTTCTGGTCTGCATTTCTGCTTAATTACTGCACAGTCCTCGCTTGTATCGTTATTGTACTTCAAAGATATAACTTGTGTATTTCAACGAAAATTTGAAATATCATATTCCTGATTTTACGTTGAATTTAATTAAAGCACATTGCAAAGTACTTGTAAATACACATTTGTTAGTATAATTATGCTTTCTTTCTATATTCTGCAGGATTAAAAGCGTAAAAAATATAATCGAACTTTTATTATAGTATTCTATCTTAAATTTTATCAATTTATAGATTTCGTTCATCGATAATTTTTTTGTCTTACGTATTTTTTTTGCGAGAAAATATTAAACGTTGTGATTTCTCAAATTTAGTTCGAATATAATTCTTGCATCGAATTTGTAATCAGTTTTAATATCTTGGAAATTCGTATTTTATAGAGAGTATGAAAAGTGTCATTCGGTATTAACAAGTTATTTATATTTAACATTAAATGGAACGAATAAATGGATAGAAACATAAAATGCTATTACCAACTGAATCATTAAAATATACGATATTTGTAAGGATGGTCAGATTAGAGGTAGTAATATAGCGACATTTTGTTAACATTTTACAACAGCAATTTATCTGTTAATACAACGTACATAGTTTGTTTCCTCGTAACAAAATTGTCGAATCTCAAAAATTCTTTTATAAGCGTAAACAATCACGTTTCTATTTTAATGAAAGCTGGCGTACTTGTTTCTATTAATAACATTTGTGCACTTTCAAAAATTATAAAAACGAAATCCTCTGTTAAATGTAGTTAATTCTGAAACTCAGCCAAGTTGTTCCTTTTAATAAATTACCAAACTAACGAAGCAACTCGACATAAATCTCCGAGCCACGACACTTTTTGCGCTAATGTATTCCATTCTTTATTAACTGTGTGTACTCAGGCTCTTCCGAAATTTTCTCTTATTTGTGTAATACTACACATGAATATTCAGACAGCGCGGCTGAGAGATTATGACTCTGCATATTTGTTTATAATAATGCAATACATCGTCTATATACATACATATTTTGTTATTATATTATTTATAAATTACTGTGAATTTTACACATACGAAGACCACGGGAGACAGCATTTTAATGTCATTTTATCGCTAAACAATACGATATGACACAGTCGACAATCGTCTGCAAAGCATTTATCAATTCCACGAAAAGCGTGACGACTCTATTATTGCGATCGTAGGAGAATCCATCGGACAAATAAAATACCATGAAATCCGCATTCAACTGGCGCGTGAACTTGACAGCCTTGGATATCGCTCACCGCGATACCGATCGGCTCGATTCGATCGAAGAGGACGGGTATCGTTGTTTACGACGGGTAACAGAGCCACGAAGATAAAAATCTTATCCGCGAGCCTCGTGCGGGGTGAGTCTCTTTGGGCTTTCCCTATTGGAGCTCGACCTACATTTTGGTTACGGCGCTGATAAATATAAACCTGGCCGCACGCCGGAGTATGTTTGCTCGCTCGCGACTCGCGATAAAGAAAGTTTTCAGCAAAACAATCAAGCGAAGCGGCGGCTGTATTCGAAGAACCGGAAGCGATGTGTACGCTACTGCGTTTTCGCCAGCAACGCGGCTCGACAATGCGCCATTGTCGAATTTCTGTCACGGGAAATTGCATCTGGTTCGTTCGAACCTGGGAAATTAAACATTCCCAGGGCAAACTCGAAAACTTTGAATTACGAATGCAACTGTCAGCGCACGCCACCGCCGAGTTAATTTCCACGTGAGACTCTTTGACGAGATTCGGTGGCGTATCTTTTGTCGCTTTGGAAATACAGATGAATACTCTCGATGGAAGTTGCTTGGCAAACACGAGAACGAAATATAGGACGAGAGTTTGGGTTTCATCTGCCGCTACTCGTTGGACAACGTTCGGATGCTATTTTTTCAGTAGATTGATTATTGGAGGCGATTTAATGGAGTATTTTTAGTTTATTGATTTTTCCATGGTATTAAATAAAAGTGACTGGTGTTTACGCGTAGAAGACTGGAGGGTTAATTCGTGTTAATAAATGGAACGGAAGTATACTTTGTTTGTTAAGCGACTATAAAAGGAGCTTCTCTTAAATTCATGCTATATTACGTAACGTCCTTTTTACCAGCTGTGCGTTATCCATCTTCTTCTTTAACGGTAGAAATTTTTTCTATTTTTTAATATTAGAATTTTTTATACGTATATCGTTCTTAACGTTCAATTCTTAATATTAAGCGTATTTGATTGACATATTTGGAATATTTAGAAAATTGTTTCATTTAAAGAGAAATTTCTAATTTATTCGTCACGGTTAATTACGAGTAATCGTCGTACTAGTACGCTGTTTTCTTATCACTGTTGTCTATCTCGAACGAAACAAATGATACAATTTCTCGGAATTAAACGAGGTTGCTCGCATGGATCCCCGCGGACGAGGTATTACAATAAAAACCTCGTTCTTTGTTAACGTCCTAATCTCGCATTGTCTTGTCATTGCGATCTTTTTCGAAAAATGGAAAGTCACGATGCTTCGTTCGAATTCGAGAGGGTAAATATATCCAGATTAGAAAGGAGCTTAGAGTCTCAATAGAATTAATGAGATTATACGAATCAATATTGGGATAAAATATGAATATGCAATTTTCGTCTCCGATCCGGTAACAACTACATGGAAGAAAGTAGGTTGAATAATTTACAGAAAGGAGAGGAGAACCAATTCGTCGATCCCGTTCACGATCCAACTTGTAAATCACGAAACAAAAAGGTTATATTTAAAGGAAGAAATAAATTACTTTAGAATAGTAAACCATCTGATATTCGTTCGGCATAACGTCGAATATAAAGGTGGATCGTGTTCGAGAATCGTATCACGCGATGTTTCAAGCCTTGATTTTCGGTTGAATCTACGAACGTTCTCTGAGAACATCTATCATGCTTTGCATTAACAGAGATATCCATGCGAATTCTCGTAAATAGGAAAAACTTAGTTTCTTCCTAAGGTAACTTGGATTTTAATTTCATCAAACATGAAATTCCTTCCGAGATGTTCAAAATATTGGTTTTAATTAACTTGTTCAAATATAGATAATACCTACAAAGACGACAGAGAAAGGATATGTCCACTTCTCTGTGGATTTTGGATTTGAATGTCACCTTATGACTTAGAAAGAATATTTTAACGTAAAATGGCTAAAAGTGGAAGAATCGGGATCGATTAATTGTCGAATTTTTGTATTGGCGAAATTTTTCTAAAAGATTTAACTGTTAAGAGAAGCGGTAGTTCAACGTCTTTCAATCTTTTAGTGCTCTGATCAGTAATAACATTTATAAAATTATAAAGGGACTCGAGGAATATACGTTTTAGCCTAAAATCAAATAAAAGGACAATTTTGATAACGTGCGATTAATTAACAACGTATTGAATTTTAAAGCTGCTCCTTCACGAAAAATAGAAAGTTCCGTTGTAGTCTTCGTATGTACTTTCGCGCAATAGACACCATGAAAATACACTTTATAACTTTGCATATAAAAAGCGCCATTCTTTCGAGAGAAAAATGATACACTACACGACGCGTACACGATGAAAACAGCGCTCGATTCAAAGTCTTAGCTCACCGACAAATGGCCAGCCAAACGTACGATGGAAATCTAAAAAAGTGAAAAATACGCTGTCCTAACGATTCGATAAAACCTTTCAAACGATGCATCGACAAATAGTACGCTTTGATAGGTAGTTTTATAGATAACTAGAAGCGAAGTGAACAGATCGTGCGTGATATTTCCCCGGGCAGTTTTAGAAATTTTTAATATATCGAGAGTAACCAGAGACATAAACTCGTCATTTTACGTTATAAAATACAGACGTTGCGTTTTATCAAAACTACACTCTCAACATCGTGCCACGCTAACGCAAGGTAGAAGAAGAAGAAGAATAGCGAAAGAAAAATTAGTAACACGGGAGAAGATTACTTTCGCGCTGTTAGCAACTATTTTACAAGGGCACGGCAAGTATAGGGAGATTTTTAGAAAGATATGTCGCAGCGACGTGCAGTTTACAAGAATCCTAGCTTACGTACGCCCCGGGAATACCAAGAGTAGAGGAGCTTTGTCGAAGGTCCATTAAAAGCAGCCACAGCAGCGTCGCCATGGGGCCTTCCGCGAAGAAACGAGGGCACAAAGAAACGAGGATTACGCTGCTGCGTCGGTGACGCTTACAGTGTCTCGCGAAAGTATTTGAACACTTACAGAAATCTCTTATGAATATTTTATGTAGCGCTTCACGAAGATGGACACTCGTGGAAACATCTTATAAATATACATATGTACGATGATTGACGAAAGTATCTGAAAAGTTAGGGAAATTTTCTATGGATATACGGCGTACGTTGGCTCGCGAAAGTACGATTGAAAGTAAATTAAAAATAGAATTAAAAGAGATTCTTCAACACTTACCATAGAAAATATGCATGTGCGTATTGTGTGCTTGTTGTATAAAACATTTTGAAATTTTATCGTCACCGTAACGGGACACTACTGTCATGATTATATTGGTACCATTTGAAATGAATCTGAAAATGTACGTGAAAATTACGCGATATGTACCGAAAGGTGTATATCTAGTAAAAAGTTAGTAGCATCGTGGATAGCCATCGTAATAAATTTAAGACAAATCGCAGATCATTTGTTCCACTGGATATCGACGCTTGTTAATGTAATGGACAGCTGACGCGCTAAATGTTCTACAGGAAATATCTTGTAGCTCCTGTGTACGTTGTCAGATCTGATACAAACTGTAGCAATATAATGCTGATGATCGGGTCTCGTTAGATACGCCAATGAAATTTCACGAAGTTTCGTACAACGCACGTAACATGTTCGCAAAAACTTTTTGTAATAACTGTCCGAGTATTTTCGCGAGTCATTGTGAGATCTACGGCGAAATGAACGAGGTGCATTGTTCTCTATTCAGCCAGATTTTACGAGATTTTTAAAACTTTGTCAAAAGGAACTCTGCAACCCGATATTTGCTGCCAAATTTGCATGGAAGTTGGAATTCGCGAAACGGGCAAATATTCGACGCGTTCGCGGAAAGAACGAATTCGTTGGAAATTGGAAGCATTCGGGGAAATTACAAGCATTCACGGTACGGCGCTATTGCTTTCAAGCGTGTATATAAGCTCTTGAATGGATTAAAAACACATTTTGAAGCACTAGGTCAAAATACACGGCCGCTGATGAAACTGCTAGATTACGGATATGTTTCCTTAAAAACGAAAAGTGATTCTCGTTTACGAGCGAGTCGCGATAAAGTTTTAAGGAAAGGAATAAAAAGACTGGAGCGTAGTATATCATCGGATAAGATCAGACGCTGGTCTTTTTATTGGACTTTGAAAATGTGTAATTGTATAACTCGAATTGCTTTTTAAAATTATCATATTAAATTTTAATACTGCTATTAATTTATTCATTTATTTATGAGAGTAAAGCGATTACTCCATTGTGAATATTCGCGCATTTATGAGAAATTTTAACGTGAAAAAATGTACATGGTATACGAAAATATATAAAATGTCTAGAATATAGTACTTTTTATGATATTCAGTCCCTTGTATTTATGGAAATATTAATTCGCGTAAATATCCGTGGGCTAATCATTATAAGATATTATGTAGCAGTATACGAAAGTTTCCAGTGTGATAAGTTCTTCGTTTTACATTCCAGAAGCGGTATCTAGAAGAACTTTAACTAATATCGTGTATAAGGAAACGAACGAGCAGTTTCATGGACCGTTGAGTTGTGTAAATCGGCTCACTGCTAGTTTCATAAAATAATGTCCTATATTTATTATTCTAAAAAAAATCCATTATATTTTTGAAGTCGTGAAAACGTATCACAGCAAAGAATAAAGTTATCTAATTATGAAACTAAACGGACGATACTTTTAAAGTTTGGAACACGTAACTAAATTCGAGCTCTGAAAATCCTGACTTGCATAACAGCGATTTTTATTACATAGCATATTATATTAGTAAAAATTCCTTCAGACATCGTACTTAGAACGTAAAATGAGAAATCTATCTGACAGGATATCTTCGCATATCGTTGCAGATGTAGAACTATGAAAATTTTCCAATGTAGTTCTGTTATATTGGATCATCGAAATAACAAGTTTCTTTAGAAAGCATAACGCGAATACAGCGACAAAAGAAAATGTAAGATTCAATTCCGTTTCTCTTCTAATAAATAAGAATATAAGGCATTGATAAGGGAATTCCTATGGGAAATGCATTTTTACGATAATATCAGACGAAAAGAAAAATATATAATGAATTTCTCAACGAATAATTATTGCATATAATTGTTATTTACTGTACTATATAATCCTTAGAGTTTTTATTACGCACTTTTTTTTACTTGTAATGTATAACGAAAAGAAGTTTACGTGAATTATCAAGAATGAAACTTTTTACGATTAAGGTAGTATGCTTCGTTTAACTTAAAAAAAGTATAAAAAGATATAAAGGAATTAATACATTAAAAAAAGTTAGTGTTCGTATAAATTACACGCGAAATATTTATACGTATATGTATCAGCATTCTGGAAGATTGTAAAGTTGTTAGGAGAGTTTCATCTTATTTATAGCATCTATGGGAATATCGTTCTTCTACCTTGTACCTCCATTGATTATATAGAGCGTGAGTCACGCAACGCATTACGAGTAAATATCTTCGTAACTACTTCAGAAATTGTAACAAATGTTGTTACTGACTACTGGATATTGCTTCCTACAAGTTATGTAATTCTCTTCTATACCGTTCTTCTATAACGTAAAACTTTTCAAAGAAAACGTCCAAGATAGAATTATTTGTAAATTCGCACACGCATGTACCAATTCTTCAAATAATTTTTCGTAATTTCTAAATTTTCGAAACAATTCTCAAAATGATAGAATATTCTATAATTAAAAAATGAGTGAAAAGCAAAAAAGAAAAATAATGAAAGCGCTTATATTCGGTGTATGATAGAAATTATATTTTTACATAACTTCGAACGAGAATTTTTAACATTAATGAAGATTTTCCGTATTTTCAGAGAAGATTTTTAGTATTTTCGTTTCGATTTTATAAAGCGCAGAGTATTCGTTCAGGCATCCCTGTTTTTATGCGGAAATTTTTACTCGCTCCGATAAATTCTCTGTGTCAGAAAAACGTATTATAAAATTACGATTCTTATAAACAACAACATTGTAAATAGCAATCACGTATATCTTTAGATAATATATCTTCACAAAAAACACAGATTGAATCTTAAATTGCTTGTTCAAATACGTATCTCTGTGTTTCATAAATCAGAAGCAAATAATACAATAAATCGGAAATAAAATACGTGACATACGTACGTATTTTTTTTTTTTTTTTTTTTTTTATTAAAGGAACGGTTCAACCGTAAAGATTTCTGAAACAACAAGAAACAGGAACATAAAAGTTTACTTTTACTGTTGCTACGTTCGCTATGCGTCCACTATACCTATTTTATTATACTTGTAACACGTCCAAAATTGTAAAGACTATGACATTGAGAACTTACTACGAAAGTTTTAAGACTTCAAAGTTCTTTCTACAACGGTACAATGAAGTCGCACGGAAAGTTACGCAAACAGTGACAGTGGAACGAAGGTTACTTCAAAATATTAAACATCACATTTTTATTACGCCTATCGCAGTAAAGTTTTATATTTGCGCCGCAAACACACGATACACTTTTGTGCCGATAAACTAAAATATGCTTATAAACGTATCTTTTTAAAGAATATTCCATTTTTCTGCGACAATTTCAATATTCTTATAACTGTCGTAAATTTTCAAAGACAATAAATCGTGATAGACGAAGCATAACGTCAAATACGCAGCGACGTGAGATCTTGGTACTTATATACGTATATAAAGACGCATTTCATTCGTCTGCTAGCTCTTAAATTTCTCCAACGATTGGCATTTACATTTCCAATCAGTTCTGGATGATATTTCATATTCTTATCACGTAGCATACAATGTGCAACGTTTTCTCCGAGAAAAGTAGAATGTTACTTGTACAAAGACGCGAGAGGAAGTAAATCAGTATGGAGAAAATAAAACGAAAACGTTAATACAGAAAATACTTGATCTCCTTTTTCTTAAATCTCCTTTTTACATTTGAAACGCTGTTGATCTCTTGAAAAATTAATTTGCCAAATGCGATTTATTCTGTACTGACAGAGACGTATATTACTGGAAAAGTCGAGAGCGAACACGATGTTCGCGTTATTTTCATTCCACGGAGTAGTTTCACGTTTCGTACCTCGAAATTTTATTACACGCACATTATTTGCATTAAGTGGCACTTTATCGGATTCTGGTAAATTTTCGTCGCATCAATTGAATTACGCAGTTTTACTTTGATTAAAAAGAAAAAATTAACCGCGAAGTACGGTTTCATTTTTCGAACTGAACTTTTTCATGCAGCCTCAACGGAGAAATTAACCGCGGAAACTGTCATGTCCAGCTCTTTTCTAAATGTAGCGTTTCCCAGCGTAAAAGCAAGCGTAATAATGATATTACGACGAAAAAGAACGTCAAAAACGTTTTTAACCTTCCTTCAATTTAATTTCCCATAGAGTAATATTCGATATATCAAATTATTCCACACACAGACACACATTCACCATCGTTTCACGTAATTTCTTTACCGTGATTTCGCGGAGGGAGCAGTTTTTCACGAGTCGCAAGATTCTTTGAAACATAATTTATGACTTGTATTTTAATCGTGATCGTAAAAGAATATTTAATTTGGAAAATTTAGAATAGGTTTTTCTACTAAAGTCAACGCAAAGTTATATTTTACATCATTATTATAGAAAATATTAATTCGGATATCAAATATACGCGATATTGATGTTTATCTGTAAATTAAATAAGTGAAAAAGTATTAATTTGGGTTAAGATTTTTAAATGTTTGGGATATAAAACATTCGAAAATAAAAAGAAATCATTCTCTTATCGTGAAATAATATGTCAACCTTCTTGAAGTGATATATCAGTCGTGCATGATGATTATCATTTAACATTAAATTTCAAATATCTTAATATATTACGTGTTTGTAAAATCTGTAAATTACTTTCACTCGATCCTTTAATAATATCCCTACTGGTTTATTCATGAAACTCAGAATCTACTTTGCTCCGACACTTTTCATTCTGCTCAGGTGCACTTTGGTAACTTCTCTACCCGATTAAAAGCGCCATAATTTAAATAAATAATGTAACAGTAAGTTAAAAAATTTACACTTTTGCTTGATGAGAGAAGAGAAACTTTCCAATAAAACTTGATTTACGTTCACGCGTGCAACATTATTTTCTCGCAATTCACGTAGCAAATACGTCGATTCGAAGTTACTCCGTGGCGACTTTCCTCGATTTGTATTTGTCAGCCGGACATTGGTCTGTAAATTGGTCAGCTTCCGGAAGACATATCGAACCGGAAGTCGAGTACACGTCAACGGGAGAGAATCGTACGCCAGAGCCGGACTAATTAGAAATTCTAACTAGACGACATCGGTAAATTCGAGCGGCGCTTTATTTACGCAAAATATGCGAAACGAATAACATTCTTCCAATGAATATTCCTTGTGATATAAAACATGGAACGCGCATTAATTAAAATGTTTAACAACGACTGCGATTGGATCTCCTGCAAGCTATCCATTGTAATGCTTATACGTAGGCACGAGGAAGAGAAGAAAAAAGGAAATGAGGTGTAACAGAATAATGAAAAGTTCCGCACAATGGAGTCTCTGACCTACACTTTCTAGCTTTGCGAGTTTTAACAAAGAGAAAAAGATATTCCGCGTAAGAACTGAAAACGCCCAAGTAACCTTTTATCTTTGCTTGCACTAAAAAGAAGGACTGTAGCAGCTTCAAATTAAGAAGATATTCATCTCATCTCCTTTTTTCCATGTCGCCGATCATCACGCCGTTGAGGAGGCGAGCAGAGACGCGCAAGAAGAGATTTTCACAGGTTCAACGGCAGCGGCAGAAACATTTTGGTAATTCATTTATTGCGACAAAACGTAGCGAATTTAACGCGGCGATTCTATCGCAGTGCATCCTGTGAACCCTGTGAGCGAACCTTGTACAGCTTTTAGAGTTGCGAACGTATCTCAGCGATCGATAACACCCGAAAGCGCGTAAAAGTTCACGGAGACGAGCATCGTCGTCGCCGAACTAGAAGCACGATAAATTCCCTCGAGTACGAGCGACGTATACGCTTCGCGAAACGGGAATCGACGTCGTTTTCTGCTTCGAATAGATCGTCCGCTGTATTACCGCCTCGTTATACGATTAGTAAACGTCAGAAAGATCCTCTGCTTTTGTAAAAAGAGCATTACACCGGGGCGTGCGAGCGCAGTGCATGTGATCGCATAGAAAGAACATACACGTAGAGAAACTAGAAATTAGCGAGCAACCAACGATCCTTAGTTCCGCTTCAAGTTCTAGCGAATCCCATCATCAAGATCGCATTGTACAAATTGGCGATGCTCGTCTCGGCGTATCGACAGATTTGCCTAATTAAAAATTCAATTAGAAGTCCGATCTTTCGAAGAAAATCGAGTGGAAATTCGAATAGAAGAGAAGAACGAGCAAAAGGCACGGTAACACTCGTAGTCAAAGAAATAGAGGGAAAGAGAATGAGAGAGAGACAGAGAGAGAGAGAGAGAGAGAGAGAGAGAGAGCGAGAGAGAGAGAGAGAGAATGAGAGTTGTAGAGGATTGACTGAGCAAGGGTTGTCTTTCCGGTGTTGCAGGATGCACGCGGTTGGATTGCACTCGGCGCTGGCCATCAAGCGTCAGAGAAAACGCCGGGACGAGCAGCGTCGTGCCCGCGAGCGTCGTTATAGCGTGCAATCGGGCGAGAGCGGCCTGACGTCGCCCAGGGCTTCGACCGGTTCCTTGGATCAACAACCGAGACACCATAAAACCGGACATCCGAATCGTTCTGCCGGCCAGGGTATGTTGGATTCGAAAGTGGTCACGTCGGTGGGAATGCTTCACATCGGCGTGGTCTTCCTGGTGTTCGGTGCTTTTCTTTTGATGAGTGGCCTGTTGCCGGGAGATCTCGCCCAATGGGGTACCAAAGCGTCCGGAGGCTGGTGGAACGAGCTGGTAGCCATAGGTCTGTTCGCTATCATCGTCGGCATATTCCTCATCATTTTGAACAGGGTGATCGCGAAGAAGGAAGAAAACGACCTGGAGGAGTACGTGCAAAGGCAATTAACCAGGTCCAAGTCGGGACACAGACTGGAGAGAGACGCGGAAACTGGAGGATTGACCACCAGACAAGCCAGAAGAGCGAGACAACTGCAACAGCAGGCAGCTTCCGCTGCAGCTATAGAAACGGAGAACGAGAAAGAGTCTAGTTCTCCACCGAGAAGTCCTCCGCCTGCTTATTCACCGCCACCGACGCTCAACGGGGATCACCAGACTGCCCAGTCCGCCCTATACCTCGAACAGATCACCGAAGAGGAGATTATCAGTGATCGCGTGGAAACGTCGACTACTAACAGCCTGAGCCCCGGCTCACCGAGCGAGACCAGGGAATTATTGCAGAATCCTCGCCATTCCAAGCAAAACGGCAACCCTCAACAGGTTCATCGGCCGCTTTACGTGTCCAGGATTTAGATTACGAGGGAAAGTTCGGAGCTCGTTCTGGCTTGAAGTTTGAACGATCTCATGTATATCGGGAACAAACTTGAGTTTGACGGTTTCTGCGACGGCAACGATGATGACAATGGGCCGGCGTTTTTACAATTTGGTATCGCGGGGGCTTCGAACGTGTTTCGATCGGATGGGTAACGTCTTAGAAGGCGTAGTTTATCGATGGAATTTGTAAGCGGTTTTCAAATTCGAGGAAAGGGAAGAAAGAATATTCAGAGACGAGAGATTGAATCGTCCAGTTAAGAGATTTCCATTGGAATTAATCATCGATTACGGTGAACTAAGATACACGAGCCAATATCGATAGTCCGTTTTTCGAAGTTATCGAGATTTCGTCGATTTCTTGTAGCAGCCGTTTAAAGTTAAGTATCTCACTACTGTCGTACAGCTGATTCGATTCTTCCTGTGAGCTATCAGTAACGAGGGATTTTGCTTCCAAAACGAGGAGCTCGTCGTTAAACGTTCGCAAAACCTGACCGATGGGACCAAGGTTTCGTGCGTGACATCAATTTTCTTCGATTCAACCAAACAAAACGCAACACTATCATTCATCAAATACGATAAGAAATGATCGAAGTACGATTCGTTAACGAAAACATTCCCGAAACGAAAATCATTGTTCGACACGTCGAGCGTTTAACAATTCCATTAATCGAACTCTACGGTTCAACTCTGCGGATGCTGAATGAGGCCAATCGAACGTAAAACAAGCAACTAATCGAAAGCATCTCAATCGAACTACCAGCCGATGAAAGTGTAATCTACATAGTCGAAAATGCAATTTCCCGTGCGCTAATTTCGATTCGAGCACAGCCGCCTCTATCTCCTTGAAAGTTTCGTATTCTCGAGGAATCGAGTTTCACAGAGCGTATTCAGCGAGCATTCCACTTGGCGCCGAACGCAATTCTGCCCCGAGCAATTTCCCGTCAGGAAGTCCAGCGGCAACCGATACCGGGCCGTGTCTGCAGGGGCAACGTGTCTCTTTGTGTATACGCTTCGGTTGTTACAAGGAAAGGGAAATTTAACAAGATACAGAGAGATAGATAGATAGGTAGATAGATAGAGAGGGAAGAAGAAATCCTTCCTAGCGAGCACTCGGTAGGAAATCAATTTCCTCAACGAATTACAGCGGTGGTGAGATCGTTATTCCTGACATTGTCGCTGCTTGCAGAAACTGATCGAGATCTCGGTAGTTTCAGCTCAGACTGTGAGCTGAGAAAGTCAAGTTTCCCATGTTACGGTGCGAAAGGTGCAACGACACGTGTATACTTTTTGAACAGTTTCCTTGAATAGTTGTTCAGTCCTGCTGCGTTCTTCGCATCATCTTAGATTCGATCTGTATCGTTCCAAGGATAGGAGATGTTTCGAGATTGAGCAAAAAAAAAAAAAAAATGATCGTTTTTACTTAACGTTAAACATCTTCGCGAAATATCGCAAACCTCTTTCATTTGAACAATGAGAACAAGAAATATAGAAATTCGGGAATCGCAGCAGGGTTAAGAACGAAAGTTTTACGATACGTTAGGTTTAATCGCGTGGTTAATCGTTAACCTCTTGAGGGATACTGGCACACATTTCTGTATTTAGCTTCCTTCTTTATTAAGGTATTGATCCAAGAGACAGTGCAAGTATGAAGAATATACGCGTATAAAAGGTAAGGACAAAGAATAAGGAATGTCACAAAAGAACTTTACTACGAAAATTAAATTTTAATATCTTGGTATATCTGCCGAAACAAACTTCAACCAATTGAACTATATTCGTAATAAAATTCGTAGTATCGGGAAAAAATAATTATTTCATATCAAGTTAAATACTACAGAATACTAGGAGAAGCAAGAAATGTCCAATTCTGTTATTGTCGAAACAAAAATATCCGCCAATTTCACTAATATTTCGATACGTTGTTCCTCGCGCTCGTGTTACGCACGACGCTTTATTATTTAGCGCTGTGCAAACATACACCAATAAGAAATGGCAGAAATACAGAAAGCCTAGAGACGTTACCTCTCCCTTTCCACTAGATAAACACTTCCTGTTTTCAATTCATACACCAGATCTCCAACGAATATTTCTGTAATTTTAATTGCGGTTGCTAACGACTATTAGTCGACGCGACAATAAATAACAAAATAAGAATTATAATTTCTGTAATTGTTCGTGTTCTAAGAAAACTTCCAAGTGCCAGTTACCGTCGACGAAGTACGCCACATCACCGTCGAATAGTTGAAAATAGACACTTCCTATTCTTCTGATCCTTGTCTTTCGTACGTGAACAGTATTACCAATTTAAAAATTATCACGTTATTTCTCTTCAAGAGGAATAACGGAATAGAGAGTAGTTAGCTTTCATCGATTTCTAACATAGGCAAATTCTTTCCTGGGGAGGTTAACTCGCTCAATGACTTCGACTTTTCTCGATGATGAACACACGGAAGAGCGAAAGGGACGATTCGAAAGTTTGCGGTAGGACCCACGAAAACGAGAAAGCTATTCGTCCATCGAAGCTTCTGGTCAGAATTAGGATTTCTCTCTTTTCGAAGAGAAGCTCGGAGAGGCCGTGGAAGTTCTCGACAGAACCGATTTAATCCTTAATTAATTTAAGCGCGAGAAAGTAAGTAAGGGCGAAGAGTCGATCGAGTTGTCAGATTTTCCGAGTTCTTGCGTGGTATTGTCGAGGACGCGGGAGGAAATAATTTCGAGGCTGTTCGCGGCAGGCTTTGAATCGTGCCATATTATCGAGAATATGACAGGATTTGTGTCTTGCGTGCGATGCAGGTCCTCGTGGTGTACGTGCGAGGCGAAGAGTACGCGACGAGTACCGTGGAGAAATTCCGTAGGAACGTATTGGTTCGCCATTGAAAGAGGAACAATCACATTGCGTTTCATAACCATAAAACCACGTAGAATTTCGATTATTACATACGTTCTTATATATTAACGCGACAAGGAACGAAGTATGATACTCTAGATCTTAAAATTTCGCCATTATCGGATGACATATTTGTGGTCCTTTGGGTTTCCATCGTGTGTTTCGACGTTTCGTGAACGTTTCAGTTCTCTCCTTCTGGGCGCAGCTGAAATTGAAGGTACCATGTCGCTGGATATTTGCATGCTCGCGGCGTACAAAAGTATGGCACGTCTGAAATCGCATTGAAAAACAATTTGCCTTCTCGAACATTGAAATTTCCTTTGGTAATCATAAAAAGGGCAGAAAGTTAGTTTGATCTTGTTTCGTAACCAGATTGCAAAGTTTGTAGAAATTCACTTTTCTTCTGAACATTGTCGAAGAAATAGAACGTGAACGAAGACACGCGTCATTTTTACTCATCATTTTACATTTTATTTTCAAGATACTTTTATTATCGTTGAATATTATGCGCATTCTGTACACTTTTGCATTTCTGAATCTGCCATAAATGCAGGGATATAGATCCGACGTAACAGAATATTCTGGAATATTCTATACACGAAAATTCAATTCGAGATACGATAAGATAGCATTTTAACGCTAAGTTTTATAAGTTTGTCCGTCCGATTTTTTACATTTTCTAAACAGATCTCCTCGCGTTGTATCTTGTATCTCGTAGCCCTGTAAAAATTGAAAATTTTACGGTGGTCTTACAGTTATGAGACGCAGCTCGTAGAAAGGAAATGCTAGAATATCGCCAAACGCGAAGATATAAAACCATGCATTCAAGGACCAAGATATAATTAATTCGAAATGGTTGAGATAGACAATTTTAAAGAGGATCTCGAAGAAGGCGAAAAGGGAATATAAAAATGACGAGCGGGAAAGATGGTACCGCGTGATGGCTGATACGTTTCTTCGGCCGCGGGATATCAGTAATTGAATTCATCGATTAATCATCTATATCCGAAAAAAAAAATTCAATTTGATAGACGTGTAAGAAACTATACAGAGGTTTTCGACGCCAACATACTCATATTATACTTTAATATTTAAATTGTAAGTAAAAACAGACCCGATATCGGGACTACGCGTCTTTAGAGAGTACGATTTGTCGAAAACGAATGTCCTTTAACGTTTAAGCATGTCGTTCCCGATATCGATGGTCTGATATCAAACATTGCATATGCAAAGTCGTTCACGTTCTGATCTAATTCCAAGATTTTCCAAGATATTCGGTCTGCCGAAGAAGTAATAGGATTATTGAAAAATATTTATCGAAAATATGAATAAATAAGTATATCCTCCTGCCATTCGTTTCATTAGGCAAGTCGTCGCGTAGCAAATTTCGTTTTAAGGTGAACGGTATCAACGAGTCTGTAACTTGTTGCACGTGAAAAAGTAAGAACTATTTCGAATCGATGCATATCTCTTTTATTTTTTATTTTTTTTTTGTCATTGTATCATCTTTATTATCAGTCTACTATTGCACAATGATTTATCAACTCGGTAATATTAGCAAATTGAAGAGTTACGAGTTTCTCTTCCGTCATTTTATAATTTTCCGTCAAATAATATAATCACTCATAACATGTAATTTGCGCGAACAATTTCCTTTATTAATTACTACGTTTGTTGCTGTGATATAAGAAAATTTATTACAGTCGGCAACTCGCAACTTATGATTCTAATAAGATTTCATTAATTTCAATTGTGCAAGAGAATCTACGTTTCGTATAATCGAGTAATATAATTTTTAAATTTCATTTATATTTTAATCTTTCGCCTCGCATCGCATAATTAATTATTCTGCTCGTCTGGTATTTCATTCTTTGAAGTATTTTTCATACGTACAATAAATTTCCCCCGTAATATCCTGCATTTTGTTCGCAAACTTAAACGAAATATCATGTTTCCGTTTTTTCCCGAAAGATCTATCAGATCCGCAACACAGTATGAAATATGTATTCAATCGTGTCTGCGTGCACAAAACAATTATATAATCGTTGAACGTGTCTCCTTTCTTTTTTGCCAGATCTGTCTCATGTAATCACTTAGCTAATCGACTTGATCGGTAAAAATAGCGATATTTAATGGAGAATCCACGCGATGAAACGATCCGCTGCTCTCCAATCACTAGTTCGCGTTATTTTCATCCCTTAAACGATATATTACATTCCGATTTTGCATTCGATGCAACTAAACATTCCATTCGAAGTACTTACGATTAGTCACTTGTAGCCTTAATTCTTCGAGTTGAATTCACGGTTTTTCGTGAAAGAATGGTCGATTTAGTAGGAAGTTTAGGTAGAGCATCTAGTCGAGAGAGGATACTTCATTGTAGAAAGTGTCACGAATCTCAACGGATTTTTGACTATAGTCAAAGCGTGAACTAAAAGTATAAAGTTAAGGTCGTGAATGTAACGGATTACGAAGCATTCATTTAAATTTTCTATTACGTTCGAAAGATTTTTCAAGAAGAAGCTTAGCGTTCTTTATCACAATTCAGAAAGAATAAGATTCGTGAAAGAAAATTGAAAAGTTTCTACTTTTCGACACGTTGTAGCGTAGTCCAGAGATATCGATCGTTTAGGGTAATTCAATCGCTCCATCCCTTACGTTAATCAGCTGTTCGTATCTTTTCAACACCTCGAAAGGCTCTAACAGGGAGTAAGATATTTAACAAATTCCAGGCCGCTGATTATACATTGCGTGACCCGTGGTATTTGTCCAAGTTATAAAACGACGAAAAGCAGGGAAAAAATTGGGAAGATAAAATGGTCTCGGATGATATATCACGTGAAGTCTGCTTCTAAACTGGGAGCGTTTCAATGTTTTAAAAGTCACCTACTTACATTTTTTATATACCAATTAATATAGATTCTCTATAAAAGGAGGTAATAAATTATTTGTATGCGAAAATGGTTACATTAAAAGACGTTCTACTTTCCACACGACATCTAGAACGTAAAATACGAAGGAAGATGCAAAGCAATGTTTGAGTCTGTACTTCCCATTCTCTTTAATGTTCTTCGAATTTCAAAATCGTATTTCGCAGTATAAAACCTGGTGAGAAAATAATACCAGTATTCGACTTGTCGACAGAACAAAACTGTACTATATTATTTTACGATGTTGCAATAAATTATCTCAATGATTTTTCCACTTTTGTGTTGATAAAATGTTTCGAAATTGCTAATTTACGTGTCACACAGCTACGATACAGTAATTAAAAACATTCATTTTCTTCCTCACGCGTTTCTTCGTTTGGGAAGAGGATTCGCTAGTATACAACGTATAAATAAATCGCAAACTATAAAATGCAAATAAACTTTGTATCTTCTTAACCGCTATCTTGTTGTATCGTATATTCTCAGTCGCAATTTCTGAAGCATTGTACACTACAACACTCTAAATATAAATAACAATTACGACTAATCCTATGAAACATTCGAACTACCACAAGCAAGTTCTTTCATTTTCTTTAATTACACTGGCATTTTATACTTTGATAAAACTGATAAAATTGAACACGCTGTGCAAGGAATGTTGCGCGTTTGTTATATCACGAGATATGTACAAATGTATTAACAAATACCAGGACTATATCTGATTGTGGAAATTAAGGCAGACTTAAGGCGAAAGGCGAGTGGCCCACGATCAGAGTCACTGGGATTTAGGGTAACGTAGCGTTATTCGAACCTAAGCTAAGCTTCTAAACCGTAAAAACTGCACCTTGAACATCGAACAGAATGATCAAGCTTGCTGTATATCACGAGGCGCTATTAGTCTCTATAACAACGCGAGTATGAGAAAATACCGCGTGCTTCAAGCTGAGCAAGAAAAAGCATCAGCAAGGAGAAAATAATCTTATGGAAAGATACTTTACCATACTCTGTAGTAGGATCTCGATCTCGAATTGGTTAATATACTATGGAAGGAAAAATTGGGACGTGTAACGATAAGAAAGTACGTATTATCTGTGATGTGTTTGCAACCTAGTTGAGGCACCTAGTGCGGCCGTGAAATGGGTGTGGTATCTGACGTGGCGCAAGAAATAACCCTGGACGATCGAAATGTTGAGGGGCGATGGTTAAACTTGAAAACTGCGTCGAGATTCGTGCACCGTATTTCGTATCTTTGTATTTCGTTGAACGACGTCGTCGTAACCTCGAGGTTAGTTAGATTTACGCTGCGTGTATCAAGTGCCGCTTTTCTCTCACGAGCGTATTCAATCTCGAGATCGTCGAATCCATGAACGTTACATTTAACTACAATTAGTCGAGACAGCTCCAAAAATCTTTTCCGGCGTCCTGGTTTATCGATAGGGGACGTCCATTGTCCAGCGACTGATAGCGCAGTACATATTAAGATAGTGTGTAATTTTAATATGCTATATTCCATTTTGTAATAACTTGGATATTTAATTACATATGCTAGCTTTAGACGGCGAGATTTTCGAAAACGACCCGATACGCGATGTTCGTTTACATACGTGTGATTGATATCGTAATTATGCCGTAACGGTCACACGAATGGTGTACGATTAAAAGACAGGAAGAGAAGCGGAAAGAAAGAAAGAAGAAAAAGCGAAGAAAAGAGACAGGCACGACGAACGAGCGCGGAAACGATTTCTTTCTTCCTTTTTCTTTTTCTTTTTTTTTTTTCGCGAATACTCTGAGA
Organism: Bombus confusus; assembly: GCA_014737475.1. Lineage (NCBI taxonomy): Eukaryota > Metazoa > Arthropoda > Insecta > Hymenoptera > Apidae > Bombus > Bombus confusus. The sequence goes on along the minus strand of JACXIV010000002.1, from coordinate 5,234,610 downwards.
ACGACGTTCCCTGTTACCATCGATCGGTCGTTTTCGAACGTCTTCAAGAAGAAATTGCCACGCTCGGGCGCTACCATTCTGTGATCCAATGAAGAATTAATTAACTAATCTCATACCGAGAAAACGTGAATGATGTTCTTTCGAGGAATCTTACTCTGTATATACATTATATTATTATACATCTCTACCTTTTTTAAATTGGGACACCTTGTATTTATTAAGAAGAGAAAGATAGAACGAAAAAGCAGAAGAGAGAAGGAGGAAAACAGAAAGACAAAGAAACGAGATGGGCAAGTGAACGAAATCGAAAATAAACATAGAAACAAGTGGTGTCTCCACCTTTTGCATTCTACGCAATTCAAACTTTTTGTATACTCTTGCAAAGCTGAAGAAAAACCAAAGAGAGAGAGAGAGTGAGATAGAGAGAAAGCAACAGAGCGCGAGAGTAAGAAAAAAAGTAATACGAATGACGATAAAGAAACGAATGCCGTGAGTAGAGTTATGAGAGAAGTAAGGCATAAAAGAGAAAAAGAAAAATCAATGAATAAAAAGAACGAAGAAAATTAGCGAAGCGATTTGGTTCGATTGAATGTTGAGTGAAAGTGCCTTTTGCGATGTGTTTCGTATTTCGTGCAGCTTTTCGGCGTTGAAGGGAACCGAATGCTTTCGATTAACGATTCTGTGCCATTTTCACTTGCTATAAAGCAGGAATTGTATGGGTAACACGTATTTATGAAATATTCTGTAACGAGAGGTAAAATCTTAATTTTCCTAATTTTTCATGTTTCATCGATCGGTCGATAAATCAATTATTATGTAAACTATTGCTTATAATACTTGGATGTATAGGGTGTTTCGCAACATATGACAAAATGGTCAAGTAAGAACATATGGTTTTATCATCACTGTTGTTGTTGTTGTTGTGTAATGTTTGGTTCATTCAATCGCTCGAATTATTCGGTTTTGTAATACATAACTCTCCTCATATGACACCTCTATGGTGCTCGTTGAATTTTTGTTAGTTCCTCCAAGTGCCAACTCCGCTTAGAAAATATCGTCCAATGTTTTTGAAACATCCTGTACACGTTTAAAATAGATTTCAAACGTGAACCAGCAATTATCAACATTTAAATACCTTGGATTGTTCTGTTCCATGTATCGAGCTGCGCATGTTTTACGACCACTATAACAAATATGCGTGTAATTAATCTACAAGCGCAGAATGCTGATATTCTACGCGTTAACGTACGAACTACATCAAACTCTGTAAATGAAAGAAGAAATAAACGGAACAACAAGAATAGGACATAAACTACGAGAAATACCAAGAGATATTGGTTAAAAGCTTACAACAAACAGCATCAAGAAACGAGCTATTAAAATTAAATTAATATAATCTCTATAAAATCATCTTTGCCGCACACCATGCAAACTTATTCAAGAAAGTATTCCAATCTTCTAGATTCATTCGATACTTCAAACACATTCGAACAACGATAATTACTGGTTCATCTCGTACATTTTATACGTTCGAAGTTACGATACTTGCTATTATAACGCCGTTCAAGGTAAATTAAAAGGTCTCTGTTTTCGAACGATTAATTTTATTCTACCATTCTACCTTCGAAACTGAAAGGCTGAAATAGCAGATTAACTTTAATCATAAGTAACTTCTGTACTTTTCTCGCGTTCATTTAAACGATCTGTCTTGTGTCTTCACCGAACACTGGACTTATTCTATTATATTATATCATATCGTATCGAATTACAACGTTTTCTCTTTTTTTACTCTTGTACGTTGTAATGGATTTTTAACGCACGACAAATCTCCCATTAGGAATACACGCTTCGCGTATATTCTAGAATCGGTGGGAAAGGGGACGTTAAATGGGGGATGGAGAGTGCTATTGAAAGGAACGGGTCTACGGCACGTTAATTTCAAGTACAGAAATATCTTAAAATAAGTGGTACAATTACATTTATGTAGTACCTTGCGCACACTTTTAGAGTGTGGAAGCTTCAAGCTTGAAAAAAGAGGGACGAGAAGGAATGAAATTTCGTCTTAGAGTCAAGGGTCCCTTCCAAGAATCATCCAGTATGTGAGAATTTTTGCTTGTTCGAGGATTCTTAGACAATTTGCGTCGAAGAGCGGAACAACGATAATTTTATTTGAATAATTCCTTTGAGGTGATTCGCACCAATTTGATATTTTTTATTTTTTTATTTTATTTTTTTCGTAAATTAGTACTTGTCTCTGATAAGACTGGTTTCAAATTTTAGTAGATTATGTCTATAGAAAACCGAAAGTTGTGCAAGAAACGTGTTTCTATTACTGACGATTAATAAACAGTAATTTTTCTCACAGGCTAAAAGGAATTTGGTGCTGAAAGAGTTGAAAGTAAAAATTATTTGAGTCATAAAAAATTAAGCCTTGGTAAAAGCAAACTTGTTCTTGGTAAAGATTAAATTTCCGTGGAAAAATTTTTCATAAGAATACATTCCTCTCGATGAAAACATTAATTTCAAAATTATGATGGCAAGTTTAACAAGTTGATGAAAAGTAACTTTACGACCGAGGAATAAAGGTAAGGCACACGCGAAAACAAATTAAAAATATCTGGTTGTTTTAAAGTATCTTGTTTGCCCTGCTACGTAATTTCATCCAGTTTTTTTTCTCTGATATAATTATAATCAAGGTTTCCCGTGAACATGTAATTGCCCTCCTTAATTTACGAACGCTATTTATACCGTCGCCTCGATACCTTTACCGTTATTATCGTAGATTATTCGATGATACCAAACTGAACAATTGAAAATGACATATTTCCAGTCTGAATATCAATTCTTATTACAATCGACATATCTGAACAAAATATTTATATGTTTTTCGATAAAATTAACGCAAGATTTTTTTACTTTGATTAATTTTTCTTTATGAGATCATTAATTATAAATTGTCTCGTAAATTTTCCAGATAATGTACGTAAATATATTTGTAACGTCGTAAAACAACAAGTCTCTCCTTTTCTTTCGTTTTCCTTTTTCTACTTCTTTTAGAGATTCCTTTTACTAATATTTTTATCGTGTTATTAAAAAAAGAATTTTAAAGCATTTTAAAAGCTTTCAGTAGCTTTCAAGAGGAGTGAAAAGTGTTCAACGTATCTAGATGCTAAAATGTAACACTTTTTTAGTGTAAATCATGGTTTGGTGTCTTCCTTTAGTTCCATTTTTTTAAACAAATTTTATTCTTTCATTTACAACAAAATTTGCACAATTTGCACATATGAATGTGGTATTCAAACGAGAGAAAGATAATTCATGTGCAAAGAGGAAATACATTCTTGTGTTCTACTTCAATTTTTTCTCAATATTTTCTCTTAGCCTCCTGTAATCGTTTCTAGACTGTTTCCTTTATTCGCATTTACCACCTCACCGCAAAACGTGCCTAAATATAGCAAATATAAAAAACAAATTTAGAACTATATTTTACTTTAAGACCGCCAGAACCATCGACTCTCAAAGTCTTGCACCGTTAATTTGTAAAATCTTCTACACTTCGATTACGTACACCACACATCCTTCTCTACATGCCGAACATGAAAAATCTTACAAAACCTAAAGAAAAGAAGGGCTAATGAAAAAGAATTAACACTCACGAAGGGACCCTGAAGCACGGAATATTCGAAAGCTAGAGATAAATTCGAAAGCTTCGCGGAGGAATTAAATCGAGCATTTCTTATCGGTAATTTGAAAATCGAGGCTCGTTAAAAAAGAAACTCGGCAGTTAATTAGCGTGCGACGTGAAAGGCGTGTATAGACGACGTGTCACTCGTCTCCTCGTGGTCGATTGTCATCTGTTATACGATCGCACAGACGTACTTATGTCCATCGAGAGACTCGTGGATGTTTTATTTCTGTATGCGAGCCGTCTCGTTCGCCTCAAGGACCAAACTCGACGATCAAACTGGCGTTTTATTCGCCGCGAGAATGGTCCCATTGGAGCGATAATAGACCCGCGAAGTTCTTCGTTCACGGCATATCGATTCGAGACTGGAAAGGATGGCGGAAAAGCTTAGGATAAGCAGAGGAAAGAGGAATTCCCTGGTGTGTGAAACAGAATTTCATAGTAATAAGGAATCCGTCGGTCTCTAGAGGACGGATGAGCAGTTCTGTATCGGCGTTTCCTTGTTGGTCGCGCTTTGAGAGGCGGAGAAACGTCGAACTAGGCATTCCGTGTAATCGATTAAGAAAGCGTGCTTTATTTCTACGAAGAGTATTTAGAGAGGGGCGAAGCGTAGACTGATATGGAAACGAATCATTTTTTAATCGGCGAGAATACGTAATTATGACGTTTTCTCCTCTCGCGAGGTTTTTCTCCTTCAAGTTGGAGATCCAAAGAAAAAGACTCGACTCTGACTAATCCTTTCAGTGTTTGCTATAAGATATACATATGTAAGGAGGGAATGTGCGTGTGCGCGTGTATACCAGACACACTGTTTGTCTTTTGTAATTTTTTCCTTTTTTTTTTTGACTCGAAGTATGCACGTCTAATAGTTGTAAAAGTACGAGAAATATATGTGTTTTATGTAAATGTGCTAAATAACCATTCACGAAGCTGAGACGACATGTTATAAATGCATAAGATCTTATCCTATACGATGTACGAATACGTTGTATGAACACAAGTAGTCGTCGAATGCGAGTAATTTAATATGGATGTAGGTATCGCGGTTTAAACACTGAAATGGTAGTTTTTAAAGAAAAGACGAAATATTGACCTTGGATGGAGGCAAGGATGAGAAGAATGTAATTCATTGGAACGCAAAGTAATTTTACGCGTAATCTTACTGTATGTACAAGTTCTATTAGGATGTAAGATAGACGATAAGGATTGTGGAGTATGTGGCTGATTGTGGACAGCGACGATCTTTATCATTGTTACAATTATTATAGCTCTTGCATACACTATTGCAATTCGTATTACTACTGCAACTATTATAAATAGGAATTAATAAGCTTTCTTATGCCGTTTCTCTATTGTACCACTTATATACACCTGATGCACGACTTTTCGAGAATAAATCTTTATGAAACGCTCCAGTCTTTGTAACTTGGCTGTTCTTTCTAGACTTTTTCATACCGTTAAGTACCCTAACGCGCTCACGGAAGTCTCATTTATTGGTATTACATACTGAGAAATCTAAGAAATGAAATCTGAGAAATCTAAGAAATTTAAGAACAAATTTGAGGAAAGATCATCATATATCGTTCTTATATCGTTTATTTGGATTATTTCAATTTCGAGTAATTTCTTATTATTTTCTCCGAGTTTCTGACAATAGTGGATAGTTTGTTAAATTCCTAGAGAAATTTGAGAAGTATATAAAGGTAAATGTATTTTCGTAAAATTAGTATTTTCTTGAATAACTCGCACATCTTTTGCTATCTTCTCGAGCTTTTCAAAAAATGATCTTTCTTTAAATTCTCTCATTTTTATGCATCTCTAATATATTAAAAATAGTGTTTTTGTCACTAAAAAACAAAAAAGGAAATATTGTAGAAATGAAGATAGATAATAGTCGAAGTACGTACGTTCATGCCAGTTAAGACCAGACACTTTCTGTTGATCTTTCATTGATTTATGAGATTTAATATCGTCTGTCCAAAAATATTATCTTTTTTAATGGATCAATCTTCTCTCTGTTCTCTTACACCTACTTATATCTTCTTTTTATTTCTTTTTTACTTCGATGTAGTAATTATTAATAGCAATCACCCGAGTCAAGCGTTCCATTTTACTTGACAGAAGTTTGTAATAAATCATTCTCTTATGATCCTGTGGAATACACAGCGAAATTTAATATCGATTGAACTTTCTGAACAAGCCGATATATCGAGATTGAAAAGAAATCATACTGACAAATTGTGCGATAGTTTACGATACCGATGGAAAAAAAACTTATCGGAAAGTACTTAAGCGTAAAATAAATGGCGATCCATAATCCTATATAAGAAATTTTCACCAACTACCTTGCATATACGGTATACTTTCTGTAGCATAAAAAAAAAGATTCAAGTTAAAATTATGCCAATGGAAAATATGAAATCTTCCAACACGTTCTGAATCGAAAACGTTTTCCTGCTAATGCTAAACATTTTTAAGATGTTCTGAGAAGAAAACAGCATCGAAGGCTACATAGAAAAAACACGACAAGCGCATTTTCCTCGATTTTCAGATTTTTATATCAATCCAAAAAACAGTATTCTAGTATGAACCTGAAATAGGTACAACCTGTTTTATTAACAATTAATATTTTTGAAGTATTCATAAGGGATATATATATACATATATATTAATTTCAAACAATTTAAAAAGTATGACTAGTTTTTCTCCTGTAATTTCCAATTTTCAACGTAGCAATCAAAGTCTGTAAAAATCGAAGAAGATAGGTGGTCTTTTCTTCATGAAACATTCCTCTTCCAAAATTCTTAGGAATAGATTATAACAAACTACAATTTAGTTTACTTTAATTCAGAGTATTCAAACGTTAAATTTACGCGAGAAATATCAAAATACCATAAAATCCTTTATAGTGTGACAAAGAAGTACGAGACAGTGAAATACGTCGAACGACACGATTTCGTGAAAAGAAGCGAAATACGTGGAACAACGAACTTACATTAGAATCTCCATCTTATTTAAGATATTCTTAAAATCAGTCCTCTCGGAGAAATGCGTTCGTTGAAAAGCGAAGAACCTCGAACGAATATCATGTGAATTTTCTATAGGATTGGAAACGATCGGACATGACGTTACGCGATTTCTTGCCGAGCTTCGTCAACGTTTTATGTTCAATGATCTTAGAGACACGTTCGAGCGGTTCGGAGTAGCCGTCTTTTCGCTTTAAGTAAAAAGTCTAACAACGTGGAAGATGTACCGTGCTCTTGAAATAAAGATTTTATCGGTAGAGATACATCATCGCGAGGTGTTTGGTGTCGTGATAGCTCTTCAAAAGTCGTTTGCGGAAGATAGTTAAAAAACAGCTTGGAAATGCCGACAGTAGTCTTCAGTTTCTAGATAAAATTTATCAACATTAAAATCATTAACGATCGATGTATTTTTATATCTTATTATTTTAAATGTCTCTAAATACAGATTACTTCGATAGTTCTTACGTAGATGTAATATTCTGATCTCTTTTGGACTTGCGCGATCCAATCTATTTTAGCGCGATCTTTAATCTATCAAAATTCATTCTGACGTTCTTTGTATTGTCTACGGTACAGTGTACTATAAGTAGTGTTAGATTTCTCGTATATCAATTAAAGATATTTATTTCTTTGTATACTATAATTAATTTTATTTTGTTTCAATAGTTCTTGTGCAGCGAATATTTATTCCAACATCTTCTGAATATTCTTAAAATGTAGGGTTCGTCGAACGCAATTTAATTTATTAATAAAATTCTAAACTCGGACAGTATTTGTGATTCAAAACGTGTAAATTAATAGACTATTCAATTATGCTAATTATCGCGCAATTTATATGTAGATTTTGCCGAGAGATTAATAATGGAACTTTTGTTGACATACTCGAAACATTTGTTTCATAGCGGATTAATTAATACTAGGATGAAAGCATGCATAATGTTAATTGAGTCTGACAGCAAAAGGTGAAAACTCTGGATTTTCCTGTATACGACAAATTACAGAAACAATTAAAATTTTAACCTAAATTTTAACCTAATTCTTTCTTCCATCGTATACTTGTAATATTTAACGATGAATCGTTGAAATAGAATATAATACGTATTAAATAGCTTTACTGTTTCATTTGCATGGTTTTTGAATTTAATTTATGTTTCATGGAGTAAGGGAAAGAGCGAGACGGGGGTAACAGCGAAATAACACATTTATTGGTCGTTTAAATTATTCTATAATTATATTTCTAGCCCAAGGTAAAATTTCAAACATTGAGTTAGCCAGCACCTCGATAATGAAATAACAATCATTTAGCGCTTCACCTTGGTGTTATCCTACCGTATCTTCCCTATTTCTACTGTCATCCCTATGAGACACTCATAAACGGGAATCTAAATATTTATAATTATCTCTGTCAAATTATATTAAAATTAGTATATGTCATATCCTTTTAAATATCGAGACACAGCATCTTCGATCACTCCAATGATTTTAATATCAAATTAAATTATAATTGAATTATAAGATAGAATGGGGGTAAATTTTCAATTGCACGAATTAAATCGAATAATATAAAATCAAATAATTTCATCCAGAAAATAAAGACATATGATAAATGCATGAGACTAATTCAATAGTTTCTAATAATTGATTCGTCTCGAGTGAAAATATAGAGTAATAGAAAGTATATTGATTTACCGTAGAACTGCAGACGAATAACAAATTAATGCTTTTTCGGTCTTATCACGAATTATTTACGGCATTCGGATGCTGATGCAACGAATGCAAATCTTTTCGATGAATCTCTTTGATACCGAATACCCATCAAAGTATCGAACGTAGGTAGCACGTTTTTACAATTTGCATGACACGTTAAATTGGTTTTTCATTTCTCAGAAAATCAATTTCACGTAGAATTCGTTTCGGCCGAGGCACTGATCAGTGCATTGAAAGTCTCATGGCGAGACGCATCGCACAAAAAGTTAATCGACTCCTGAAAAAAATCGTATTAAGCCCCTGCGCTCAGTTTCTACGATTCCATGAATCTTTGTCAAAAAAGAATTCCAAGCCGATCATTAATCTAATTTCGTACCAAATTTTATCGCTCTTCTTCGTTTCCGTGCCAACTGAGAATCTTAGAGGAAAAGTGGCGCAAATGCGGTACGAATCATATGCTAAGAAGTAACAAGTTTTCCCTCGTTACAGAGTACATTGATAAATTAATGGAAATGAATTATTTGATATACTAGCGCAACAACATTCGTAGAAATATTCGTTTAGCTTTTGCCACATTTTTATCTTGCAGTTGAAAAAAAACATGTTTTGTTAAAAATTATTCAGCAACGTAGAGGACGTAAAACTACAGGTGGACAAATTCTTTTCGATAAAAGGGAAATATGTTTTACATGAGAATTTTAAAAGAGAAAACAAATTGTATTTAATACGATTGCATAGTAACGCTAGAAGAAATTAAAATACGCAATTATCGGGCAAAATTTGGATTAAACGGGGACATATATTATAGAAAAATTAATAATACGAAGCAGAGGAACTTGGTTAAAGCAACGATCGAGCTGAGATTATTATCGAAATTTGATAACTCGCGAGTTACAGGTTTATTGCTACCAATAAATTCTCTTGCATCGCGGTAACAAATTTTATAGTAAAAGAAACGGAATCTTAGAAGTAAATTTTACAACTTACGTGTTACAAAATTGTTTTATCCGACGAAAAATTGTAAAAACGTAACAAAGAACTCTACAACCTACGGTTCATAACTTGTCCAATCACTAATACTTTTAATTGATAAATTATTATGTAAGAGGACCCAGATAATAATTGTCAAAGTTCTTAGTAACTTATTAATCATTTTTGAAATTTATTCCACTTTTTGTAATACTTACGAACAGGATTGTACACGTAACAATCCTCGATGTTCCTTTCATCGAACCGCAAAGTATTTACTGTTCAACGTAATATTCGTCGAGTCAATAGTATAGAACGCGATATACGAATATAATTGATTCATTCATTTTTGTAAGCCAGATTTATTGACACATACATACATCTATCTATCCATCTGTCTTGATTCCGCTGAATTAATCCAAACATGGAAACTGGCTTTGAAACAGCTTGTTAACAATTTGTTGAAGTCCATAATGGATCGTTTCATTGGCAGATAACAAAGTTTTACGAATTGGGATTGCAGGTATTTTCACAAAATATATACGTTATAAATGCTTTTTTGCATGATGTTTGCTCGGGATATGGATTTTTCGACGGTCGAGAGCACTGCGCAATGAGACAGATTCAACGACCTGGATAAAAAGTTGCTTCGTTCGCCGACTCGTGCTTTAGGAGTCTTCGAACTGAAGCAAACGTGCACGATATCCGGCTTTTGCGAGTTATTATACTCTTTGGCTCGACAAGATATTCGGAGGAGAAGGTCATCCCCGAACAGAGAATTTATGGTCAGAGTAACCAGTTTCCAATTGTTTTCTGACATCATTCCTTTCGTGAAATATAGCGTTAGGAATGTTCCAAAATTTAGTCCTGGACGTAATATAATTTATCTTTTTCATGGCAAAGAAACTTGCGTAAGACGATCTTTTGTACGATGATAATTATCGAAATATCTTTAAGTACTGTTCTTCAACTTTATATATTTTTACATAAGGATGATAATAGGAACATTTAATATTTAATCGTCTCATTATTTTCTTATTTTCTTTCCTTCTGTAATCTTCATCTACGCGAAATTTCCTTTTTAAGGTTTCTTTAAACTAAACAAAAATAAGAAGGAGAAGAAACGTAATAGGTACCTATAAGTTCTTACAGTGTGCTGCAATACGCATTTAAGAATAGAAAATGGAAGGTTAAAATATTCATAAATTGAAATTCAACAGGATATTCGTGTGTATATATATATTTTAAAATATGAGAGTAATATGTACGTATTACACGATACGTACCATAAAATATTTTTGATTGCATTTTATATAAGCACATAGTGATAATATTGTGAATTATTGATATAAAAAGTATGAATAAAGGAATGAAGGGAAAATAGGATTAGCATACAGAAAATTTTAAAAGGAATCAATAATGGATTGGTTTACTCGATAGCTTAATAGTTGTTGGCGAAATTTGAGAAGAAAATGGTTTTAACCTTTTATCGACTCGCATCGAAATGACCTAATGACATTTTTAAGCAGAACCTAAGAAAAGGAGCTTCTTGCATTACGCTTTGTATTTTCGTCGCAACTCCCTCAATCTCACGCCTGCGTTTATAAGACATTTATTTTCCCCAAATTTGAGCGAGGTGTGCTTTATGGCAAATTTTCTTAAACGCACTCCTATGTCAAGTTTTGACAAGAAAATGTTTCACGACGAATCTTCCTCAATAGAAAATTCCCATTCTGTTAGATCCATATTCTAATTCGGCACGAGGAGGAAAAGTATGTTAAATAATTTTATTTTCTAACAAAAAAACTTGTTTTCCTATGGCAGTTAATCTTGAAAATAAATGAAGCGTTAGATTGTATATAGAAAAAGAAAAGAAGCAGAAATAAAGAGAAGATGAAAGTCTCTGAAGGGAGCCTTACGAGACGAGGATTCCTGCTTTAAAGGTCCTGTTTTGATGACATTAAGAAGTCTCGCTGAAGTGCAAAGTTGAAACTCAAGCAAAGAGATGAATTCACTTGTTTATTAGATAGATTTCTTTCATCTCCGGTTGCCTCGTATTATTCGCTTCATTTTAAAACAGGAAATATCGAATTACCGGAAGATCAGAACTTTCACGATGACTTGTCCCACGGCAGCATATCGTTATTTTTTCTTTTTCCTTTTTACTGTCGTCTGAGTGTAATTTTCTATTAAGATAAACTTGTTCAGTAACTGTCATAAATTTTTTTTTATAAAACACTGTATCTGAGCGATCGTTAATTTATATTTTATAAAATAGTTCATCACTTTAATAGAAGAAGCAATCAAATTCAAAATTTCATAGAAACTTTTGCCAATGATCACACGCGTCTTTTTAGAAAAAGAGAAAAAAAAATATAATAAATCGAACGTACGATAAAATTTAGTCTTTAATTTAATTTCAATATTGTCTTAAAATATTCTTAACAGTTTCCATCTACAGTAAAAGTAGAAAAGAAAGAAGGACACTGAATCATTAAAAGCAACATAACCGAATAAAGAAATAAATTTTACGCGAACTGATAATAATTAACCTTTAAAACGAAGTGTCCCTTGTTTCCTTTCTCCTTTTTACAAACGGCCGACATTTTTCAACAATCGTCGACATCGAGTGAGCGCCATTGTTAAGCAAGAAGAAAGCTGGTCGAATGTCGATAACTTTATATCCAGATAATATGTACCATGTAATACTACCTTAACGACCTACTCTAACCTTGATTGTCCTCTATTTAACAACGCTATCGAATCTCCATAAATTTTCTTCCACTTTTCTTTTCCTCTTTCTTCTTCTTCTTCTTCTTCTGTTTCTTTTTTTTTCTCGGTCGATTACCAGAAGAAAATTACCGAAATCCTCGAAAGAAGTCACGTGAAAAGGTTAAATGTTGCGTGATGACAGCAGTCTCGGTTCTTTTATTTATCGTTTGATAGCGTTTACTTTGTTAATAAAAATCTCCGGGATATACTGGTAGCGGGGACATATGCACGAAGCCGATCAAAAGCATCGCAACCTCGTTTTTAACGTCGATCGGAGCAACCCCATAGAACCCGGCTACGTTCGAGCTGGCTGGTGAGCCAGCAGGGCGAAAGGGGTGGATGTAGTGACGTATCGACCGACGGGGTCACCTGGGGTCACCAAAGTTCATAGCGTCTCCTGGTTCACGAACTCGCCGAAAGTGCAGTCGCCATTCTGTTTCGTCGAACGACCGTTTCCACGAAATCGAAATCCCGTTTTTTTTTTCGCTTCTCTGTTTCGCGCATTTCTGTCAAAATCGATGTACCAATAGGTGCCGCGAGAGCTTGCTGTGATTCTCCAACTTCTGTATTTTCATTTTGGTTCGGTGTAGCCGTCCTTTCGCATAATCAAATTCGTTTGAAATTCATGTTGTAAACGATTCGTCTGTTCTCTTTCTTACGGATAGCAAGCGAAATTGGATTATTTTCGCTATTTTATCTTTTTTTTTTTTTTTTTTAATGCGTTTCGTTCTCTCCCGTTTCACGCATTTCTGTCAAAATCAATTCATCGATGGATACCTTAAGTCTAATACTCAAGAATATATTGTATAATATACGAGTCGCGTTTAAATTTCACTTAGTGTAATTTTTTACTGTTTAGTATAATGCACGAAGAAAAAGGGAAAGTGATTTACCGTTGATATCGTATAGCGAAAGATAGAGCTATCAGATTATCAGGCACACCTAGAGTAGATGTAAAGTAATCCCTCCTGTTATCATCACTTATTCCCTTGAAATATGATATATCATTTTTATGCGTCGTATATGAGAGATAAACGGTAAAATCTTGTGTAAACTTCGGGAATTGGGGCAAACAGATTCATCGACACGCATCAGGTGCTTTTGCACTTGAAAAAAACGGGGTAAGTGAGTCGTGGCGTTCAGCCTAGAATTTTCTAGTAGGACGTGTTTCCTTTCTGTATTATAATCTTCTGGAATTATATTTTGATGTATCTTTGAAATAATAATCCTTGAAAATATTTTAATAATAATTCTTGATTTTCTTGAAAATATTTAACATCAATGTTACCGAAGTATATTTTCTCGATAAAACGAAACGAATGATTAGAGACAGAATATATATTTTATACTTGTTACCGGGTAGCATGCTTATAATATAGTAATTTTAGTTGAAATATTTGACTTGTGTACAATTAACTTTTAAACGATCATGGTTTTGTCATTTTGGTGCGAAAATACTTTTATGTATTGTATACCTAATTCCTACACGTGTGTTCTTAAGACGTTTCTATAAATATAGCGTTTAATAGTAGAATCAAATACCGTATATTTGTCGAATACTGGAATTTCAAAATAAACCTGCGTGGAATTAAAATAAACATAGTCATGCTGTTGGGTTAAATAAAGACTATATCTCACCTACTTACTTGAACGAGGTCAAATTGACTTCCTGTTACTAGTTGTACGTGTATAGAAAATATTTTATCCATTAATTAAAACTACTAGTTTCATAGTCGAAAATCCACATTATAAAAAAAGATTAAAAAATAGAAAAACATCAGTCAAAGTTGTTACAGGATAATCTACGCAAGTAATAAGAAAGAAGAAGAAATGTCCTTAACGATGATGTTCCTCAATTTTTGCCCCTTTATTGTCTTCATTTTATCAGCGTTCTAAAAAATCCATGAACTAAGAATTAAAATCGTTAGATAATATTAGTATAGAGTCTACAAAGAGAGAAAACTTTATCCAATAAAAAATTACAACGAATTAGTAAATAAAACAAGTTTGTTAACAATGTAACCGATCTTACTTTTTATTCAACGAAACAGTAGCTTTAACATCATCGTTAATGTGTTACAGAATTTCATATTTAAAACGGAGAAATTTTTATTTAAAGCTGTCCTCAGTTTATGATAATGTCTGTGTGAGTAACATATATATTCCAGTCCCCAGTTTTACCTCACCTTGTTCCAACTCACATAACATTTATGTTAGCTACAACGACACGATTCACGCTGAAGGGAAACATAAGATAGGATATGCACAATTGTCTTTGCAACAATTTCATATATTTTTATTATAAAGCATAACATAATTGCACATTTTCAGCGAATTGTATATGCAATTACGTTACATCGTAACAAAGTTAAAACTTTGTTTACCACAGACGAAGTGGAGAACGGACGTGAAATGCAATGCTTTCTCGTGTCCCGTTTTTGGAGATCACCTGAGCCTCCTACCATTTTCGTGTCACATGCGACGTTATCGATTGTGTATAGTACCGTTCTGAGTATTAAAGCTGTAGTCTTGTATGAAATTATAAATAAAATATAGAACGGCATATCCTATAACCGGAACGAAGTTTAGAATTCTATACTCCTACAATACTTCAGAAAACATTATACACCATGAAAATAATAAAATACTTTACACACATTATGTATCTTACATAGTATTACGATAATAATAACTTCCTGTACAATAATAGTTAAATGATTCGTTCATATATAATTGCAGTCCAGTCTAGATCATCCAAAATTCTCTTTGTGTCTTTTGGTGATCTAAACTGGACCAACGGTGTCCAACGGTGTCCAACGGTGTCCTGAACTGGAGCGTAATTCTCAGCTTGGTATAGTTTTCCAAAGTTTAATCGACTGATTAATTTTTGGAAAACGATGCCAATTACCAGGTCTCACCACGAGGAAGTGACTACGCTCGGGTCCCATTATATTATAATTTATTTATTATATTATAAATTAATTCTGTTTACCCATAAGATGTTTATCTTACTGTATACCAGATTTTTTTGGTTTTAATTTAATGTATAATTGATAAGAAGGAATTGTCTAATAGTAATATATAAATTTTCCGGACTTTTTTTACAAGATTTTAAATTATTATGACC
This sequence comes from Bombus confusus, assembly GCA_014737475.1. Classification (NCBI taxonomy): domain Eukaryota; kingdom Metazoa; phylum Arthropoda; class Insecta; order Hymenoptera; family Apidae; genus Bombus; species Bombus confusus. The sequence goes on along the minus strand of JACXIV010000002.1, from coordinate 5,219,324 downwards.
CACCATAATATTTTACAACAATCTACAAATGTTCTTAACTTAATTCTTAACTTAAAGCATATACCATCGTTCATTAGTTAATTATTAAATATATAAATCTAACATGTTTTCACACGCGCAATTCTATTTTACTTTTTACAACTATAGTATAGTATATGCACATATCCTCATTTTCCAAAAAAGTGTTTGTTTACCAGATTCTGTGTAGCGTGTTTTTTTGTGTTTATCTGATACTGATATTCTCGTACTATCAAATTTTTCAAATTATATGACGTCTAAAGATCTAAGATTTCATTATTATATAAATGCTATAGAAAATACGTTGATGTATTAATACTTTTTGTAGCCACAATCTTAACAATCTGGTTAAAATCATTGAAACGAAATTTTCTTAAAATTCATCTATGAATTACAGAGACACGTTAAAATTATCATTAACGTTCGTCGACTATTTTACAGGATGATCGGTGCAATGCCTGCAGTGGCAGTTCGCCACGAACGTAAACGACAGGAAAAAAGATTAAAACGTCCTAGTCAGCTTTACCTAGGGGGCCAATGGATGCCACCGCCTCAAGGCTCACCGCCTACCCCCAGTCCTCATGGCCACAACAACCACCTGGAACCTTTACCTGAGTTGTATCTCTGTGGCAAGGTAATTTTTCGCTTAACGTACAAACATACGAACATATGTACGTACATCACAGTGATGGATATCGTCGCGCTAACGTGACTATTTATTGATCTCGACTGACCATACGCTACGCATCATGGGTACACTTTATGACAACACGAACGTTCGATTTCTATGTTCTTGAGTTGTTCCACTGTGTGGAATTTATGTGTGCCTGTGTACCATTTATAGATTTGCGTATCTTTTTATAATACGTACTTCAACGACGTGGCAGAACACTCGAATCACCGAGGCTCAAGAATCAAAGCGATCGATTTTAGTTTCTAAAATTTTTATGTTGAAAGGAATTGCTTAGAAATCAACGCGATCGACTCTGTAATATTTACGACCAATCAAATGTTTCTGAACATATTTAAAGAAATGGGTTTTAAAGAGAAATTTGTATGATTCATTGGATGTTATAAAACGTTTCTCTAGATATTATATGCGTATATTTTTGTACTTATTAATTTACCATAAATATCTGCAAATCAATAATTGGTATTTATTTTTTCGAAAATGAAAATACGTTTAATCTCGATAGAACTGAGCAGTTTGCTCTCCGTGTGGATTAAGTAATGTTCTAAATAGATTTTGTGGTTTAGAAGAGTTCTATGTTTTGTTAGAACAGAATTAAGATTAACAGATTAGAAATTATGCATCGAGAATTAGAGATTAATTAAAAGAATCTTTGATACAGATTATATATAGATTTCGATAGACTTACCAGATGCACGATGTCAGTTACATAATACAGTGGATTGAAAGCTCTAGAAACAACAGAGTTACTACTATCCATTAAAATCTTGCACAAAATTTACCTTAAAAATTTACCTTATATACCTAAATATTTACGACTAAAATATTAATATAATAAAGCCTTGTAATAGAAAAAAATAAGATCATAGACAAATCATTCGTGCATCTAATTTTCCAATTCCATGATTGTGTTAGCAAAATGCATAATCAATTCGAAGATGTATATAGAGCTTACGACACACTTATTGCAAATGTACATTTACTAAAACATTAATATACGATATGATTCGTGAATGGTCTTAGACATTGCTATAATGAATAATTGGCTGTTCAAATACTTTGGTGATGTCTACGAGTCGTACGTTTTCGGTAAATAATTTATAACTGCCACATACATTTTCAGATTCGTTTCCAATTTTACCAATACAATCATGATTGTCTCACTGCAATTCTAACATAGTTCTCAAATAGTTTGTACTATACGTTGTATGTACGTAACATGTCCATAAACAATTTCTATATATGTTCAAATACTTTCGCAAGCCACTGTACGAGAGGTTGTGTATTTTAAAAACTGAATATATGTTATAACGCGTTTCGTATCACGCATATTATAATATATTCGTAAGAAGTTTCTGTAAGTGTTCAAATGCTTTCGCGATCCGCTGTATGAGCCGTAATATGTCTCACAATATAAAAGAAATAACGTACGGAGCATTTTAATTATGAAAAGCAACACAGATCATCAGAAATATCCTATAACAGAGAATCAGTCGAGAGAAACACTTGCAGGATGATGAATAATTTACACTTTGCACGTAGAATGACCACCAGATGATTCCTGTGGCCGTTAGACGTGGCAAATGATTTAACAAGGACATTGTGGTTTGCAGATATCGGGGCTACACGCGGTGGTGGTCTGCCTATTGTTAGGCGCAGTGGTGCTAGTCGTTGGTCTAGTCCAACTTGCCCCGGGTGCGACGACCACCGACCATAGACTCGCTTTACTAGTAGCGGGCAGCATTCTGCTTCTCCTAGGTAAGCCATTTTTTCTCAGTCCATGAAACCGTACCAAGGAAGCTCTGAACTTCTGCCAAAACGATCCGGTGCGCTCGTGACGAATGTTCACCAGAGAATAATATGAGAGAATAATAGGTCAAGGAAATACATTCCGCCGTTTCGCGTTTGATCTTAACTGCAATACAAATGTAAAGAGAAGAATAAATTCCCAAGCATGTTGTAACTTCAGTTGTAATCTTTTACAGTTAAAACGATTTTATGAAGTTATAAGGAATTTAAGTAGATTCCAGCGAAATTAATTACGTCTGGAATTTGCCTTTCTTTTCAAGTCTTCTGGAAGCGAAATATTTTAGACTGTGGACACAAGAAATTTATTATTAATAATAGGAACATATTTTTTTTTTTTTTTTTGATATTTTTATAAAGGTGATATAAGACCACTGATTGGCCCAAGGCTCGCTAACATTAATTATATTTGTCGTTTAGTTGGTTAATAATGATTTACTACGGTAATACACCGAGCGCGAAAGAGACAAATATGATAATACGGAGAATTTCAAATTTTTGTATTTTTCGTTTATTTTTAGTAAATTATTTACGAAGTAAATTATTTTCATATAGTAGCACTAATAGAAAGCAAAGCAAAATAATATATAAATCGCTAGTTAGATGAATCTAATACGTTTGCTGTTATTATATATGTGTATTTTATAGCGATTTAATTTCATTGTACAAACAGACGTATAGTATTTTCAAAACAAAATATCATATCGTAAAATATAATTGCATTGTGTAATTAGGCCACATTTTTCCGCAGTTGAATACTCTCAATAGGATCTATTATCTATCATGTAAGTTAATTTCAAGTAATTAAGCTACATATCTGTGGTAGAATGATGACGTTTTCAACACGTGACATTTCGACTCATTGTACTACATGGTTAATTTCATTGAGTAATACGTTGATAACGAGCTTAGGTATAATATTCTCAACAGAATATTTAATTATATATTTAATTATGTATTCTCAACAGGATATGTAATTTCATTGACTAATTGGATTACATCTACAGCTAAAAGGAATTTCAAAAGATTTCATCAAATAATTCGAATATACATATATTTTGACGAAAATGTGATATTTCTAGCAAGATATTGATTAAAGATTTTAACATTTACTTATTACGCATTTATTATACAATACTACAGTTTGTAATTAAAACATTAATGAATATTCGTAAGATGGTAAATCAAGGAAATACGTTTCGTGATTATTCCTTTATTTGAATATCTTTCACATTGGACACAGCCAATTGAAAAATGCTAATGTAATAAAATGAAATGAAAACGAAATGATACGAAGAAAAACAATGTTTAATGCATCCTTTTAAATTTTGCAAATTCGTGCCCCGCATCTCGTCGTGCAGCTCGTTCTATTGCAGCTCTGAATTCTGTAACTTTTGAACTTCAGAACCACGAAGTTTATGCTTGGAAACTTGCGAACTGAATAGACTCAATCATACTAAATACTAACACGTCTTTGCAAAATTTCAAGCGTTTGTTAACCGGTATTTATGTTCGTTGCAAATGCTTAAATAACGATTCAAACTTATACAGTATACCAAACACTGTTCTCAAGTCTCACGTAGGAAAATAAGAAACGAATAGTTATTTAAAATATCGTGATATTTTATCTTTTTCGTTTTATTCTTTCCATCTAACCATTTCATATCAGTAGATATAGTATACTGGTTAATAGAAGAATAAAAATAAGATACTCGAAAATTATGTCCCTCTATTTAGCGCTCGTGCTTGAAACAGGTCCAACTTTTATTAAAAGTTCTATTAATATTTTATTTCCAGAGAAAGTTTCCAACGATATTAAACGTTTATCACGATCGTCTTCTGAGATTATATTATTAAATCTCCCACACAAAAATGTAGGAAAAGCGAAGTGCTTCTGATAAAATATTCACGTTCTTTTTTTTTTATTAAAATTTTAATAAAACGTTCCGAATACTTTGTTACTGAAATAATGGAATTCGCGCATAAACTTGTTTCATTTATTCCATAGTTATCTATGAGATATTACACAAAACAATGCCGAAGTAATAAGAAGCAGTTTGGAAAGAACTTTCTCTTCTTCAGAGATTTTATGACCTAATCATATTGCTGTGAGCTATCCATCCAGGGTAACCAAGTTAATGTCGGTTAACATCGTGGTCGGAATGGAAGTGATAGTTGTTCTTTGACTTAGCTAAAAGGAGAACCTTTAAGGATGCGAATATCATCCGTATAAAACGTTAAATGCATTTATTATCACGAATTTATATAATTTTGCAGCGGAAATGTTTAACAAAGTTCTTTAAACAAAAATTTAATTTTATTATAAGCACGCTGTCAATGTTTATAAACACATCCAAGATTAACATATGCCTGCATATGCTTAAAAATTGCGTGCATTTTACACACGAGATAGAATAGTTTCATTAAAATTCCCTCAAAAAGTATAATTCTAAACAAAACAAAAAAAAAAAAAAAAAAAAATTAGCTGAATTTTCTCTGATGAAATAAGGTCCAAAATTGTCTTGTACCCTTTTGCACTTTTATTCGCTCCAAAAAATTTTACAAAATCAATACGAGAACATTTTCAACAGCTTATTAAAAGTACTTACCATATCTAGGTCGACTCAAACTTTTTTCAACGAGTATTTTCAGTTTCCCATAAAGTCGATCATTTTTTCCCCAACTGCTTTTAACAAGTTACTACAAATCCATGTACGTCCGAGCGAGTAAAAAGCTCTGGTAGAACAAAGTCACTTTGAAAGAAATTGTTCCCTTGTTTACTTCTCTACTTACTTCTAATTACATTCTCGTAAAATGAAACATTGAGACTATGCCACATTCTTTCTGAATTATGAGTTTATGAATTTATTCCACCAAGCTATATTAATCTTACAAAAGTGGCGAAATTTATTTTCTCCAAATACCAAATAACCAAAAACCCAAATAACATGGCGAAATCAATTGTTGCGCTGAATATTTTGTACTTGTCTATCTATTTTAAACAGGGACTCGTCCAGTTTGTTGAATATTAAGCTTATTTCACATCCATTTCTTGTCCCGAGTATACGCAAGACTAAAGAGTAAAAGAATTAAAGAGAGAAATTAGAATGTCGAATATTATTACGAAAAAGAAGTATATAATTACATAGCGAACATTATTCGATATTCTCGTACTCGAATTTTTCTTGCCAGATACGTTTAAGTGCAGATCGATTGAACGAAATAGCAAGAAGCTCCATAACATTTGCATGAACGATAAAGTTGAACGATGAAATTCACGTGCATCGATATTATCAACGCGAGGCCGTGCTCGTAAACTTAGGAGCAGATAAAGCGGTTGGTTCGGAATTAAATTGTCAAAGTACGTTGCATAGAGTATTAATTACACAGTATAAACATATTGACGTGTAGCCCGAAATTTATAGTACACATTTTGATCGAATTTTCGTTACACTAAACTAATTACATTCCGGTCTATGAAAATTGCCGCAACGTAAACCAGTAAAGCTCATTTTCATCGTCAAAGTTCCGTTAAATTAACAAATCTAAATTTTATGTTGTATTTAAAATATATACATCAAATCAACGTGTATAATCAAATAACGTACTTTATAAATGAAATGGTTTGTATTTGAAAATTTTATTGAGAAGATTTATAGATTGTTATAGATATTTGAACTAAATATAGAATATATAAGTATATCAAGATACGAGAAAAGTAATTAAAATTTATAATTTAAATTTAACTTGGACATTATGTTTTCAATTCACTTAAACACCCAAGAAGTTTCTTTACGTGTATCATACGTGCAACGCTTCACAGTGGACGATCCCGGTATTTGTCAGACGCTCAGTACTCTTTCGTATCTTATAAAGTGTATAGAAATAAGAAATAAAATCTCTGATTAGCAAATAAAACTTCTAAATAAGATCTTTATAAAATGAACAAATAAAATAATTAAATTGATTTTTTATCATCGTTATTCGTGTAACGAGTATGTCATACTCTAATCCTAAATTATATCTCAATCCTTTGAATTTTGTTATTTTTTAAATTAAATATTTATTCTTCATACTGTAAATTCAGTAATATTTGTCTCTAAGAAGTTGTTTATGTTAATAATAACGTAAAATATGGAGCAAAACAAGAACTAGGAATATTATTTAGTATCAAATTTTGGAATTAAAAACACGAGCAACAGGAAATATAAAAATATAAGAAATAAATATCCACCGTATAAAATAATTATATCGCTATTATTACCATTACATCAATATCATTCGTATTTATAAAAGTTTAACGCTACAACTGTCAGAGTAGTCAAACTGACCAATCCATAATTTTTTATAAAAATCGTATATATGCACCGCGGTACATTTTTAGAAATTTTTATTAATCTTTCGTAAAGTAAATAGATCAAGACTTGTCTATCAGCTTATTTCTGTTTTTTTCTCATAGTCCTGCTATTTTAATGTCCGTAATTCGTTGTAAAATGTTACACTTTAGTATAGGATTAGCCTAGTTCTAGTCCGATACTTTTAGTGCTAATATTTCTAACAAAACATAATGATAAAACTTATTACACCTTTTATCAAATCCTAAAGTTTCTTTTAAAGATTTGTTTATGGAAAATGTATGATGTAATTACCAAATTACGAATCAATGAACGTTCATCAGAAAGAGCTTCGTTCTGGTTGATATTTGTAACGATTCCCTTTTTCGCTTCCATTATATTAATTATATAGCTAGGTTTCTCAAAGGTCGTAGTAAGTTACAAACGAGTAGCGAACTTACAATTAGTTTAATAGTCCTCAGTTCTAACGTTAAACGATGAAACGATCTCATAAAACGCCATCGTGTCGAAAACTCGATGATCTCCGGGCATTATCCTCGCGTTATGTATAGCTTTCCTTTAACTGCATTTTGAGTTGCTTGGTACAAGGTTTACATTTTAATCGTCAGTAGTTCCAGCGTTAAACAGTCAAACTACCTCATAAAATATCACCGTGACAAATATCCAATGATCATCCTTTGAATCCTAATGATCATTTAGTACAAGTTTTACGCTTTAGTGATGAAAAAAAAAAGAAAAAAGAAAATTCTAACGTTAAATGGTAAAACGGTCGCGTAAAGTGTGATACTAACAAAACTCAATGTTTTTTAGGTATCGTACTAGCCGGTGTTAGATGCTACGTGTTGCACTGTCTGCCATTACCGAGCGAGTCGCCCGTGGCAACTCCGCTTCCGCCTCCAGTTAACGATCAAGCTGGACTTCCACGAGGCACGCTGGACCTCCTGGTGGGCCATCAGAATCAACCAGAAACCGACGCGTTGATGCACGCCGATCAGCATCATGAACACCATTCCCATCATCATCACCACGGAAACCATAAGAAGAAGCGTAGCTCGCAAGGCTCTCACTGCGACGAAGCCTAATGATCGACGTCAGAGAAACCGGCTAATTAATTGGATCCGGTTAGTCGATGATGAAAGTACATCCGCTGATAGAGAGAAACTCCTCAGGCGTTCCACGCTTGAATTAGAAAGAGAATGGAGAAAAGAATGGCGAAGATAAGGAGAGAGAGAGAGAACGGAGAGAGAAACTAGGAAACGTATAAATCGAAGCTTTTGAAAGGAAAGTAAAACGGGGGATAACCGTTGAAGACAGTCTGTACGTGTACATTATACTCGATTCTTTTATCTTTTGTAACTTTCTATATGTATAATTATACATATATAATTATATATATTATCGACATGTAATGCGTAACGTGTACTCAGCTTGAATCGTAGCTGAGGAAAGTGCACTTTTCAATCATGTATGCTGGGTGTTCGAGTTTTATCCGATCCACGATATCACTTTATTGGCCGTTGATATTTTACCGTTACGTAAACGAAATACAAACTGTCTGGAATGTTATGCTGTGTTTCATAGCCATAGAACCATTATTTCGGTTACTTCCGTATGCAAACTGCGAAACGTTGAAGAATTCCACGTAGAGATAAGGGAATAGGACGGGGAAACTTTGTTATCGCACTTTCTCTGGTCAAAGTCGGCCGACACGGATCCTTGAGATATTGCGAACAGGACTTGGTCCTTTTATGTGTACTTGAAGCCAGAAACATTTTCCTTAAAACTGCTATTTCGTTCATTCGTGCTCGAAATCGAAGAAAGAAGAACGCTATGAATATCGATGTAAGATTCTTCTAGATATCTCGATGACCATATTATTTTGTGGTTCACGTAGATTTCAGGAGGTTCTATTTAACCCTGTCGCGACAATCAATTCGTTTCTTATTTTCTTTCGATGTTTTTCTTATTAGTAGAAAAATTTCTTAAATGTATGGAAGATAAGAATCGTTGCACGTTAAAAGGTTCTGGTTTTAATTTTGTGCCAAAACACGTCCTAAAATTCTAGAAGTCTGTTTATTTATTGAACCGAGGGCGAGATTGACATACAGAAATTGGAAAATCGTAGCGCAACTAAAATTTTGTCGAGATATTTCTCCGTGTTCTTATTATTACACTGGAAAATACTTAACATCGTCTAAGTGGATTTAACGTGAACGTAAGTGGATTTGAAACCTCCTTCAGGTTTCTGACAAGTAATCAACAGTTATGGTTCTTCTATGATGGCAGGAGTAAATTGAGACACAGAGTGAACAGAAAAAAAAATTGCCAAACCGAACACCCTGCATTCAATCAAAAACAGTTCGTTATCACTATCAAAGACTAATTCCTTCTTCTCGAAAACCAAAGAAAGCTCTGTACAAANAAATAATAACAAACGTGTATACGTAGAATAGATGCATTATATATATATATTTCTCATGCGACTAAACCGGAATGTTCTACGCACGAGCATAATGAGACAGAGGATAACAACTATGAATTATTCAAGACGCGCAAAGAAGATGGAGAATCTCGAGAAATATTCGAATATCGCTAAAAGCGGAAGGACATTTCGTTCAAAGAAGAAAGAGGAAAAGGATAGAACTTCAATGAAAGAAATCTAATGAATTTAACAAATCATCCGAGTAATGCTCTTAAATCTGATAGAAAATATTAGAAAAAATTGTTAAGTATAATTTTTACGTGCCAATCTAAAAGTGACAACTTCTGTGTAGATGATTCAGTTGCATTTGTAGTAGCACGAAATGATTGTAACGTACCGTTTCGAGTATCCCCTTTTCGTAACGCTATGTTCCTCGGTAGCTTGGCATATGTGTTAATCATTATACATAACGCGCGCAGGTGTGTGTGTGCAAATGAAAATTCTAGGATAAGTATCGATATTAAAAGGTGTTAGAAGTCTAAAAGAATTGGCCTAGCGTCGGTAATTTTACGGATATTTAGACATTTTACTGGCAGACATTTGTTGGATTTTAAAGATCATCGCCTTGAATTTTCATTGAATTTCAATTGTTTAAGGTATTTACATTATTTGACAAACATATCTAGTATCTTGGATCTGTGTGTGATGTACAAAATGGCCCATAATATCTTGCATGAATTATTAATATCATACACTTGAATATTTTAAAGTCAATATTTTAAAGTCTTGATAAATTATTATTGCACCCTAGGGAAAGCTAATAATTTACGGCGAAATATCAGTCGTTATCGAACAAATGAAATTTATTCCTATGGTACAAGTAAAATTTGTCTGTTAAGAAGTCTACTCGAAAAAATTACTTATTACCGTGTTAGATATTTGCTGTTTTAAACCAAGAAATTTTTGTATAATAATATTTTACACAGTCGTGATACATGGACCATTCTGTATATAGCAGAACTAGGGCAACTGTTTATTAGGAAATGCTTTATTCTACCACACCATAATTCGTCTGAAACTTATGGCGCATTTTATAGGAAAGGAAGTAAAGCAACCGAAATTTGAAAGGGATTCTAACCAAAAAGAATTCTATTTGAGCTTATCTCGGTAATCATTCAACATTTTCTACTTTCCGATGTGGAATAATTTTGATACCACGAAGTCGAAGGAACTTCAGAGAAAGATTTATTCGTGACAAAATAAATGATTAAAAGTAAAAGCAGCGTAGTTGAAGTACGTAAAAGCTTGGAATAAAAATGTGAAAATACTTTTTCTTCCCAGAGTATGATACGCTTGATTGTTTTAAGAAATTATTGAAAAATGTACGAAACAAATATTTCGACAACCTTAGATTACTTAATGTTTAATTTACTTATTAATTTACAAACAAATTCCCTCTAAATAAACTTGATTATTTTCTAATAACAATTTTCTTCTAATAAATACAAAGATATTCGTTTCTAACAAATGAAGTTCCTTCGAACGCACACGATCGTTCGTGGTATCATTCACGATTTCAACTATGGGAATGCGGTTTAAAGTTCACGATATGATTCTACCTGTGTCTTGAACTTCGCCTTTCGCGAGAAGCTTCTGTCTCGACCAATCGCGTATGTGGTAGGTAGGCCTATTAAAACGTACTGTGGTCGTTCCGTGAACAACAAAAAATTGAAGAATAATGTGGTACTTAGAATGTTCGTAGCACGTTGGTATCTCGTAGAAACTGTTAGATTGATTTTTATATGTATATCGTTATCTTTATGGATAAATTTCTGTCACGACCAATTAGATGTTTACAATAACTATTCTACATTCAGAGAAATTCGATCGTATGATTTCTATATTTCGATACACGACAGAAGTGTAATTACGTGATATAAAGTAACGTGTATTGATACGATAATTCAGCGATTGAACATTTGATTTGCTCGGTGAACTTCACCTCAAAAGAACTTCTTTAATTGTTTCACACCTGAAACGAGTGTTCGCATAATGTGTCAGGAATAGACTGCGGATGTTTATGCATTTATGGAAAATTTACAGTGCACAAGTATACAAAATATATATATCTACTATCCGAAGATTTAATGTTTGAACGGTTACATTATCTGAATTGGTCAGAAAGTTTTTGAATATTTCAAACGATATGAAAGTTTCTCTTCAGTTTTAGTACGGGCGGTGAAGAAATGATAAAACTTGTAGAACGTTGAGTTTACGAGATTTTGATCTTAAAGAAGTTGAAGAAGTTAATAAACGGGAAACGGGTATTTCAAACAATACGAAAATGTCTCTTCAGTTTCGGTACGGGCGGTGAAGAAATGATAAAATTTGTAGAACGCTGAGTTTACGAGATTTTGATCTTAAAGAAGTTGAAGAAGTTAATAAAGGGAAGCGGGTACGGTGAGACTATATAATTGTATAATACGTTAATTTCAGTTTAACAGAGAATTCTTTTTCGGCATGAAGAATGTAACGAGAATGGAAACGAAGGTGTTAAAAGTACTTATGACATTAAGACAAAGACTTACTCTTACATAATTTGAAGTAGAAACAGAATTCAGTACAACTTTCTTGAACGTATTAAATTTTAAAAACTTTATAGATACGACTTAAAAAGCAGATAAGACACGGTACTCGTAGACGAATAAAAGATATCGCATTCGTTGTGAATTAAAATAATACAAGTGTGACAAACTTTACAATGCGAGGGAGGGTGCTTCTAAATATTAAAACATATTGCTACACGTACTCGTAAGAGAAACGAATGACAACAATCTTTAGACGAATACTTGTTTACGCAAAAATTCGATTTTATCTCGTTTTTGCAAACATACGCTTGCACGACATTTTCATTAAGTCCTTCGGTTGTGCTCATCAAATTTACATGAACGTATAAATTTTCATAAATATCCACAGTTTAATCGTGAAACATGATCGAATAAAACTGGAAATCGCGTGCCTGTTCATAGACGAAAAGTGGCAACAAATTGGTAAAAGAAGAAAAATAGAGCTAGAAATTGCAACTTTTTTAGAAACGACGTGTATGTTAACGATTCATCCGCGTCATTCTCGAAGAGCCTCGTACGTGAACCGGCGTTGCGTACCGATTTGAGAACAAAAGAGGGAATACAAAAGGGGAAGGAACGATACGGGGATGAAGAAACGATGACAAAAATTACGGAACGTCGCTATGAGTATTTACAACACCTTGTCGATAAATGTAACTCAGCACCTGCACCCGACTTCGATGTTATTTTTTCGAGGGAAAATTTTCTGTGCGGGAGAGGAAATCGTAGCGAGTAATCTTTCCGATGATCTTACGACGCAACGTAAAACATGCGATCTAGATGTGTCTTTCGAGTAACAAATATTTAAATTATCTATTTACACTGCAACATTTATACTTAAAAACAGTTATAAATTCTTCTGTGCCCGTGTGTCGAGAAGACTTTTCCGTGGCAATTCACTTTTTATGAATATTCTATGAGAAGAAAAATGGACACGAGCAGACCATAGCGACCTTTTAACGTCCACTTACGCAGATCTACACGTATGAAACACGACGAAAACTGCGAACATATACAAATAACGTTGACTACAACAATTTTTATTCTCATCTCCGATTATAATTAACCCACTATCGTATATATTTACAATGTTTAACTTGTCACGAAGCGGCTTGCTTTATTTCAAATGGAAAGATATTTTATCAAATTTTAATTACACCATCAAAGACGATATAAAAATAAAAAAAAAAGAACGTTAAGAAATTGTTTCTCTAGACATTACGATATCGTACTATATCTAATTTTTCGCACCCTCTCGTAGACAGCCCAGTCTTATGTAATAAAAACTCTTCTCGAGGCACAGGCGTGCACGTTCGACTACCGTTCGGGTCCACTTAAAGTTATTACAAAAACGTTACACCGATATATGTATATGAGAACAGTTGTAAGTTATTTTACAAAGCGTTGGGCGCTAGGTGAACGAGGAAGAAATTCCACAAGTATAATCTCCAAGTTTCACTTCTCACTCACCTAATGCTAGTGATATATAATAATATAGTATAATATAAAATATAACATAACATAATATAACATAACATAATATAACATAACATAACATAACGTAACATAACATAACATAACATAACATAACATAACATAACATAACATAACATAATATAATATAACGTAACATAACATAATATATTATAATATAATGCATATACATAAAGAAAACAAAAAAAAGTATATATACATACTCTTAATATAATAATAACGGTACACGCACGAATCATCTCTGTATTAACTAAGGTATCTGTACGTAACTGTAAGCCGCTAAGCTTAAGTACAGCGACATACGAGCATGTATAACAACCTCGGCAACCTTCCGTTTAATGCGATCTATGTAAATAGTTTCGTAAACTAACTTAAGCTCGCTGATAGACACACCGTTCAACTGGGATTTTTCTATGCGCGCGCGCTATCTTTCAACTTTTTTACTATGTTTTGCGCTCTTTTTAAGGTTTGATAATGCTCTGTCGAATCGTCGTTCGCGAATCGAGAGGCGAAGATATCGTTCAAACGCGTTTTCTTCACATTGTTTGTCGACGATTCTTCCGGTGAATCATCGTATGTGGGGTATTTCGCTTAATTTCTATTCTTAAGATGATTCCAATTGCTATTAACAACGGAATGAGAAAATAATCGTAGTGACAGTTGGTTCTATACGACGAAGATCGTACAAGGATATATTATACATATTATATAATATACATTATACCGATATATCATACAAGGAATACATTTCCATCTTCGTAAATTTCGGATCGTTAATTTGATCGAATGGGAGAATATATTTTGGCGAACGAAATGCCGAGTTTAATTGAAAAAAATGAAATTATACGATTTCGCGAATAGATCAAGCGATTAAGCGATTCATTTTATAAGCTAAGAGTACAAAAATGAAACTAACAAATTTACGAAAAATGAGCCGAGATATTTTTACTTCTCGCATATGAAATAAAGAAAGAAAGTAGCAACTCAAGGAGAAACGATCCTTGCAAAATTACAATCATAAAATAAAGTAACTCGTGTCGGAAGTATGTTTTTTGCATCATCGTCAGTAACAAACGAATTAATGCGTTCAATGCGACGCACAAAAGCGAAAAGGGTCCCTGGTGGCTGAAATCGATTTTTCTATAACACGTGTCCATTTATCCAGACGTCGTCATCCGCAAGACGATAGGAAGTTCCGACGACGCGCACGTTCATGTCTTCCGCATTGAATGTGTTAGATGAAATACCCTATATACGAGTGCATTGCATTTGAATCGATGCTCCATCCCTACGGTCGATCATGTACGAATTACGCTTACTTGCAGTTCGTTGCTTTTCTGCGCTGATTCTTGAATTTCGCCAATCAGTTACACAAACAAAGGGCAATTTTGATATTTTCAGTCGACAGTTGCGACAATTGCTGTCACTATGCCAAACTATTTTGTAATCGTGGACGTTGAACATTTTTAAGGTTTCTAAACGATATTACGCTTACGATTGATTGATTGCTTTGCTGTGATGCTTTGTGAAAGCTTGTTTGTTCCTCGCGCAGAATGCTTCATCGTTAGAAGGTTTCTGCCTTCTACGAAGCGCTTCTATTTTTTATTATGTATGACATTATTGTACGTCCGAAATTAATTAATCATCCGTGACCGCGTTTCTTAACCCGAATGCAAATAATGTAACACGATCGTTTCCGAATACGCTAGATGTTGGACGAAAATTCTGTGCTTTTAGTTTTACATTCTTCGTACATGGATCGTGATCTTGAAAATTGAGATATTTCCCCACTTCGTTTTTTGACCATTTTCATTCGCTGATTCTTCAGTTATTCGTCTGTTCTAATATTGGTTCAGAATCTTAAATTTCCTAGAGACACGCGGTAAACGTGGCTGGTTTTAGACTCAAAATCTCTTTTAAAGCATTTCTAATATCACTTACATATACTTTGCGGTACGTGTTACGGCAGGGATCAAAAGAAGAAATCGTTTCAACAACTTTATCAGCATTTTTATTCAGCTACAACACAGAAACGATGCAGTTAAACATGCATATTATCGAATTATATCGTAATCAGAATACATTAATTTAAAAAATCGCACATCAATGCTGTAGATAAGCTGAAAGACCGTAGCATTTCGATCTGAAGCGATGCTACAAAATATCAATTAAAAGCACAGAATTTTTTTACGTGTAAGAGTTGACACTTCGTAAAAGAAAATAATATAAAAGAAAAATGATTATGTACAATTAAAGGATTTACGTCTTGTTATCTATATAGCCTCGCGTGGTTAATTGATTTTGGACAAAGAATATCGATTTTTAACCCTTAACGACAGATGCTCGTATTTTTGCTATTATCACAAACGTGTTAGGTTTTATTTTTAAAATCACCATGTCATAGAAGCTTTGAATAATTTTTATATATATCTATTTATTTATAAAGTTCTTTTACAATTAAAGTATATAAATACCTGCAAGTATTGAAATAAATGCAGCTTCTAAAATTCTCCACCAATTTGTGATAATGAAATAAACACTCAGATTCTCCTCGAACATGTGTTTGTAATTAAGGGTTAATCATCTGCTGTATCTCACTAACCAAGATTAATATTGTTATTCGCTACGAGTTCATTCATTTCGCATCTCTGCTATATTTAGTGATATCTAACACCACGATACTTATACAAAAGCTATTATAATATTTCGTTACTGTTGCGTAACATTTTCATCCTTCGTGTTTTCGTTTTATTTTACGTATATTAATAGCGCCGTTGGTCCGAGCTAGAAGCTAAGAAGCTACGTTTAATTTACCGGTTATCGTAATCTCTAGGAATAACTGCGTTAACGTTCTTTCAGATAGTACGAAAAAAAAGGATAAGAAAAAACAAAAAAAAAAAATGGATTTAGCGTAACACATTACGACAAATATAACGGAGCCTATGTACGGAATATCTTGGACACTGTTGAGCAACTTCCAACGTACTATAAGTTAAGCAAACGTGAAAGCAATAAAAATATCGTGTCATAATACTTCTAACTGTGACTCTCATCGGTTATCTTGATTTTTTAGTTCTCGAAACGTTAAATACAGTGAAACCCTCGTATTATAAAACTGTACATAGCAGCGAACACTATATATGAACTACGATTAAATTTAATTTATTAATCGGTCGCAGTCGCGCATAAAATAATCGATAACGAGACAGATCGACCGAAATATATCAATAACGATTATGCGAGCCTCTGAGAAGCCAAACTGATGAAAAGATTCTACCTTTTCACGATTTTATAATTTTATTACGTACTTATACGATTAATATTCAATTCATCAAGAGATAAATAGGTTTCAGTCATCTTCTTGAAAGTATAAATTTCCATAAAAAGTCACAATCTAATGATAACGATGAAAACAATGCGACTTAATACTATTAATAGTATACTCTTAGAAGAATCATCTGCACTGGATGATCCTTTCAATGGTCCTCAAACACCATTCAGTGTTTCGCAACGGGTTTCTCTAATGTTAAGAATCCTCGATGATGGAATTTAGAAATTTTCTACCTAACGTTTCGAGATCTCGGTGAAACGCGGATACGAGAATTTTACTGTATTTGCGTGCAGAAGAAAAAATACTTTTCTTTTCGTAACGAATCGTCCAAGGTACTCCAAGATCTTTATCACTGTACTCTAGTTACCCTAAAATGTCGACGTCGGCGGTAGGAAATCAGGAGTAAAACACGTTCGCCATGCAAAACGTTCAGAAAACTCCATTTCTCGTGAGATTATGTGATCTTCTAGCTTCTAAAGAAAAGTCTGTTATATTTTATGTATATACACATTCACCTCGGGTCTCTGTCGGGTGATCATTCTCCGTGTCTTTTAAGAAAATACGATGAGCAAACATGGCACTCTCAACGAACTCGTGAGAGGTCTGGCTACGATTGCACGCGAATTTTGTTTAACTTCGTTCGTTAAAACGGGACTTGGATAATGAAAAAGTACGAGTCCCCTGGAAGATCGAATGCTTAAACGAATCACGACCAATTGCAAGTTGAAAATCTTTCAGCTGAGAGAGTGTGAGAGAGAGAAAGAGAATGAGAGAAAGAGATAGATAAACGACGAGAGGTGAACTTTTCAAATTTACCTGAGATATACACATATACATATATCTATATATGTATGTATAATTTATTATCACTAGGAAGTATCCAAACGTTTTAATTAATATGTAATAACGATCCATGACTGCTGTCACATACTATAGTAATACGATTAATGATTACTGGCTAAAAGCCATATTTGTATCTTTCATTGTATTTAATGAAAAATTGATTATTCGTTAAAAACTTTACCGTGAACGTACTGAAATTATTCGTCGACATACGCCACGGTTTTGAATATCGTTGCTCGAATGAATCGCCATAATCTTTCTATGCGCGTATATTTCATCTATATTCTATACATATTTTGACGAGTGGAACCTTTTTTTATCTAAAGATTATAAAAAAATCTAAAAATAAAGGACTCTCTATAGAACGAAACTGTTCCATAACGGATGACGAGATTTTCTTCGCATATTAATTTTGAACGGTTAATTTTATCACATAATGATAGTAATGAAAGCACAAACTCATCTTTGCTCCTTTCATTTATAATCTTGTAATTAAATTACATTCTAACGAAAGTAAAGAAGCGTTTAGGATACTTCTGAGCGATGCTAACATATGCATATGTGTAATGTGTTTACATTAATATGCACATATATGGATATGTTAATATATACAACAATATACGTATAAATATGTGTGTATATATACATATATATATATATATATATACAAGAATAATATATATATATACGCTACTTCTTCGGTATAATATTTATTGTACGTTTACACACAGAGCCATACGCACGTATCGCATGAAAGTTAGGTTCGTGCAGGTTACGATTATCGTGAAAACCTTCTTATCGCACACTCGGCTCGATAATTACCTGGTAACATAACGGGACTTCGCATGCATGAACGACATGATCATTTTTCTTGTCGCATCCGAGCTCGTCGTAACTTCGTGCGTGAAGTTTCGTGACAGTACTCAGAAGCCGCTAGGGCCTTCGATTCCTTTCCGATTGTACGATCATGCACGAAATAACGTGGACATAACGAGGCTGTAACGATGTTACGATAACTATCGACTACAGTTTCGAAATCTCAAGATAAGATTATTTGAAAGATTCTTCGTGCTGTATCGACGATTGTGATTTTAAATAATTCTTCACGCTTCGCTAGAATCGACGTTTCTCGTTTCTTTTTTCCTAAGTAGAAGCAAAAAGCAAAGTTTTCCCAAGTAAAGAGAGAAATAATTAAATTACTTGATACTTTATTCGCGACAAAAGGAAATGAAAATATTTTATCGATGTAACAAAGGTAACTAAAAATTGTCAGAAATCAAGAAGATGCTACGAGCATCGACTTTGGAAAACTTTCTCACTTTACTTCGTCTCTTGCGCTTTTACTTAATTCTGTAAAAAGGACGGGAAAGTAAGAAAAAGGAGAACGATAGTTGGTATTATCGAATTGTTTAGACGAACAATGACCGTCTACGTACAAACACGAGGAACTGAGAAAATTTTCTAGAAGAAATTAAGAAAGAAGAAGAAGAGATTAACTCACAGCGACAATATAAATATTGAAACAGATCTTTCCATAGACGTCTAGACTTCAGGTTGATGTAAAAGAATTCCAATATCGTTCACGTTATTTCGCGCGATCCTTAGTTCGAAAGCAAGTGTCAGAGGGAACTGTTTATTTCAAAGATGCGGGCGTTGATAAAGAACTGTACGGTTTCTTGCGGATCATTAGAGATTGTCATTCATTCGATAGTTTCGTTGAAAGCTCTAGCCAGGGAGGCGAGCGTTTGTCTCCTAAGGTACGTGATAATGATTTTTGGAAAGACTGAATTATTTCTTAACTTTATGAGAACGTGGACACGGAATTACGACGAAACTTGAGGTTTGCACGGAAATGTGTCGCGATTATTACGCATGGAGGGCCTCAAGTACTGTAACCTTGTATGTGATTCTACAGTAAAGAAAAAAAATCGTAAATAACAGAAAAAAAAAGAACTCTACTGCTATTGTAACTTTCAGAGTTTAATAAAACGTTTTCACTAACAGAAGGGCAATTCCAATTACGACAACCTATCTGTGAAATAAAATACGCTGAAAAATTATCCTTTCGCAGTTATACCGTTTCCGCATGTGGACTTTTCCACCAATCACATTTTTACCGATAATAGATCATTTTAATTTCGAGGGAAAATCTCCCCTGTATTCGTTGCTTCAATTAAAAATATCTTCCAATTTCAGCTTATTACGATGTATCCACGGTGAAACTTTGTTAAGAGATGCTTGGCAACAGGTAAAAATAAATTAAAATCAAATCGATATAAATAAAAAGACAATAATACCGGAAACGAATTTTATGTTTATAATAATTATCTACATTTATCGTTTTAATGAACCAAACTGATCGCGAACAATTGTTACCAATATATACAGTGAATCGTTTAATTTGCAGGTGTGCGGATACACGTTTGCCGGGATCGAGAAGGGTCGGAAAAAGTTTTGGGCAGGATCGAGCTGATCTCGGTATACCCATATCACTGGGGCTTCTGAAAGTTTCGGGATCCCGAAACTCAATTCGGCTATTGGCAATATAAACAGAACGAACGGGCGATCTAACTTCATATCAGCTCGACGAAAGTCGAACGAGATCGACCAGAGACACGAGAACCATATTAGAAGAATATAAGAAGACACACGAATAAATATGATATTTATTTCAAGCAAACGCTTGAAATTTTAACTGAAAATAAATATTGTTGTAGGTTTTCCATAGAATGTGAAAATTTCGTATTAAACCCATGCAACGTCCGAACGATCGTTTGTATTTTTAATTTCAGTGAAATTAAGTAAAGAAAAAGGTAAAACGGGGGGATCTTTGAAGAAGTTCAAATTCGTTTTCAGGGACGAGAAAGGAAGGGAAACGACACGATTGGAACTGCGTCGTTCTTCTAACCGGGAAATGCTAACCAGGAACAAGGCATTCCGTTCGATGGTAAACATTTAAGAGAATCTCGACTCACGGATTCTTGTTCATACCTGGTTGCATGTGCACAGGCGTTCGAGCTCTGTCCGCCAACGCATTTCCATGCTTGCGTCAGCGAACGAGACAGAAAATCTATAGACATGCAATGCAAATTACTGTAATAAAATCTTCTCGAATCGAATTGGAAGGGCACAGCTAACAGAATGCGACTACCGTCGAGTTAAATATTAAATGGTCGCAATTACGCGAGATACTAATGACGCAGCGAAACGATAAGAAAGCAGATGTTTAACAGACGTACGAATCATCGATCGTCATCTTCATGGTACGTTTTAAAAATACAAAAATGAGAACTTTCAAATCATAGATAATTTAATTTTAATGGAACGTCTCCGTTGATAACTGTAGAGTACCAAAAAATTTCAGTTAAGTTCCTCGGTTAATTCTCAGTTGCAGTTACAGTCGAATTCCATTTATGCGAACTTGGTCGGCGGACGAACAGTTATATAATTGGAGTTCGCCAATTTCCCTCGTTATCTGTCATTTTTCGTTCGCATAATAGGAGCTCACGTTTAGATAAGTGAATTCAGCAAAAGTCGAGTTAATCGGCCATTAAATCGATATTTCGTTCCAATAAGTCAGGGTCTTGCTGTATATTTAGCTACTAATGATCGTGTTAATCTGAAATTAATGCCGTAAGTATCGATAGTAATTTCTCTTTTCTGTATTTGAATGAATTTTTTCAAATGTATCTTCTTGATATACAATTTCTTGATATATGTAAATTCTATAGAATTTAAACCGCCCAAACCGAAGAATAAAAATTCCAACCGACAGTTTGGCTTTCCCTTTGTGTACTGACAGTCAGTCGAAATGGATAAATAGAGAAGGACGGGAACTTAGGATAGAGAGATAGATAGAACCACGAGAAGTTAAGATTTCGAAGGAGAAACAGAAGAGGAATCAGAAGTTAAGATTTTAGAGAAGATACGGAAGAAGAATCGGGAGTTTAGAACTTTGAAACTTGATTTTCCAGAATCGATCGTCTGATTACCAGAATTTTACATCTTTACATATACGTCTCTATTCGTTATAATCATTTATAGTAGCAGAAAGTAATTAAATAAGTAATTCTTTTCGCTTAGAACGTGTAAGAAATATTTTTTAAATAAACGACATTAAACAACACTTATTTCTCATATTAATATCACAAAATTCTATTCAAAGTAAAGTACAAACTAAAAAGAGGATATCTGTTCAAAGGCAGGGGTATATTTTTGTATAAAAAGCCAGTAACCTTTGATCATACTAGACGCATAGTGTCGGCAAAAGCAATAATGCGATTGAAACAGCGCCACTATTTTCTTTCGTCCTATTTCCTTTGCAAGACTAGTTTACAAAAATAAAACCATATAAAAGTTATCTTCTTTCAAACGAATACGATACCTTCGTCCCGGTGAGCCGGAAATTGAAACGTAGCTGAAGACTAAATCAAATGAGATGCGATTTATTGTAAGGTACTGTGCTAACAGCAACAATCATTATCTATGGTTCTCGTATTTCAAAACATCATACATATTGACATCGTTAAAATTGAACAAACAGGCAGGTCACGATCATAAAATCTGAGATTTTTATCCTCTCGATCGACTTTCGCCAAATTCTTAGACTTTCTTAAATAATAACGTATTTTGTAAATAACTCTAGTAAACAAAAGTTGGACACGCAGTAGGGCAAAAGTTATATCACGAAAAGTGATCTATGCCTTGACTTATCGTCGAATAAAAATTAATTTCATAAAAGCAGCCTTGGTTACGAGATCCACAACTTGATGATTTAATCAAATATAGTTCTTCTACGATATAATTACGGATTAGGTTTATAAGAATTTGACGATATATATATATATATATATATATTTATATATATATACATACATATCATATAATCTTTTTAAGCAGAAAAGATTGAAATGTATTCAACAGGAATTTAAGAGATATTCCTTTACTCCTTTACCGTCGTCAAAGGAGATAAATACGGACAAGCATTTTTCTTATGAATTCTTTTATCCAACCTTTCCACGTTGCAAGTGACGTTGAGAGTTAAAAATAAATTTTTTGACGTAACGATATAATTTAACGCGACCAACGATCTAATTATGCGAGTTACATTACAAGTTCTCGTATTTCAAAATATCATCATATTGACAGCGCAGAGATTAAACAACCAAGTATGTTACGGTCATAAAATCTGAGATTTTCATTCTGACTATATTTTTCCACAAGATTTAGAAGAGTCGAAACAAATTGGAAAGGTCAAAATTAATCTTTCCGTAATGCAATTTAACATGATCGACTACCAAATCGTGCGACTTACGGTACGAAATACATTCGCATTGCATAATCTACGTCGCCCACGAGCAAGTACCACCCACTATATGAACATCGATATTATAGTTCGAATGTCGTGAGATCAGTCAGAGTTATGATACTTATAACATCCGATACATGAGAGTTAGCTTCGACGATTTCGATCGAAAACGGATCACGCGAGTTAATATTAACCTTACGATTTCCGTATTATCGGATAAAATTTATAGTCGGCTGATTACTCAGGCAGGAATATTTGCAGGATTGTATCTCTTGAAAACGTAGGTTTCAATGTACGTTTGAATTGACACAAGATGAATCATCGTTATTTTTGACGTGGGACGAGAAGGTTGATTTCATTTTTTTCTTTTTTTTTTTTGTTGATCTTGAAAGTAACATGAGTGAGACATCTTGTGATTAATTATTCTGAATTAATTAACACCTCAGTGATCATCCCCCTAATACACACACACACACACATATATATATATATATTTCAACAGTGAAAATTCCACCTACGTAATATTCATAGGATTATATGAGTTTAATCTTTTACCATAGCAATAAAAATACCCTGTTTTGTGGGAAATGAGTTTCAGTATGATTTTATACGAATATTTATAAGACACGAAGTAACGAGATAAAAAAAATATATTTTTACGTGTTTATCAAAATTTGTCGGAGCTTTTAGGTAAAAAACGAATTTGTCGGTGAAAAATGAACTAAAAAATGGATTTGTTTAATTTATTTGGAAAAGTAACATATATCGTATTTAAAAAGTGTTTAATTGATAGAAAATAGAAAAGCAGAAATTATATAAAAAATCATGAATTATTTTTATTCAAATTAGCTTTTTATTACCTTATTGTTCAATAAGTATGTACCGGTTATACATATATCTTAACAGCTACTTACTAAAAATTAGATTTGTCAATTTCTTTCTACGTCAAACTGGTGAAAGCGTATTTTCCTTAACGACAGTATTTCATTAATTGAAGCTCTATTATTACGTTACAAAATTTCTTGTTTGTCTCAGTATCCAACACCACAATCTACAGATGTGATCTTCATTGAATTTAAGTAATTAAACGCTACCTCGTTTACTATTTCGAGTCAATCGTACTTTAATATAACTTCATTGTAAAATTTCCATATTATTATTGGTTTAGCAAAATCTATTATTATACAGCGGCTACGACAAATATTAATACACCAGTGTATTTGTTAAAAGAATATGTTTACTTGAATGCAATGTCAAAGTTCATACTTCACTTCACTTTGCGTATGAAATGCGTCATATTTTATTCATTATGCGGGGAAATGAGACATTCGTATAATGGAAACGAATCTCGAATGATGCTCAAAGTTAGCTTTTAAACTCCAAATACAGTTCTTACGAAAAACATTTGTACGTACCATTATTTTTCAATGAAACGTGTTTTTATCAGATTCCACTTGCCTTTTCACGGTATCAAATTTTTCTAACCGTGTGAACGTACGACTAAATGCCACGAAGTTTGATGTACCTGATCTTAATGAACCGATATGTAAATATTTTAATAAATACAATAGCCTGCAAATACTTTTCCTAGCTACTGTATATTTCGAAATTACTTTCCTCTGAAAAAAAAGAAAAGTATGACTCGCCGTGTTACAATTTCAATCGCGATATTTCTACAGAAATGTGTACTCCGAAAACGATTTTACTACGTCGAAAAGAACGACGCCACGATACCAGCAATGTCTTGAATAGCCGTTTCGAAGAAACAGTTCTGCTAGAATTCACTTCTGACGCAAGGAACAGTCAATTCCCTGAATGGGAGGCGTTCAAACTGATCCTCCATGTTATCGATCCAATCCTAATTAGTCTGCACTCGGAAAATTTCTTCGTACCGCCGCGTTTCCTATGAATATTGCATGCGCAATCCAAACATCCTATAATTTGTGAACGTCTTGTACAAATAGACGGAAAAGTTGGTTTAGGTCTGCAGAAACGTCTACGTCGGACGGAAGTTTCGCGATTGAACGTAAAGAAACACAATAGATCGTCGCCGGAGGCCTTAACGAATGATACATTTATTGAAGCGCGTCACTGTAGATTGCGATTCGTTGGTAAAAATAGGCTGTAAGCGAAGATAAATGTACGCGAAAGTTTCGAAGTTCTTTGTTACTTGATTATACGGTATAATTGGTGAAAAGATTATGGCGATTGCCTTAAAATATAGATTATATGATTCTTTCGGTGCGTTTATTGTATTCGAGTCGCCACGTACCTTTAGATTATGTATAACGCTGTATAATGTATGGTATCGACCTGTATGTGATGTTTGAGTTAAAAATCCCGAAATTATGAAAAAGTATTTCATAACAATTCGTATTAAACACATATATAAAGTTCCTCGATATAAAGACAGGTATTGTATGAAAACTTTTTGTTAGCGTATACCGCATTGTAGCACAGACAGCATACACTGCATTGTAGTACAAACAGCGTACACGGCATTGTACGAAAAGAAAATCGGGTCCGCAGCGAACGTGATAAATGATATGTAAAATAATAATGCAACAATGGATTCTAAATCTAGAATATGTGGAAATTTCTTTTTATAATGATTTTCGAAATAATGTTAGTTTCGCATTATCTAGTGGTTTAAGTTGAATTGTATCAATTACATTTTTATAGTAATCTTTTTTATCGATCATGAGGTTATTAGTGACATTGTGGGAAGATATACCAGCCGTAGAACATTAATATCGTACTAATTCGACGAGTAATTTTGTTTCTTTGACGAGCATTAATAATTCGTATTCGGTAATAATTTTATTGCCTTCTAAATCATCTTTCAGGATAATTGTTATTTACTATTCAGTTATTGTTCGAATTAACGCCGTTAGAAATCGCAAAATAATATTACCTTACGATCTATATTTTTGGAAATATGGCAAGCATATTTGAATTAAGAGAAGAATTTAATATTAATTTGTTAAAGGAAAGTTATCAATTTGAAGTTTTCATTATAGTAGAGAATGTTTGTTGTCAAATTTATATTGTGTTCAAGTTTCGTGTAATTTAGTCAAGTATAATTCGTATAATCCTATACAATTTTCAGTATTAGAAAACGTTCACTTAGTTTCTTAATTATTAATTTATTAATTCACTTACAACCAGAAATGTTTCGCTCTTATTACCAGGAGAGATAGTTTTAATTTTAATTCTACTTAATTTTACTTTTAATTTTAATTTAGCATTGAATGTTTTTTACATCAAAATTTCTGACTTCTCTCATTTTAAAAGTGCTCTCATTTTCATCCCTCAACATAATATTTTTGCGACACTGTTGTAGTTATACTATATTTTGTACGTTGATACCATTAAATAAAAATATAATACCATTATATTTCTTCCGATTTAACGGTTATTGGTTTCGATGGTTATTTAAAGTAAGAACGTCTGACTTATCGTATGCTTTATCACTGTATCCGGTGCACTTGCATCCAACGTGCGATAATGAAATCATTGCCAAGTTCGATCTAATCATTTGATTATTTTCTTGCGATACAAATATCATCGCATAACAATTTTGCGATATTAACAATTATAAGAAAAAATCAAATTAGCAGTTGGAAAATAAAGTGACTGATGAAATAAGGGAAAACTAATTTGTGGAGACTGTCTGTCGTAAGATAGGCAAATCAAATATCGGTATTATCGGACTAATGATGTTCGTTGGATAAAACGTTATTATTGGTTATTTTACAAGGTTAATTACGAAATTAATTATTGCCGTTTAACGCATCGCGTTAAGCTCCAATGAAGAGACTGCCAACCTTGTAGAGAAGGTCTCATCGATATTTTATCGATAGCGCAACACCTCTACGCTGAACGCTCTAAAAATAATCACTCTGAATACTACGGACTGTAAAATCTGCGTCTCGCGTTAAACGCGCATGGAAAGTGTCCGTTGGATGTTTCCATTTACAAATTCTAAACAAAAATTGTACGTCTTGATCGAGGGGAAGCAATGATAATTTTTCTCTTCGTCGTTAATCATTACTTGATATACATGTGCATCGAGAACTAACTATGATGTATAAAATTATATTTTATATATATATTACATACTACAAATTTGATATACATATATTATACATATATATAATATACATATATTAAAATTGATCGTAACGAACTGTTGAAAAAATAGAGTTCTTTTGGGATAAAGTTCTTGACCCTTGACTAATATTATTCAATTTTGTCATATGGTTTATTAACTTAACAAGCTGAGTATAAAGTAGGTAGATGAAAACGTGAAAAACTAGAGGATTTTTGTTATAACTAGATACAAGATGAGAAATATGTCTAAATGGATTTTAATATTTGATAAAATTAAAATAACAAGTCTATATTTCTATAGAAGTATAAATATTTTTCATGCAAAATTTTACATTTTCACATTCTTTAATCAAGATTTATACGAATAAAGTTATATAACATTTACGAAGGTGTAATTTGTTAATTCTCAATGTCAGTTTCTGGTTTGGTTCTAATTAATCGAATTTGAAATACATGGGCTTGTTGTTAGCTTTCAATCATGCGGTGGCAATGAATGAAACATGTCGTTGCACATTACACAATACTTTCGTACTATTTCTATTTCTTCTGAATTTTTCTCTATCCGTCATTGTTATATTTCCTTTATTTAAACTTTCATACGCTTTTCAATCTATTTTGCTAATTACTTGACAACTACTTTGTTATATGACATTTATTTAGCGAACTTAGTTCGTTCGTGGTATAATTTTTAAAACGATGGATTTCTATTTTCTTTCTCTTTCTCATTCCAATCTACTTTCGTACAAAATAATACTTGCAGGGTATTATCAACATACTTTTCTTTGTCACTTAATCGTGAATATTACAGCTACCTTAAAACTGAATAGATTATTTTAAAATTACCGAACAATTACTGAACGATTACATTAAATCGTTTAAATATTTGAACGAAAAATAGAGGGAATGGCAATGTAAAAATTATTGATAACGCTAACAAGTATCGGTAATTATGTAAGACAAACAACAACATAGAGTATTAAAGACGAGGACGCGATTTCTAGATACTTGAAAACATCATTAAGTGGTTCGCCTCCCGTTGCAAAAATGTCACCGGTAGAGAAGAAAGGTTAAAGGTATGTCAACGAGGAAAAGTACCCGCCCAGTGTATAAATTGTAATACAACAGGTTAAAAATATTAAAGCTAGTTAAAGTAGGTATTTCCATTTGTTTCCACTTTCT
Source organism: Bombus confusus (assembly GCA_014737475.1). Lineage (NCBI taxonomy): Eukaryota > Metazoa > Arthropoda > Insecta > Hymenoptera > Apidae > Bombus > Bombus confusus. The sequence goes on along the minus strand of JACXIV010000002.1, from coordinate 5,191,137 downwards.
CGTTAACTGTTATATTATATATGAATTGTTTCACAATATTTTACATAGAGATTATAGCCTTTTATGTTATATATGTTTATGCTACAATTGTCTCCACATCCTATACTTTATACTTTACACTATTTTAATTTGCTTCGTGTTTTATGTCGCTAATACCATTTATTAAAATCAATGTTCATTTTAACATGTAATGAAAAAAGTGGCACGTGCGACAATTTTTCAAACGCGATAGACACGTGTACGTTCTACATATTTCAAAAAAATCATAAAAATATTTCATTCCGGTTTATGTAAAAATCTTTATCCTACAGATAGTCGGATTAAAGAACGAGACAGTATATATTTGTTAATTCTCACATTTTATTTTGCTTCCAATATTTATAATCGTCCTAAACTATAAATTAATTAGCTTTAGCATATCTGACGAATTTTTAATCGTCGATTAAATTTTATAGTCGATTAGAATTTCCGAGATATTCTAAAAACAAAAGCTATATTGGTTTTATAGTTATGAAATAAGAATAAGCCAGTCTTCTAGTGTTTAATTTTTTTCGGTGAATATAATCTATCCTTCCGGGGCAGGGAAAAGGTCAATCGTTTTTCAATACGATATCAGATATGTTATAATTCGTTCCTTATCACGTTGACGTATAAAAATATATATAATGCAACATATAAAATTGAAAACTTTTGCTCGGTTTTATAGTTATAAGCAATGTTGCTACGTAACAGAATATATTATCCCATACAGAAATATTCAAACATATAAGAAAACAGATAGTGTATTTATACAGTCTTATTACTTCGCGTGAATTATGGATCATAACAATATTCAATAAACACCGTGTTTAGTAACTCTCGATTAGTTGCCTAGCATACGATAAATTAATTCTTAAATGGCAAAGAATTTAGAAATAATTTAAGAAATAATTATCCTTTCATAAGATTTCTTGCATTTCTAGTATCTAATACAAAAAAGACACATATTTCCAATTTTCTGTGCCAAATAAATATATAATAAATATATATAATAATATATATAATAATATATATAATAATTATATATAATAATATAATAAATTTATAGTAGATGCTTCTATTTAACGACTAATTAAAGTATTACAGATTTACTTCTGAAACTTGCAAAGCGGTTGAAATTATTGATTTCGAATTCATTGTGAATTTTCGAATTAATGTTGACTTTTATTAGCACCGAAACGTGATTACGTACGTTTATTCATTTTCATCGCGCCACCTTGCTCGTAATCTTCTGCGTATAATATATTTAAGTGCAGACTAAAAATCAGTAGTTAGTTCCAGCGTTAACCAAGTAATCTACACCGACGCTATAGTCCTGTGAAAATAATACCTCAAACATTTCCAGCTACCTGAAACGCCCACCTTAAACTCCCAACAGCCAAACTGAAACATCCAAATCGCAGTGCGTATTTGTTGCACCGCGGATCTGCGAAACGCATCAGCAGGTAATAACGAGCATCAACGAGATTCCTTCAGGTGACGTATAATATAGAACGGGAAAACGGAGAGAAGCGAACAAAGCCAAAAGAGGCTAGCGGAACCGAGTGAAGATCAAACAGACGCAACCAGACGAGTCATAAGGCAAACGGAAAGAATAGCGACCTGTAGTTCGAAATCTCGTTTCGCAACTTCGGTGCAGGCGCACGCACCATGCACTAGGACATAAGTAGATGTTGGCAGCGTATCGGTCGGTAATCAACGTGAAAGGTTAAAGGTGCGTTTAGGGTAAGTGTGAATGCACGGGAGCCCACGTGAGCCAGCGCAGGTGTGATCGTACCTTTAGTGCGAGTGGGTGGCTCGGAGGGGTGTCTTATCGACCAGGATACGAAGCTCCAGAGGCTCAGTATTCGCGGGACCACCACCCCGTCGAAGCGTTCTCTCGCCAACCGGGATATATACACACATACACAGTGCTGTTCACGGTGCTCCTCGCGGTGCAGCTCCGCTACGTTCGATTTCTCCGTCTGTCGGGCTCCAATGTACCGTGCGTCGTGAGAGAGAGCCTTCTCACCTGTGACCGGCGTTTTCCTCGCGGATCGACGCGCCGTTTCTTCGCGGAAGCTCGTCGAACGCAAAATCATCAGAGTAAGTCTTATAAATATCAGAGCCGATAGATATTTGTTTTCCTTTATTATTTCTTCGAGGGTAGGACTCTTGGAAAGGTAACGAAATTTCCGAAGATCCGATAGAAAATGGAATCGGGGACGAAGGTGTCGCGTTGGTGATAGACGGTGTAAATACAGAGACGGCGAGCGTTCTCGTCTGACGATTTCCACGACATTTTCTCGCAGACCAAAAGATAGATCGTTGTTACTACGGATGTAGTTGTCGATGGCAGTTCACGTAGGTTGATAGTCTGGCTTGTTCGCTAATTGTCTTGTTGTGATCGTCGGCGTAGGTGTAAATAGGTCCTAAGCGTTTCCGTGCTTTGTTCGTCTTTGCGGAACGTGTTCGCTCATGCGGAAAGATAATAGGCGATTCTAATGTGGATTCCAGATAGTCTGTCACTTTTGCCGCCCATTTTCGCTACAGTCGAATGACCCAGTTGACGATCGAGTACTCGTCGTGGATACACGAGATATTGCCCGACGACCTGCGGTGACCCATTTATCGATTCTCGAGATTTTAACCAACTATTTCCACGATTGTTTTCATCGCTTTCACGCATGTACGAGTACATCTTTCGCGATGTTTCCATCAAAGAGTCTTTTGTTGTCATTATTAACAACTATATAGCTAGCCATTCATCGAAGCTGAATTTAAGAAAATTAACAAAAATGTAGCTGGTTTCGAATATGTCTTGGGAACGATCTATCGCGCAATCGTATTTGTCCTTATTTCGTTCATCGAAGTAAAAATCCTAGAAATCACGTTCCATCGCCAAAGAGGTCTCGTTATTAGATTTTTCCCGGTTCTCGGTGTCCGGGGCCAAAGTTCGACGAAAGAGGCGCGCGTTAAAATCATTCTACAAATACATAGATCAAAGCAAGGGGTACACTGACCTCGATTACCGAATCTATCGAGGCAGCATACAGTTATACGCGGCTGGAAACGAGCCAGAGCCAAAGTTGCAACTGCATTTCGTGCGACTGGCAGCCGTGAGTCAACGTACGAGGAATCCCTCTCGCCGGGGACGTATCCGTAAATCAATGTTGTCCGACGCTCACGAGGATCCCGGCCTTTCACACGGTCGATAATTAGGTCTCGGTGAGATTCAAGTCGGATATTCGACTCCGTTTCTCGCTGGTCGCTCGCTAGACGAGGGCAAGTTATGCACGAGGCGCGAGGAAACCGGAGCAGCTTCGAGCTTTAAGGTAATCGCGTTTCCCCGTTGCACCAAGGACCAGTAATCAAAGAGGAAATAGTTTCAAGGAGCCATAGGGAGAGGAGGAGAGGATTTATACGATGGAATATTTATGCTTCGACGCTTCGAATGCACAGTAGAATAGGTTTGTTGGCTTTAAGAACGATACAAGAAGAAATTAAACCTGGAAAAATTCTATCGAGATTAGTTAAGAAATCGATTAATCAGGAGAGCGATTAAACGTGAAATAGAAAGGGAATATTATCAGTGAAATAGTTCAGAATCCATAAAAGTATGATAAGACGGTTAGTTGGTTCTATGATCGATGGGAAAGGAGGAAAAACTGGAAGAATTTTGTTAAAACCGATTCGTCGTCTATTAAACTGTTGTTTATTAAAAATTCTATTCATAGAGTTGAGGAAGTACGTAAGCGATTAATTACGAGATACGAAGGAAATATGACTAGCGAATTAGTTTAGAACTTGCGAAAATATGGTAAGATCTTACGATCAGTTACGAAAACTGAGAAAGTTCTATTGAGTCTGGTTTAAAAAATATGCAAGTGGTTAATGACAAAATGTGAAAGCATCGTGATGCACGAAAAAGAAATGAAAATCAGGAAAATTTTATTAGAATTGGTTTGAAAAGCACGTATACGAGTGATAGTGAAATATACAAAGGAAATAACGTTAGTGGATTTAGAATTTCCAGTCGCTGATGACTTATGACGAGAAATTTATGTTAACAGATATTATTAAGAGACTATCCACGTGATTAATCGAGGTAGGTGGAGAAAAGGATCATACGTCGGGGTAAATCTCGTTGAAATCAGTTTAGGGCCACTACTGGCGAGTCGGTTGGCGGTGACCGACGTGGAACGCTTATTTTCACGCAATGCACGGAACACCCCTGTAGATTGGTACCTTCCGCGAAAGGGTGAACCACCTTGATGTCGTGCCACCTTCGATAAAACTGACTTGCATGCACCATGCGAAGGCGCGTATTTGCATAAATACTTCCCAAGCTATTTTCTTTTATCGTTAGGAGTACACCTATGGTCCGATCAATTAAACGTTCTGGGGGAAAAAATTAGCCGGTCGTCGGTTAATTTTCGTATCTCTTCCGTTCATTTTCTCTGATGTAATCTTCGATGAATTCTCATCGTATTATACTTGTTATATTTTTCTCGTGCGGATGATTTATGCTTCGATTTATCGTCGAATGAAAATCAACCAGTTCTATAGAAACTTTTATCGAAATACAAATCCTCCGAGATATAAATACAAATGTATCTATCGCAATCGTGTAATACGATAAATAGTTTACTAAAAAGATTGAAATATAATGAACAGTGATTAAAGCTGCTATTCTTTCACTTTCCTAGAGAAAGAAGAACACGAACAAGGGTAGTTTTTATTATTGGTTCTTCGATTAAAAGATCGTTAGTCTGAAGGGTCCTACTGCACCAATCTCAGCGAATGAAAGCGACGCGATTCTATGTGCTTGATAGATCGACGTGTTGTTCGTATAACACTGTGACAAGGACTGACTTTAAAACGATCAGTATGAATAAAAAATGCGCAGATACGACAAGCACGTGATTGTTCAATGGTAGTAAATTATTATAGGCATTTTATACCTACTTAATAAGACGTGACAAAGACTAATCGTATATTTTCTATAAAACCAAATTGAATCGCGTGGCGTGGACGCACAAGGGTCGTTTATCGCGGTCAACAATCTGTTTACTAATTTTTGCTCGAAACTCTCTGGCGTGTCCCGTTAATCCAATTTTGCGAATCGATAATTTTATCATGCATGAAATAGATTATCGATCGTCCCCCAATTATTTACGTCCTACGGCCAGGAACTGGAGATCCTGTGAAAGTATATCAAATATGAAACGTTCCACTCCCAATATGAATCGTTCATCCGTTTACCAACAAACGACATTAATAGAATCCCACGTAGCCTGCAGAATTCTCACAAATGCTCATTCCTCCATCCTCCATCTCGCACCGTTCGTGAAATATCATTTAATATTTATTTAAAGGTGAAATTTTATACGGACCAAATGTCATTCTTCCTTCTCAACGCGAGTCGTTCATCCGTTTACCAATAAAATCAATTCCACGAATTGTTCGGAATTTTAACAGAATTCCATTTCCCTGCACCTTTCTTTTCGCACATCGCGAAATACCATTTACCCTTCTGACACTGTAATAAAGCAAGAAGTTGGAAATGGATAATCTAGAAAACAGTTGTCTCTTTTCCCTCAAGATTTTCTGCATTTTTCACAAGATACAAGGAATATTGCGAAACTTTTATATAGAGAATAACTATTAATAATTAACAATTGCATTTTTGAATTCTTTGCGTCTCAATTTCGCTTTCGTTTCAATGGAAAAAGGGAGCTTTCAATGCCTTAAGAAAATTTGTAGAATAAAATTAAAACGGAGAGTCCTTGAACATAAAGAATTTTCTGAGGGTGGAAATATATACGATTCGATTGAAAATATCCCAAAAAACATAGGAGAGTTGAAATGCGAAATTTATAGTATTATATTTTGGCTATATTCTCGGTTATATTTCTGAATGGTCAATGATCAATTAGAGTTAAAATTTTAGATCCATGAATATTTGTCTTTCTGAACACAAAGTCTTCGTCCATTTACCAATTGAATGCTGCTATAATAGATTCTTACATTTACATTTTTCTTCATACGTCATGAAATATTATATTATTATTAATATTATATATTATTTAATATCCATTTAGGGACAATTTGGAAGCAATGACAAATCACCCCCGTCTCTCAACGCAGGTCGTTCATCCAGTTAGTAACAAAATCATATTAACGAAATCTCCCGAATAATCCAAATTTCATCTCTTTCCTCGCACATTGTCTACAAACATCATTTACTATCCATCTAGAGCGTAAATTTTGGACCAACGTAAAATCACCGCTGCCTCTCGACACGTAAACTTGTTTATTCATTTACCAATAAAACACTCCCGCTTCTCCATCTTCCACTTGTTGTAATACTATAACGTCGAAGATATTCAAATATTTCTCCTTTTAATAATTACACCTTCGAAATTTCCATAAAACTTCCTTGTCTCGGTTATCATTAAAAGACTAACATCTTTGGATCGCAACAGATTGTTTTCACTTTCATTATCTCGTATCAATGTTCTTCTACTTAATGCTCCTAATAAATAACATTAAGATTGACAAATCGAGATCGTGCATGTCGCATTTCTCTCCTGCGATCTTCAATTGTTTCGTTTAATAAAAAAACAAATTCAGTTCAAATAGATAAGAAGGTATCCATTCAAAGCGTTAATATCCATTTAGAAGGAAACTTTTAGCCAAGCCAACAACTATGTGTACACGTGTTTAAAGAGATAAAAAGATATGTATTTACGATATTATTAATATCCATTAAGAAGCAAAATTTTAGCCGAAATGATCGTAGCTTGGTCAGCTCGTTGCCACCAAACGAAGCGAAAAAAGTGGAACGAATCAGAGCGAGGAGCGCGGAGGAACCAGACGAGTCCACTGTGCGCTCGCATAACGCGCGCATATTAATCCTACGTGTTTCCGCGTTTCGTTCCTTTTCTCTTTTTTTCTTTTTTTTTTCCTACGGCTCTTTTTACACAACCGACGAAAAGAAGAGAGACGGAGCATGCCCGCGAGCTTTTGGCAAAGATCCAAGACAGACTCGAACAGTGGAGTACTGGTTGCACATTCGGTGTGTCTATAGCCGCTCCACTCTGGTCGGTGCACATGCAGCTGCAGCCATGACACCAGGAATCAGGCCACTGTCCCACTTTACGCCTTTCCGAGCAATAAAGGTTACCCCTTCGTTCTTCGTGCACGTAACCAACCCGTTGCGAAACTTGTACGATTCCTTGGCTGGAAATGCAAGACGCCGGACAGGCGCGCCGCGCCGTTTCGACCCATTCGCTTCGAGGAGAATCGAACCGCGCGCGTTTAGAAACGGGGACGAAGCGTGGGCCTGGTTGACGATCCGGCCGGCCTTGCGATTTCGTTTACAGCCGCGCTTGGGAAAAGCCGCGACCATTGACGAGGTCCTCTTGAACGGGGCAGCCTTGAAAGTTCTGCGCCGACGAAAGTTCTCCGCACCGCGAATCTAGGTTCTATCGAATCGCCAGCTCTCTTGCAGTTTCTTCCGTAGCCTCCTTTTTAATTGTTACATATCGTCGAAGGGGAAATATCGGTGCAGCGGTACGCGGTGAGAAGGTACGCTTGGTCGTTCTGTGTTGGAAATGTATCGTGCCATATGTTTTTCTTTTCTTTCATTTTGAATAATATCGTTATTTTCTTGTTTTATTTATTTATCTCCTTGGAATTTTTGTGCAGAGTGTTGAGATTGATATGCGTTTAAAGTTGTAAAGGCTTACAATTGACAGAAGTAGAAAATGACTAACCGCGGTAACAATTTTTTGGTAAGATGTAACTTAGTAATTTAATTGCGATTTTTGGTAATATATCAAATGCAGAATAGAAAGATCGATGTGCAGATACGTTAATTAGAGAAATCTAGAGAAATGTGTCATAAGAAACAATTTTGTTGAGGTAAAAGACTTTATCCTTTCTTTGGTCTGATTTCCTTTCGTTTGAAGATGAAATTCTCGTATTTGTAATTAGCTTTTCTAATTCGACTACGTATCGTGGATGAGTAGAGTAAACTTATTAGTCTGTGATAACTAAAATTCTGTTTACTTGTGAGGGGAAAACATTATATTTCAATCTAAAATTTAGAAAATAATTACTTTCATAAATAGACAATATTTGGTATTGTTATAATAGTATATTGAGAGAAAAATACAGTAATAAAGAAATAAAATTAAATTAAATAAAAACATGAACATACGAATATGCATCTTTTAAGTTACATCACGTTATAAACGATGAAGTATCCTTAATATGAGATATACCAAATTTTATTTTACACGAAAAGCACATACCGATTTTAAAACTTGCATCGATTAAACGTTCTTTTATTCAGTCTGTTAAGTACCCGTTAAACCTTCAAAATCTCAGACCTCTTTTTAACACTCGTACGTTGAAGCGCGACTTGCAATTACGGCTATTGTGTTTCTTTATGCAGAAGTTTCCAGCATGGCAATAGAAAGTTTCGATGGAGTAGTTAGATAATTTCGTGCTAAGTTTTTATTTATCGCGAATATGATTTCTAATACAATAAATGTAATTATTAAACATTCGCATGAATATACATGTTTCATCGAGAAACCAGTGAATTTCACGAACGAAGTACGACATTATTGTTAGAAATTTTTATTACATGCGCTAGATTAGATCATTCTGTTTCATTTGCGATATTAAACAGTCTTATTCTTGGATAAATAATCTTTTCTTTTGCACTGTACTTGATACAAAATAAATTATTCTCGACTTTCATTCTCATTAGAAAATCGTTCGAAGAAGCACGTTTCTGTCGAAACATGTAAAGCTTGAAAAATCATAAAAAGTTATACATAAGCGTTTCCTATCAAAAATTTCTTTTTTATTAAACACTACGAGAAGCTCCGTTCTAAAAGTTTCAATTAAAATCCTTATTTCATAACTTATTAACTAACACAAAGAAAGCCAAAGGAAGAGAAAGTAAAGCGTTGATTATGTAGGTTATTCAGCAACAACAGCTGAAGCTTTCTTTGCGTTCTAATTCAAACGAAGCCAGAACAATGAGAACAAATTCAATAATTGGAAATCCACGAGCATAGCGGCAACAGCTTTTCATCGAAACGTATGAGTAAACAGAGCGGGAATTGTTGAACTGCTCGGTTCTGTGATTTGTTTCTATCTGTCCAAGTCCTGGATGAAATTCGTGCGCGTTGAATAGCCGGGCTGTGCAACGCATGGTAACACAACACGTGCAGATTAGATCGCGTGTCGTTCATCTCCCGTCCTTCGTGAACGTAACCGTGGACACGCGAAATTGTGTTTATCATTAGCACGCGCACAATTATTCTTTTATAAGATTAACGATGAAATACGGCGGGTCGTTCCCGCCAGTCGACCTATCGCGAAGATAAACTAACTCCATTTTCGAAAATTTGTTATCATTGCCTAGGAACGCATAATTTTCGAAGATTTTTGTTCGGACAAAAGCGTAAATGTTTGTGAGAATGGAATAATCGGAATGGAAAAATAGTGGAATAAATGGAATGTTCATTATCAAAAACAAGGAAATTGCACGACGTATGATTTAGACAATTTCGAAAGATTGTACGATAGGTATATATTGTGTTATGTATTTTGTAGTTTAAGTTGTAGAGACACTGTCTAAGTGGTTTTATTTGTGACGTACGTTTTTGTAACAGATATTATCATGCTATTTCGCAATGTCAAAATTGTCCGCATCTTTCTTTCGTGCAAAATATCCAAGATTTTTATTCTGATTCGTTATATACACACGAGTATCGAACAAATATTGTACGTTCGCTCTAATTGTTTGAAATTACCTTAAAATGAAGTTATGCTTCTATAAAATCAATTCTTTCTAAGCAAAAAAATTCTGAACCACCAAAAGATTTCCTAAAAGTTTAACAATGTTAAATAATAAAATAAAATATAATTAAGACTCTAATAAAAAGTACCACGAACCATTTGATGTGCGAAACAATTTTCTGGGAGGAATCGTGTATGTTGCCCTTTTCTTGTAGAAATTATTTGTTCTTTATTTTGATCTTAGTCTTCAAATGTAGAATATTATAAACTGTTTACCATTCGAGAAGATTGCCGAAATATTAGAAGCAAAAAAAATATATTGCCTAAATCTCTGCAACTTTGAATCGAATTATTAATGGAAATAATAAAAAAAAAGGAGGAAAAGGAGGAAATAAAAAAGATATTGTCAAATCGCTGTAACTTCGAAATTGTCACCAGATCGAATAACCGAGTACGAATCGAGTTATGAAATTTCCACTTTCGGACTGTTCCATTTTAATTTTTGACTCGAACGTACCAAAGTCCTCTTACCGTACAAAAAACCGATTCTCCAGAACTCAAAGATACATATCTTTTCTTATATATCTTTCAAAAATGAGGAATTTCAGTCGAACGAATCTCTTTAAGGATGACCTTAAAAATAGAGGTTCCAAGCATACTGACATCGATTCGGACACGAAAATGGATCGGTTAAATCATCGGTGAAGATGGCAAGTCGGTGTTTACAAGTCGAAACGCTCTCTTGAGCGTGCTAATTTCAACGCAACCGGTCGATTCCAAGAGGAAATCAAGGAGGACGCCGAAAACGGGACTGCAATAGTTTTCTAGCCGTGCAGCTGCACCCGGTGCAAGCTCTGCTGTTCGATAACCGAGGTGCAACGGCCGTCGGCCCCAAGAACGTATCTAGGCCACCGGCACCAGCATTTCCACCACCACCACCACCACCGGCACCACCATCAATATCATTGCTACTGCTACAACCATCGCGAACCATCGTATATTAATACTACAACATTGTTGTTGTTGCTGTTCATTACATATACACGAGGCGCTATTGAATTAAGGAATCGCGTTTTTCTGGACGATCAAGAGAAGTGAATTGAACACGAAGAGAAAGATAATCAAGAGGCTCGCTGAGAAAAGTGGTACAAGTGCATTTTTACAAGAATAAGATAAGTATTATAAGGAAGGATATATAAGATTCATGCTTATCTCGAGAATTTTGTTATAAATTTCTTCGAGTCTTCCTCGTGAGTCTTATACGTATAGGAATGAGATTTTTTCTACGTCTGAAAGCAGACGTATAATTTTTGTTAAAGTTTTATTTTATTCAAATTAAATCAGAGATTTTACCATTCGTATCACTTGTTTTCCGAACCCTCGGTTGTCGTGTTTATGTGTCGTTATACAATATTACATCATGAACTTAATATTATTAGTAGACTGTTCATTGACCATCACGAAAAAGAGTACAGGGCAAAAATTACACGGTTTCAAGCAGCATATGCCGAGATTAAAATATCAAAATTTTAAAGGTTGCTTCAATATTTTTGTTTAATGGAACATCGTGTATTTGCTTGCGAGAAGTGAGGGGACATTTTTAAATTGAGATTTCGGAAATCATTGAACTTTATTTAAGATGAAATTACAAAAATCTTTTCCATATAAATGCCACGTAATTTCCTTGAAATTTCGAAAACAATCAAAACCATTCGTATTGTCTTGAAATTAATAGATTAATAACGAATTGCTTTTGCAACTCTCCGGTGTTTCTGACACATGACGTGGGAAATGCATGGCGTTAAAGACATTGTTTGAGAAGGAAGGAATATTTTGAAGACTTTAAAACAAAGGAATTGATATTTGTACCGATAAGAAATATTTCTCATTTAAGGCAAAAATAGATTTCCTCTGCGATGTGAGAGAATTGAAAAAGATATCATGGATGTCGAAATATTGAATATTCTGATTAAATGTAAAAAGATCTAAGTAGCAATTATCATATGGCACATTGTAAATGCAGCTACTACTATCCCTACCAGGGACTTGACTATGTTACCGCCGTTAATCGATGTGAAAGGTCACTACTATTTTTTATCAGACGTATGCACTTTGATAAATATTACGGGGCCAAAGTTACGCTGTTTTACAAAAATAACGTTGCACGAACTACGTGGACCTATTTCATATTTGTCAAATAAAACAAATTTCTAAAAATTACATCGTACCAATTTTTCTTGTGATTATATCTTAACATTAAAAAAAAATAATATTTGGTTGCAATATGTAACTTCACACTGAGGAAAACATATCCCATAATATCAAACTCAAAATAATTGCATCAATCTTTTAAGAAACTTCTTTATTAAGAAATGAACATTCTATAGAAACCGTGCAACGTTTCAACCCTCAAAATGATCACCAAGCAATGTCCTTTATCTCTTAGAATGAAGTTTTACATTATACCGACTGTTACAAAACACTTAAATGCTCTAAATTGAACAAAAAAAATAAATAAATAAATAGAAACTATCCCAAAAATAATACAACTTCAGCTTACCCAAAAAAAAGCAATGCACTTCATCTAACGCCATAGAACCCAATCACCGTGTTACAAAATCCAGCGAAACTCGAAGAAATCGAATTTCCCTGCGTCGATCAGCAGCAGATGCATGATAAAAAGAAACTAAGCTTCGGCTTGCACAGGAAGATTTCGAAAGGTGTGCCAAGGACGTGATCATTAGTTTCGCTGGAGACACAGACTTCAAGACACCGCCTTGTCATCGATCGCGACAGAAAGACACAGGAAAAAAAGAGTTACAAGAGCAAGAAGAATACAACAAAGTCTGAGGAGATCTTGAGTTTCCGTGGTACACAGAGTGGATGGACGAGGAATTGCCACATGTTGAGCGAACAATAGACTCGTCGCTGTACCGTGGAAATACAGCACGGTCGGCTCCTTTGTCGTGTAAACGTGCTAGAAAAAGGGATGTTCGCGGCGATCGGGAAATTAAAGCCAAGGACAGGCTGCAACCTATCTTTGAGATCGAACAACGAAAAGGGGAGGGTCGCGTTATTGCCGTTTTATCGACAAGCCATGCCGGACTCTCGGAGGTTTCCCTTGTTTTCCCGGATTCAGTCACATCATACACGACAGCTGGTAGTGCTGCTAGATATTGTGTGTTCGAGCAACGTGGAATAAGGCCGGGGAAAGTTTCTGCGAGGACACCGGCTCGGGACGATAACTCGAGGGACGAGACACCGCTACGAAGTCGATACGCAATTTCACGCCATGTACACTTGATCCTTTTTTCACGTATCGGGTGCTGCGAAAGTATATTTGGCATGTTTGCTCTGTTAACCACAGAATGGAGTATATGATAGCTCGTCACATGGATTTCCAATTTGTTTCGTTTCTGTCGAAGATGATTCGTATTATATTTATAATTCGCATTATATTTCAAAAGAATTGAAATCGATCTGTCTTTATTAACTTGGAATTTTATAATTGTGGGATTTCTAGTTAAGGAATGATTAACGAGTTTTTTCTGTCTCGATCTTGCTTTAGTTCCAAGCCGAAAAGAGATTTATTCCGTTCTTGTGGATATTTTTCGTATAGGGTTAGAAGGAGAAATTACACGTATAAGAGATTAAGATTGCCAAGATATCCTCGATTATTCAAGAGAAGACTATCTTAATTCTATCCTAACTACAGCCACATATGCAATCTTTTGATACATTGATCGGTGAAGCTGGTTGTTTTCTATAGAAAAGTATTAAATGCCTTATGCCAGAGACTTAGTCTGGACAACTTTGTATATACTATATACTGTCATATTTGTAAGCTACATATAGTTACATTTATATAAAAGCATACAAATTTAAAGAGAAGCTTATAATCTCAACGATATAATAAAACCACACTGCAGTTCGAAACTTCAGCGCTTTAACAGCTACCGTATATTTGTTTGTGTATAAAACATTGGTATCGTATATTCGAATTAAAATATTTTTAACAAGAAAAGATATTTTTATGAAAATTCTTTAAGCAACTGAATTGTTTTTGCGCGTATTTATATTCTGCCATGTGTTTTTACTAGATAAACATAGTACAGTAGTGTGTAGTAATACGTTACGTGTATGGGTTTTATGTTTGTGACTTTTAAAGGCTAAAGGTGAAGACTTTATTTACTGATTCATCTTGATACGTAACTTGCGATTTACAGCTATAAGATCAATCCAAAATTTACAACTTTCATTATAAGACACATCTTATAAAAACTCTCTTTTCTTTTTTAGTATAAGAAGACAGTTACAAGTTTTATACGTTGCGGTGAAATGTAAATGACAATAAGTTTACAATATATTTTTCCTTCTTTTGTGTATAAAGGTGTTTCTTTTTAGAATAATGATTTTAAAGAAAATTTTAGAGTGGTTTGATATTAACGATTAGATTAAACGCAATTAACTCTATGTATGCATAATACTTATCTATATACGAAACATTACTGTTGAATCGCAACCCTTTAAAAACTCTGGTCTTTATGCTAAGAATACTTAAAGGCGAAAATTCTTTAAAATTTGCTATTCTTTTATATGTATAATTTCTTCTTGTTAGTAAAACGATATATCTTCATATCCTACTTCTCAACTTTCAATGACTTCAAGGTAAACGATCTACTCGCTTCTCCATTTATTATTCAAATTTATACAAAAATAAATATATCTGGAAAACGATTCGAAGCAAAGAGCAGAAATTACGTACAACGCTTCAAATTTAAATTTTAATGAGAATATACGATAAGTTCAAAATTTAAGTATACTTAACTAAATCATAGCATGGAGAAAGAAATCAAGCATGCATTTTTCTTTGTACCTTGCTATAGCATACTTCGCTCTGCATTGTTTGAAGTAATGCTACATGTACATTAAACTATTTTGAACAAACTTAGGCAAATTATAGTTATATAGTATGCGAACACTATCGTCAGTTCGTAGTCATAATTCCAAAATGTTACCAAAACGCATAAATTAATATTAAATAATTAAAATGAATCTGTTGTCTTCGATAATAAAAGCTTAATAAATATACCAATAATATATTAAAATTAAATATGCGATTCATTGGTGTCTACTCATCTGTTAAATATTATTGCTAAAATTAGTCATAATAATCTGTTTATGAGTTCAAAAGAATCTTCTATATCTGATTCATAACTCATAAAAATCAAAAAAGATGATACTAAAGAATTGAAGTGATGTTCGATAAAGTTTATTTCCAAATTATCAAACAGTTAGTTCAGAGTTTTCGCCATGCCCACCTTTCCCATCGACAGAAATTTCAATTACAAAATTGTTCATTATCGATTAATTGTCTCTGCTTAGTACGATCAGCATTTGTATTTTCTTTTTTACCGTGTCAGCGTATTGTTTTTAAAAGAAGAATCGATATCCGGTTTATCGGATTTTTAATTAAATATACAGGTATTACAAGAATAATGAATATTTTATTTATGGTGTCCTTTCAAAGATGATCACGGCGTTGCCAGTGCCCTCGGTGAAGGTCTTCCACAAAACTTACTATCAGGAAAAAGGATCCAGGATAGGGAACAGTCAACCTGGAAGTCCTTTGGCCGAGAATGAAGCAGTGCTAGCGCTAGTTGACAAAGAACCTCCGGAATATTACTTTTGTGGCAAGGTAAGAACCATTATATCGATAAACCATAAGTATTCGATATTTTTATATTTTGTTAATAAAAGCAAACGTGTTCACGTAGTATCGTGGCTTAGAATTCCATGCTTTTACATACAGTGGCTGCTGAAAGTATTTGTATTTTATGTATAGCAGTTTTTAAATTCAATAATCAGTTTCGTGTTACGAAAATTGTCCTTTTATTTGGTTTTGATATCACGTATATATTTTTGCAACCTATTGGACATTTCAAAAATAATTCGTTACTTGATTGTTCGCAAAATTTCATGGATCACCGATTTTTAAGAAAGTTATATTTATAAAACTACCAAATTGGTCGAATTCACGAAATTAACAAAAATGAGCTTGTCGTGTTCTTCTTATCTACTCTTCGTTTGTTATAGCGTTTATGTATTATTTAAGTATGTGCAAGTACTTGTATTTAATAGTATTTTCATACTACCACAAAAATGTGTAACTATGAAAATGAAATTATATGGGAAAACTGATAAGAAGACGTTTTATCGAAGATTAAGAGTATGCGCAAATACTTTTGTATCCATTGCATTTTTGGAAATCTTTTTCCAAAGAAACTATAAAATCTTTTCGTATCGATCTTTCGCGTGTATATTTATTAATGCTCGAAGAACATTTATCACTTTGTCACTTTCTCCAGGTAAGAATAATCTAAGTTACATGAGTTACATGCCATTATGTAGAACTCCTTTACGAAAGAGTGTTCTCTTGGCTGACACGATTTCGGTCATTCTACTTATCTGAAAAGGAGAAATAAAAAAGCTCTTGATCACTGACAGCTGAAGATTAGACGAAGAAAGTTAATAATGTTCTGAAGAGACATTTATCAAGCATCTAAACATAATTCATAGTCTCTCTCAATTGCAAAAAGTTAATTTAGTACCTGCTGCATTTAATGGACAAAGATCGATTGCTTTTAATCTTTTAAAGGTACGAATCGACCTAAAATAAAAATGTCAGAATTTCCTTCAGAAATATGACCAAATAGTGAAAACGAATGCAAAGTTACTGTCAGTGATTCTCTGAAAACAAAAGGTACTTGCTACTCGAAGTAATTAGACGCAAAGTTTAAGGAGATAATTTTACACATGATTAGCGAAAAACTAAAAAGTCAGTGATTCTTTGCAAACAAGAGATATTCGCGGAGTTATTACATATAAAACTCAGTACATAAAAGGAAAAGGTAATTTCTATGACAGTTCGCTGAAAGAAGACGAAAACAAAGTCTCTGAAAACAAAATATATCGATCACGTTAGTTAAATATAGAAATTAGAAAGTTTGATAGTTAAAACTTGGCATAATCGATGGACAACCGTGTATGGTGTTTACTACGTAGTAAGGATCAAAAGTAAAATTTCTAAAAGTATCGTACCAACCGATAAATCAGCAGACCTCAATTACGATCTCAATTAACTCCGAGAAGCCTTATCTTAGTACATACGTATGTACTATGTACATAGTTCTTCCTATACATACAATCATTGTTCCCTTCCTTTGCTTCGCTCTTCGCTATTTTCAAGCGTAAATGCAATTTACGCGCGTGAAATTGATATTGATTAAAGACGCGATGAATTTCCACAAAATGCTCCGCACGCATCGGTTGTTCCAATTCAAGTTATTTATAATTTTTTAACCGATTTACGACGAACTACGGTACGCTTTCGAATTACGACGAATTTTAAACGAACTACGTAGCATTCTTGGTATTGATGAAAACACGCATATACCTAAGTAGTATGTAGTGACTCACGAAGATAATTGAACACTCCCAGAAACCTTTCGTGAATATACGCGTTATGTATGTTATAGAAGACATTTTAAGATTCCATTAATTTTGCAATGAGATAAGACTATTGTGATTATTAATTTCGTATACATCTCGCAGAAGTGACAAAGCTATTTACGCAGTTAATTGTTCGTTATTGATAAACCATAATATTTTTAATGCACCCATTGTTATCACTAGTTATATATTTGAAGACAATAGAAAAAGAATGTAATTCTTCTTAATTGATTTTCTGATTTTAATGTTATTTGCTAGCTATTGTACAAAAGAATGTATTTTAAAATGAGACTATCAAAATGGGGATAATTAAGTGCAAATCCACGAACATTTTTGCGGACGATCAATAATACCTACGTGATATTGGTACAATATCGTAAGCCTAATCTCATAACGTTCGATATCCTCGGGATGTACGTTTCCAATAAATACCTTGTAACTTTTATATACATTTCCGAACTGTTTTCGAATTCTATCGATACAATGAATGATTATATCTCGTTACAACTGTCGGAATGGAATTTCCAAACGTTACGTACAACGCAGATAACGTATTCATACAAATTTTCTATGATAATTATTCTTATATTTTTTATGAAAAACAGTGAAATTTCTCAAATTCGTAGAAAAATGAAGGATGCGGTTAAAGGTCGTTTCTAATAAAATATAAGATTGTAAAGAGAGACAAGGCACGAAATTAATGAGTTCTGAGATCGCCAAGGCGTTGTACACGATATTCCTCGGAACAATAAATATTTAAAATATTATTGCTAATTAACTTTATTCGCTTCTCTGTCAAACTTGATTTTCCGACACTCGCATTCTACCACTGTCGGCAAAAACTTTTCAATCTAGTCAAGTGCTCTTACAATGGTCGAACGTGTTCAAGAAACGATCGCTAATACTCCTACTACTGCTGACGCAACGTTTTATCTCCCTATCCGAATGTTCTGCACTTTTTCAACCTCGTCGCTTTGAGATGTTACGTACTGACGTAATATCGTTCCCTCTTTTACATTTTTGAGAGAAGTTAAACGCTTTATGCATATAGATATGTTAGCGGTAAAAGCAAATAAACGTGATTCGGTTTAATGAGTAAATACGTCAAACGAAGATTATAAACGAATAGTAATGACTTTTATGAACATGCTGCGAAGAATATATATGTACACACGGTCTGTCCCAAAAATAACGGAACTTCTTAAAACAATAAACAAGCAAAGAAATCGTTTCGAGGAAGATCTTTTATTTTATTCAAAATGCATTCTACCAACGCGTCGAATAATCGTTGCGCGTCTTTTCGTGGTATCGCTTTGAGTTATCGTAACGGCTCTCCTTCGTTGTTTTTTGAAACTGTGAGAAGAAAAAGCAGTTGCATCGCTGCATCTGATGAACAGGGTGCGTGGTATGATATCTTAATTTGTTTGTTTCCAAGAAAAGCAATTACAGCCGCATTATCACGCAACAGAACCAAATTTTTCGACGCGTGAGCGAACCCTACCCTCACGTTGATTGTTATAACTCTTCAGCTAATTCTTCAGCTAATTCTGCTATAACTGTAAGCTTTTAATGACATTAATCGCCATAGGAATATAACATAATGATACTAGAGGATGTATTTGTATGTGACAAAAGTTTCGTTATCGATGTCGCCATTGGTTTTTTCTAAGAAGTTTGATTATTTTTGGGCAGATCGTGCATAATGCATGAGAATCGAAAGATTCGTGTAACTTAACACGTGGGTGTTTCTATTAAACGCTTAGATAGTCAAATGTTGTGTTCGTATATTTCATATTGTTTGGAAAAATTAGAAAACTGTGTTTCAGAAGAATTTTATCCTTACGAATGACTTCATCATTCACAGTTTAAGTAAGGCAAGTTACAAAATAAAGTTAATTAAACCAATCCAAATTATGGGAGTCACTTATTGTCCGAGGATACCACTCGAATGTTAATATGAATTAATGATTCGATCTGAAAATCATTGCTAACAAGTAGCACACAGAGACATCGATATATTCTCAATTATTAATTCTATAACAGTTCTAGAAAATATTTTTTCTCATTACATCTGAAGACTATTATCGGTATATAATTAAAAAAGTTTTTAAAATTTCCTCTATACGTATAATCAAAATTTTACTTATACTTGCGCTTACTTAAACAATGTAGCATACACATTTGTCAAGAAGATTCCATTATATTTTTCCTGCAACAAATATCGATCGAAAGATGAGTGCAAGCATTTCTATAACTCTCGTCCTCTCCGTAAATGATTATTCGCAACAATAAAAGCAGTTGTAAAACTTTTGGTTAGAAGCAATCAGTCGCACAATCTGATTAGAAGTAAACGTGACGAAACATCGCACGCCATTTTCCAATAATTCACAATTCAATAATTCATAATTCCAACAATTCTTCGTTTGAATTCAGTTGCGGCGCACGAAACTGAACAACTTCGGAATATAATTTCACAGCTGCGAAACGCGGTGTGCTCTACGTTCGGAAAAAACCGACGTCAGGGAAAATTGTGCCGTATTCTTTATCAGATTCCATCGTCGCTCTTTATAAATAGAATTTCCGCGGCGAGTTCGGTTAAAAACGCGGCGGACGTGATCCTTGTGTAAACGCGTGAACCGAACGGCGGCACGCGTACGAGAAGAAAATCCTCCGACACGGAGAAACTCGCTGAAAAGAGAGAAGAAAGGAGGCTACGAGCTTCGCTTATGAATTTCAAATGATTTCTACTTGAGATTTCAAAGGCAAATTATCTGTGAACGCGAAACTTTCGGCCGTTCAGAGGAATCCACGTATTCGATGGGATTAACATTTTTTATTGCTTGTAAGAAACTGGGTCGAGAGAGGGATCATCGATAAAAATTGAGAACGCAGGACGCGTAGTAGAATTTTTCCTGTATTTAGAAATAAATCTGGTACAGTGTAAAATTAAGACGAACTGCCTGCAAACACGAAACGTCAGGAACTGAAATTAGCGTTTTTGGTATTAAGCTTGAGAAACTTGAACAGGATAATTCGTGATATATTAAGCAAAGACAAAATGAAAAGGACAAACGATTAATTTGTTTGATATGTAGATTATTAAATATATGGAATAAGTATTGACGAAGAAAAATACCTTTTTAACAAATTGAGTAAATTATCATATAAAGCTATAATAATTACTATTAGTTCGGATATTTGTTTAATTGATGATTAAGAATAAAAATTTTTGTATGGTGTTCTACGATAGGCAGAATCGGTTAGTTTACGCAGACAGAGGGTATACATCAAATTTATTGCACGTGATACGTACAGACATTTTTTCGAGTACCTCTTTACGTGGCTTCTCTTTAGAACACATCTTCCCAAATGCATTTCAACTGCATTCATTTTGAAACAGCTCGACGCATTTAACGAATGTATTTAAAAAGTACTTGAATCCAAAGATACGAGCAATTTAAACTTCAAATACAGAAATTGCAATTAGTATCAAATTATTTACGTATAATATTGCACGATATATATATCACTTTTTGCATACAATTTGTTGTATCACGCGTTTAATTGGATTGTATGAGAAAGTTGGAATTTAATATGTCAATTAGAGAACTACGATTCACTGACATATCCTTGGAAAATGCGATAGCGAAGAAGTGTTGCCTTCGACTTTGAAGCCTGAAACATTCGACACCTATTACTCAATGATGATAAAACCAACGATCGATATTACTTGTAGAAAGAAAGCAAAAAGAATCTAACATAATATAATATACGTTTAGAACATCCGCTATTTTCTACCAGACTCCGAAAGGTGAAGGTTGAAATAAGAAGTTAGTGCAAGCGCAATCTATGGATTAGCCATGTATGTAGATGAAATTTTTATTTCAGCCTTATGAGCCTTATTTTATTATCAAAACTTTCCTCTCTAAAACAAGCTTATTTAAATTCGGTAATAATAACGTGCATACATAAGAGGAAATATCGTAAAACTTTTACCTCTGTTTTTTTCCTTCTTCTTGTTCATATCTTATTAAATTTAGTTTCGTGCAAATTCTACGATGATTATTCATTGATTTAAAAAATCGCAAATTTTACAATTCTCCTATTTTGGAATTCATATCGTGAAAATTTTCTTTCCAAAATTTCGTAACGTTTACATTTAAATCGCGGAAAATTTTATTTGTCAGACAGATATCGTCATGTCTGTAAAACACACAGATAGCTCGCCAATTTTTTTCTGAAACGCGATACAAGCACGCTGTCAAACTACAATTTCGATCCAAAAATTTTTACGAATCGTACCCCTGCAAATTTTCCAAACACCTGCGGGTTTCATACAACGACTACGTTTAGAGAGAGTTCTCTGAATCCCTTAAATTAGGCTGTAAGTAATCTCGTTTTATAAAATATCGACCAACAAATTCCCCGGCTGTTTCCTCAGGAACACCGCTTTCGCTATATTTCACGGGATACCTGAAACTTCGTTCTACAAACGCGAGTTCTTTTCATCTTAATTTCATTATGAAAGTTTACGGGACGCAGAACGAAGAGAAAAAGTAGCTCGGTGGAAATATAGAATCTCCGTAAAAATTCTCGTTCAGTCAAACGGTGTTGATTTTGTAGCAACAGCCAGAGGACGATAATTCGATTAGGGAACGACGAAAGTCTCTGGTCGACTCGGGGACGCGAACGGCTGGAAATTAATCACGACTTTTCCTTTGCATAATTCTTCCATGGAAAAATGGACGCGCCGCGTTTCTCCGTTGTAGCGTAGCGAATTACCAGGACAGAAATTGAATATTTCCTCGACGCGGCGCGGCGTGCGGAAAATGACGTCATTGAAAACTCGTGGGCGTTCTGTTGAAGCGGCCGGTAACTACGCGATAAAGCACATAGAGTCCTGTTTGGAATCTTTTTTTTGCCTCTCACCGCGCACGTCCTCCGCAGATAATTTTTATGAACATCCTTCCCCGATAATCGACGCTAAATTTAGCTGTTCCTTTTTTACATCTAAACGACCATCTTCTTCTTCGTCGTCGTCGTTAATACAACTTTCGGGATAATAATAGGGCGATGAGATATGGAGTTGTTATCGTCGACACGGTGCTTCACGATGTGGATTCTATGACGTGTAGATACAGTGTTTGTTATTTTCGTTATTCCGGACGAAGGAAGTTGTTGTTGTTGTGAAATGATTAATGGACTTTTATGATAATAATTATACATTTCCTGTCTTCAGATTCTTTTTGGCGTACATTGTGTGAATGGAGTGAAGCGAAAGTGGGAATATTAAGTTTAGATGATTGGAAGGATCGAAAAAAAATGTAATTCAGCATTTAGGAAAGAAGTTTATTATGAGATTTTAGAAACAAAATTTATCGGAACGTTAAGTGCTATGAATTATAACATTTTAAGAAATTGCAATTGTGATTTTGTCGTAATTTCGTTTGAATCTCTCAGACTAATGGTATGATACCTCTATATAGATTGTTATAATTTTTCTGACATGGAACTGTATACATTTTCTACTTGAAAGATTATGATTAGTCTATTCTTTTTTCCGAGTTTGAGTGAATCATAGTCCATATTATTTTATTACTATGATTATTATTAGAAGGAAACGTCTCAACAGGAGACTCTTAACTCTTATTTCAGACGTAAGCTACTTTCCTGCTGGGAAAACATTGAGAAAAATATGAAAGAAACGTTTTTAGTATGCGTTATTTTCTGTTTCGATTTTCCAAACAAATCCAACATCGAAAGCAAGATCAACTGTAATAGGATCAAA
This sequence comes from Bombus confusus, assembly GCA_014737475.1. Taxonomy (NCBI): domain Eukaryota; kingdom Metazoa; phylum Arthropoda; class Insecta; order Hymenoptera; family Apidae; genus Bombus; species Bombus confusus. The sequence continues at coordinate 5,167,994 of JACXIV010000002.1, read as the reverse complement.
GGTGAAGTTTCAGTTAAGATCGAACATGAATGTATACGAGCTATGAGCTTATTAAATTTGGTTTTAAACATTATTTTATAAGAGAAAAGACTAGAACTACGTTGACAAAGGAAAATAAAGTTGGTTAGATTTTCATGAATAACGAATAAGTTAAGAATAAATGAAATTAACAGATTTTTATTTAAAAAAAGGATAGATTTGAATAAATAGTTGAATGTTGCCCGCCGTATAAGGAAAATTATAGAGTTTTTGGTGTTTCACTGGTTAACGTCGCATGACGGTAAGCCAAGTTTAAATCTGCTAGTTAGCAAAATGATGCAATTTGAGAAATTCATTTAAATGTTCAAGGTTCAGTCTTGAAACTCGATATTGTCTATAGATAGCGAGAGAGGAAATGCGAGGTTCGAATTTTCACTATTTCAATGCTAGAAATCGTTTCCCTTGGATGCTCGTCCGCCTTGAAAATTTGAAAGTAATCTCAGAAATCCTTGAATATGAAACGAAAACGCCTTAAACGAACCATCTAAATTTTCTGCCAATTTATTAACGAACTTTCCAATAATTACAACTGTTCTAAATCATTATTGAAATGTTTTCAGGCAATACTTACAAATGTTATACGAATATTTTGAAAGCAGAATGATTAGCACGTAATTAAAAAGAAGAGAAAACAAGTGCGATAAATTTCATTTGAATGAAGAAAATAATTATATTAATCAGAGTGCATTTTCTTTTCGTTGTCATATATAATCAAGATTTAATATCAAGATTTAAAGGTTAAAGTATAGTAAAGCGCTCAAAGCTCTTTCCTTTGTCTCTTATCTGAAACCATCTTTCTTTCCATCGTTCAAACATAGCGCAAATGCGCTCACCCTTAATACATAATTCTACACTCTTTTAACGCTTTCCCCTGTTTGTCATGATCTTCATAAAGAGAATACTAAACATTAACACGGCACTATAGCTATCCGTTTAATTATTCCATCATAATGCAATTAATAATAGGCTTTTGAATCGTGACGTCGCACGTCCAAGTTCTGGCGTTTCTTCTTCGTTTAACTTGTCAGTTGCAGGATATTTCAAGAATTCTATTTCTAATTAAGTCGATCCACTCCTGCGCAACGTAGTAGGAACAATGTTTGCTTTCGCGTAACTCCACATATAAAGGAGAATTCCTCAGAAAGAGGAACCTTCAAAGTTAAGGCTCGCATTTAGCAAAGTAACTTGCTAACGGCGGCTGACACGACATTAAATAAACTATCTTTTAAACAATGAAACATTGTAGGTGAAGCACGAGCAAAGTACACTTTCAAAGAACCGTAGGAAATGTGGAAAAGATTCGTTAAAATTCTTTTATGAACAGAAAGTATAGATTTTTATTCTTTGAGAAATTTTGAAGATCACCTCTAGCTTGAAATTTAAAGTCGATGGCATTTCGCTTAGATCGCGATGAAAACAGATATCAAAGCAGCACTGAAAGTGAAAATAAATCGAAGAAATTACTGGACGTCTAGACGGAAAAAATTGTTGAAATTTCGCAAGATAACAGTATCGTAATATAATTAAGGAAAAGAATTTAGCGCTCGAAGTAACTAGAATTCTCAAAATATCGAGAATGGTTACCTTGATTACTAAAATAAGAGAATTATAATAATACGTATAGAACATAAATCCTCTATTTATAAATAATACAAATTTTGATAAAGAACGTACAGATCCAATTTTTACGACGATGTTCCATTTTATTAATTTATTATTCCGATTCATTTCATTCCAATTACAACGTTACAATCAATTTAAATTACATCAAATATTAAATCGTATAATTATTCTATTGTTCGTATTAATTTCTCAACCTCTCGTGTAATCATTTATTAATTATTGTCAATCTAACCTTTAAAAAGGAAAATTCTTGTTTCACAGTGTCATTTCGTTGATATACTCATATTATTACTCGTAGAATGATCTGATAAACTACGTAAAGTGTAAACGATGAAGCTGATTATTGATTGAGGCTTTTTCAATGTTTTCGAAGGTCAATTCTTTACACGTGGTAGTTGGATCATTGCTGTTGGGTGCAGTGGTGTTGGTGGTCGGCCTGGTGCAACTTGCACCTGGTGCAGAAGCTGCACAAAACTCCACCGCCCTTATCGTCGTTGGATGCAGTTTGCTGATGATCGGTGTGTTCCTCGCGCCTCTCAGAGCTTTGTGCATCAAGAAACAAAAGGCTGATCAGAAGGATGGAACACATCAAAGAAGTGTTACTAGTATAGACATGCTTTTGGCCCAACACAGGTGAGTCCGGGCGCAGTACATCATGTTTTGCGACTGAAATAATACAAACGACGACACGAGTATCATGGTCGACTTGTTAAATCGTTCGTGACAGTTTTATTATCTACGTTTTGCACTGTGTAATCGATCGACAGAAAACATCGATACAGCTTTCCTCTGTTACTTAATTTGTGAATAAATGTAGGAAAATTGGAATATTTTATTGCGCATAAAATTTAATGCAAATATTTGGTTCGTTTGGTATATTTTAACATTGTTGTCGCGACAAACATAATGTAATCGGTTCGAAATCATAAAGAGATAGTTTTTTTTTTTTTAAATTAAGGAAATCCTGGAATAAATCAATGAAAATTATTAATATTAGATCTGTCGAAAAATTCTGTTGTTTCTTATATTCCTATTTACTTACTCGTTTTTAAACTTATTCGTTAATTTGTGATACGATGACTATCATTGCATGAGATCGTATTCTATCTTTCTAGCGATTCAGTGACTTCACTCGCATACGAATCTTCTATTTTTTTATTGAAATTACGTCATCTTCATTTTTTAAACATTTTTTATCCAAAAGATACTGTAACGATCGAAGTAAATGAGAATCAGAAAGGACCGGATCAAGTCGTTCTTTCCAAAACCGATTTAGAAATTTTCTATCGCGACGCACACGCAATAACATTACCTTCTAGTATTCGTGCAAGGCGGTATCGTTATCCAATAACGTATTTGTCGTTAAACTTTCAGTAACAAGCTAATAATTGCCATCTGCATTCATCATCATTGTTCCTGAGGCGAAAATAATAGAAATCAGATGTAAACGACGAAACTTTCCGACAGAGTTACTAACTTTCGAACCCAATTCCAGTCTCGAAATTAACTCTTAATATTCGAATAAGGATTAAATAATAATAATACCGAATATTTTTTTACAAACAGAGACTTCACAGTGCTGACGCCTGATGAATTGGAAGACCTCGTCGGCCGACCAACCTCCGCTCTGGAGAATAAAATCCGCAAACAGGGACACAATACCTAGGTATTGTCGGCCTCGAAGAAGGCCCATTCATCGTCACCACCGTGCTCGAACACGCCATCGTCATCGACGTCGCCAGGAACTAGCTCATCCATTCTCTACACGCATCGTTACGACTCTCGAGAACACAGTCTGGTTTAAGCAAGAATACGAAAGAAAAAGCAGGAAAACGGGAAAAGGCGAGAAAAAAAGGAACTGGCGTACCGTCAGCTTGTCTTGTTAGATAAAATCAATTTTCGACTAGTGTGCACGTACCAAGAGCTGTTTCTTTCTACGAAGGTTGCACGTCTGCCTTTAGCTTGGCGCAAGCGGTATCCCTAAGGCGATCGAGCGAAACATCACGAATATCATGAACATCATGAACGATTACGTTGCTTTCGTTTGATAAGCACACGCGATAGAATCGCCTACAAACACGTAGTACATTCTTTACGATTGATTGACCGTTGTTGTTGCTTCGTGGACTCGGGTCCAATTGTTTCGAACACGAGTAAAAGATCATGCGGCAGAAACTCGACGTGTGAATCGAAGAAAAGTCGACGACACTAGCAAGGAAGATATCGACCGAAGACGTTGACATCTTGACTACGAAAGGGACAAAACGTGATGACGATGAAGGTGATCAATTGGACTAACGATCCCTTCTAACCGTGAACATTTTCTTCGTAAATCGATTGGACAATTCCAGAACGAATGGGATTCAATTGGCATAAAGTGATGCAAAAGATAAAGCAAAAGGAGACCTGACAACCGGCTGCCTTCCTTTCATCGTCGTCCGAAATTCTCTCGGTTCACTGTAGGATCTTATTTCCTTGAGCACGTGCGGACTTTACTATCGTTTCAGAGCAACAGAACACTTGTTTCGAACGATCCTGTGTACGAATATCTTGACTAGAGTAATCGTGTAATGTATTTTAAGTATAGTCAATCCCGTGATCGTTCGTTGGTTCGCAAAAGCGTCGAGAATTGCGAAAACAGACCCGATGCACGCGAATTACGTTTCAGCTGAGTCTTTGCACTTGTCGTTTGATAAGAGTAAGAGTAGAGTTTCAACATGACGAAATCGTCTCGTACGCGCGAATCTCAAGGGGATCTGCCTTTTGGTTATACTCGTTGAAGACTATACCAATGACGAAACTAGTCTTCCCTCGAACGAACACAGCAGAATACATTCGTCGTCGAGGAGTCTAGCTTATTTGTTCGTGTAGAAATCTTCGAAGAATCTTCGATAGAGGAATGATCGGAGAGGATCTGCGTAGATGGCTGATGGAATTGTCATCAGGAACGTCCGAAGGCTGCTTCACGGCTAACGATCACTGAAAGTTTTCGATTGTTCGGAACATCGTTTACCACAAGAGACCAAAAAAGCAATTTCGTTCGAGACTTCATTGTGTTCAAATCGCCAAGATACAAGTCTGACTCTCAAGTACGTTAACCGTTTAAACGTTATTAAAAAAAGAAAACATTTAAATAAAAATATAGATCGATCGGTTGACGTACCGCGGACAAAAAAAAAAGAGAAATCGTATATGGTAAAGTTTTTTGTATAAAAATTTAGATTAATTATAGCACTTGATTACTTCATTGCAACTAATCACTTCACGAAATGAAAGGATGAGAGGAAAAGAAAGGGACAACAAGGGGAGAAAAGAAGAACGAAACGTGAAGAAAAGGAGCAGTAAATAAGTTTCATGCATTTGATGACGCGTGATGTTTAGAATTTAGCGATTTGGAAACGATCAAGCGAGCCAAGTAAGCAGCTTGGAGCGGCCTTGTTACAGTCAACAAACATCCTGCAGATACTCGCAAAATATTTTTAGTCGGGACCTGGTGCCCGTCCACTTGCCAGTAATACGTTTAAGTGAATAAACTCTCACACTATAAGTATCTATCACCGCATGATGTATTTGCACATATCTTCGAGTATTAAATAGTAGGTGTAAAAAGATTTGGAAGGATATGGGTAAACGGGGAGGAGTATGTATTTATACGCACGAAACAGCGTGACGAGAGTCGATATCTCGAAGGAAGAACTTCTTAACCGATGAAAATGTCATATCTAATTAAGCGAGTAATTCTCGAAACAAGGATTAACTTACGAACGAACTAGAGATTATTTCATTCAACCATTATGTAGATAATAACGATATCATACCTAGAATTAACTTGCATAGTTTCTTTAAACATCCATCTGCTCCTCTACAGCCACACAAAACTATATAGCCATACATATGTATACCGCGTAAAAACGGAGAACGACAGTTACTTTCAGATATCGAGTTCCTGCTAAATTATCGCTACGATATCTTGTCGATGTTGTCTGTGTTCGATGAGATACCCTTCGAACGAGAAAAAGGATAATTAAGGCGAGAAAACGAGTAACGAGAACGAAAATGAAAAGATCTACGGTCTCGTAGATATTTGAATAGTTTAAAATAACGAAAAAAGAAGATGATCACCGAGCCGATCCCACTCGAGGTACTTTGCGAACGTTCTAATAAGCTAGTGAATTTTACGAGCGACGATATATTTCATAAAATATTTTTATGGCCGACAAATACGACGAGAGAGATTAAGGAACAAAGCGAGAGGAAAGGTTCGCGATATACATACATACACGTGCGTATTACGTATACGCGTGTCTTTTAAATTAGTAATTCATTTCGTGGACATTTGTGTACAGATATACATATATGATAATTATGTACTGTACTTAAATCATATCAGGATTGTTAGGTGTTCCATACGGACACCGTTTCGTTGATTCTCGCGACGCACGTTTCTATGCTTTCGAGCATCGTTCTCGAGCGAAATTCTCCTCGCGGTTCACCAAGAACGATTTCACCAGTGTTTTCAAGAGTTTTCATCGCGCAACAATATGTATGTCGTATCATAATAATCGTGGCATGAAGAAACGAATGTAACGCGATTCATCTACCTGTCACCCGTTGAACGAGATCGTGGAACACGGTAATAGATTATTCCGTTCCATGAAATAACTATAGAGAAATTGGTGGTTTTCATCGATCGTCGAAAGACGGTTCGAAGGGAATTCGATTATAAATTGAACGTGTCGTAGCCGAACAATGAGGCCGCGAATGCTGAAACATACCGGAAGACGAATATTAATAAATTACGTGCTTCATATTACGAAACATAAATCGATGTTTAGGCTTAGTCCATAGGCGTTAAGGCTGCTCGTTCGTGTGTTTAAAGAAAGGGAGGAGTGAACGAGATTTTTGAAAAGCGATTAAAAATATTGTCGAATTTAGGAATAATTGCTCGAGAAAAAAACGATCGTATCGATCCCAGAAAGGCTGTTAGAATCATATTACATTTTCTATTTCATGCGTATAATTGTAAATGATAATTCACGTTCGAGGATTCGATTCGCTATACACGCCCAGACTATCGTAGACGATCGTTTCCTAATAAATAACTAAGAAATATTAGATTCGTAAAATTTTTACAAATTTTAGTGCGATTTAATATTAGAATACACATTAATAATAATCTTCCGATATTGGTTAATTCAATGGAATAATACTATTATGATACAAAATTAAGAAGTTATACATAATAATTTCAGATAAATAATACCAAGAAGTACTTTATATATACATATGTGTAAAAAAAAATCCTATATTAGCGTTAAATTTTAGAAACCTTTACTGGACAAACAGATTTCTGTTTAATCCTGCTTTTTTACACACCTTCTATACAAGTATGTGTTTGTATAAATATCCGCAGTCTAATTATAACAGTTCTAAACAGCTTAAAATCCAATGTATCCAATAAATTTCAGCTATAAAAGTAACTTATACGTGGCAGCGATGAGATTCGTAATGGCATAAATCAAGATTTCGGAAATCTGCATTTAGTATGCGAGTGTCTCTTAAAAGTATCGTTTCTTTAGTTTCCTAATTAACGAAGTTACAACTTTACTCTCTCTCTGTCGCGATACAATTTCACGACTCGAAGAAATGTAAATTTGTTATTACAGTAAAAAAGTTGATTGACTTACACCATTATGATTCACGTTCAGCTCTCCGTACGATTCAAGCGAATAAATATCATATCCATAGTATACGGTCTCCTTTAATAATAATTGTTTAATATTTTATCCGTGTAATGCCGATCGATAACTACCATTTTCTGGGCGTGCAGAACGAATCCAGACACACGAACATTGTGAAAAACCTATCGTTCGAAATTTTTACCGATTTTCTCATTGATGGCTAACGATAACGATGCGTATGGTGTTTTTTCCTGCAGCAAGAAAGAAAGACGAATTCACGCTTACAGCGTAATGAACGTTTAAGTAGCGCTACGTCATCTTTCATTGAGAATGGAAATGAATGGAACAGCTTGATTGATCAGCATTTGTTTACGTGAAAATGTCATTAAATTATTACGGTCGATCTCGTTTCCAATCGTCGCTAATAATCGTGAAGATAATGACGTAAGATTAAACGATAAAACTACGTAACTAACGTAAGTTACTATAAGTAAGGAAACATAGAACGTGGATAGACGAGGTAGCATTCATTTCGAGTAATTCGCGCCTGCAAATCTTTTCCTTTCGTTCACGGACAATGGTCGTGGTTTCAGAACCATATTATCTTTTTTGGTCCTCGATTAAGGAAACGAACGCTGAACAAGTTACGTCAATGCTCTGTCGCAGCATCTTAACAAAAAATGCAAGAGCAACGTCCTCGTTAATGTCAAATTTCACAATCCAATAGAGAGTTAAGGGAAATTAATGCGTGTGTGATAACGAACGATTTGATTATGCAAGATATCGATTTTCTTTTCTGATTTATACGATCGGCGTTCTGTCTTATTAATTAAGGATCAACGAAGGGTAGAGCGTATTTTTCTTCTTTTTTGCAACGAGCAATGAATTTCGAAGGAAACATATCTATCGAGCAAGCGATACGTAGATAACTATTTTTTCATTGCCATTAGTATATACAGCAGAATGAAGTAAAAAAAGAGTAAGAGTGGAAAAAAAAAGAAAAAAAAAGGGAAAGAGCGATTGAAAGGACGCTAGATACGCCGCTACTGAACATTCGTTTATTATTGAACGACATCCCATTTTCGCTGAGATTTCCTTCTACAGTGAGAGACGTTTGCCTTAATTTGTAAAATGTCCGCTTCCTTTACATATATAAATATAAATTTTAGAAGGAGTTAGCAAAAACGAATAGTTTCGACGATGGATAAATATGAATACGTTTCTAGGCGAGCAAGCAGTTATTTTCGAACGTGAAGTAATTTGTAATAGATGAAAGGGGGAAAAGGGTGATGGAAATATTTTTGGGAGAAACAAAGATTTGGATTCTCCTCTGTTCTTGACGAGTTCATTTCGTTTCGCGTACAGAACGCGACAAAGCGAAAAGGATATTGTAGTTGCTAAGATTATAGTTTCTTATCATTTCGAAATGCAAAGTTAGTTTCCTCTTTTTTTGACGCTTCGTTAATCAGTGTGAACAATGTCTCAAGACATTGTATTTCTCCCTAAAATATTGCTCCCATGGTAGTACTTAATATGAAGCGAATCTGGGTAAGGTGCAACAAGGAAGATATCATTCAAATATTAATTAGAAATATTATTAAAATTGAGAATAAAACAAAAAATAATTATCCTGATTTCGTAATAATTTAAACGTAAATGCATCGTACATTCAAAATTGATTTTTTTTTTTTTAATTTTATAATTGACTCAACCACGTTTCTCGATAATCTTTAACTGCTTCAATTTATCATAAATTCGTCGAAATTGCAATTCTCACTTAAGATAATATAAATTATCGAATTATCTATATGATTTATACGATAGGAGTCTATCATACTTTATTTGCACAGAACGATTGTAATAATAAAGGAGAACAGATTTCTTGTTGCATATTGGTATCCAGTTTAATATTAAGTCATTCAACGCACACACTTAGCTGTAAGAATTTTTATAATGGTGCTCTATGAGATCGTCTCTGCCGTCGAATGCTGATATCATCACACGATTTGTCTCTTTTAAATATCAAAACTTTTCTTTTTGTCGCTTATCAAAGCTAGAACAAGGAGTCGAAAATATATTGCGTGTACTTACATCTTCGGCTTACTCCACAGAACACCACGGTACACGCTGAGTACTTTTTATTGTAAATATTAGGATACGTAACGGAAGGATACAAAAAGGTGATAAAAACAACAGGGGTAGGATGAGTTCAACGCGCAATGACAGTTTTTTTGTTAGTCGTAGAGGACGTTCGACGACCGTAAAAAGATGATTATTATTGTTACTATCCTTATTATATATTAGTAGCCGTGTTTAATGACCAATTGGGATGTCATGACAAAATTGTTAGGACGAATTTTAATTGAAGTTACTTAGATGGACGGTTTTTAATCCGTGTCTGATAAAAAAAGAGCAGTTGCTATCGAGAATGATTTAAATAAAATTCGTACGAAGTTTCATGTTTAATCGCGATTGTCTTCTGTATTTCTAATTGCCACTCGATATTTCACACGTATTTTAGTTGAAGTTAAAATTCGATTCGATAACATTGTATTCTGATTTAATAGATCATGAGACTCTGTTAGAGTTATTTAATCGCGCATTTATATAATCCGTGGCCGATTTTTTAACCACGGAATTCACTATCAGATACGAATTAACGAGGCGCTATATGTTACACAGGAATTTAAGAAAAACGGCTTAATGCAAAGAAAATTTTGTAACGACACGAAATACGCTATCGTATTGCCGATTAGTACACGTAATCGAGAAAGTTTTATCGATAAGCTTAAAACTAGAAATATCACAATAACGTTTACGGGATAATGATAAAACGTTCACGATGGCGTAACTTTTCATCGTTATGTCCGTCATAAGTCCATTCAGCGTTGTCTCCATAATACAACATTGGTATATATCATTTTGCAATCACAAATTTCAAAGCACATGGTAAAAAGAATTCCAAAATTTATGTAAATTTTTCATTACTATCAATCAGTTGCTACTCCATTGAAATAATATAGTTGAACGCTAATGATTAATAAAAGTGGCTCTCATGAACCAACTGGGATAAAGCAAACTTTTCGTATGAAAAGTTTAGTCTGTTTTATCACTGCCAGAGAGTATTTGAAAAATAACGTAGACTTCCTAAAGAAAAAGTACGATTAAGAATATAAACGAATAAAGAACTCTTGATCGAGTTGATATACTAGTTTGTTTAATGTATGCATGCTTGTAACGAGGTTCTGATTTCTTTTTAAAAAAATAAAAGAAGAAATGGATTTTTATTGCACAAATTATTCTGGCATAATGTATTAATAAAAAATCAGGAATGAAAGGAAAAAAGTAAAATTAACCAAATATCGATGTTCCCTTTCGCCATCGTAAACGTATTAAAACTGCTACTAATGGCTATTACACATTACAAATATTTTATCTGGAATATTATTACCTTGTCGCTTGAAAGTTGTGTTAATCTGTATATTTTGTAAGCAAAGATTATCGATAGCAATTAATAAAGATACTATTACGACAGAAAATATGGTTCTAATTGTCATAAAATGAAGAAACATTTAAAAATACATAATATGTTTAAAATTTAAACGAATAGTGATCATTACTTAATTGTACGAAACATTGTCTATTGGAAACAGAAGAATTTATTATATACATATATATAACATTTCTTAATTAACTGTAGAAATATAATTAATAATAAATTTTACTGAAGATCAAACCCAATTAACGAACCCGTAAATAGTAAAACTATTAATAAATAACAAATTTTTGTTATTTACTATATCGTTTTTGGTAGTATAAATAACATATAATTTACACATTACATACAAAACGTAAAACAAAAGATATACTTTTCTAAATAGGCTTTATTTTCATGATTCTTAAATAAGTTTTTAATATAAAATATTCCACATATACGTAAAAATTTATATGTAGTATATTATATATACTCGAATAAATATACTATTAACAAAAATAGTAAGTTAATTATTAATTTATATTTTGACTTTAAAGAACCCAAGTATTATCGATAGTTCCCAATTTTTATTTGTACTGTAATTATAAGCACTACAGAAGTTTGAAATCGGAAACACGTAAATGAAAGATTACTTTATTTTTGCTCAATTGGTATAGATTTTTATATGCACTTATATACACACACGTTTCAACTATAAATAATAAAAATATTTATAAACTACGCTTTTGTCATGTACGATTAAAATTATAAAATTATGAAATATACTGTTAATATTTTTAAAGAATTACAGAATATAAGCTGTACATGTGAATTTCGTACAAATGTAATTCATGAAAACCAGGCTTTAGACTTGTGGCGCCTTCACGGTCGAATACACAGCACCTCCGATAGCATCAAAAAACCCAAGGGAAACAGTTTAATGGCTACCGTTGTAATTGCAAATGGCTGACATAACGATAGAGGATGGGCCTTGATTTCGCATGCCCAAAACTAACAGTTCTAAAAATGCCGTGTAATATTCACACGTGCTAATTTGAATGGTGTTTCTTATTGAAATTATTGTCATAATTATACATGAATTAAACATAAGTGGGGTAAGTGTAACAAAGTACGCGGGAAAAAAATGACTCGTGGCCGGAGACACGCGCCCTCAGTTAAACTCATCCGGTAACCGTTTCGAGGCACGTAAGCGCGTGGAATTTCGAATTAATCGATAGCATTGTGATTCTACGTGGTCGTGGTCAGCAAATATCGTTTATAATGTAAAATGTGTTACAATACCGTTGATAAAAAATATTTGTATAAGATATAACGTATATAATCATCAAGAGAAGGTAAACAATGAATCTGTTGGCGCGGTATCTATTGCACGCCGCGTGCTTTTAGTGTACCTTGTTAAAGGTTCGGTGTGATGTCGTGTAATTACATGAAACATTTCACGTAATTTCGCCTGTTCTTCCATCGTATCGAGAAATTCGTATATATCGCTGCTTCAATCCATCGTAAATAGTGCTTTCATAAATGAATTAATAGTGAAATTAACCCTTTTAACTCGGTATCTATGAAGCTGTATATTTGTAGTAAATACATATCTTAAGTGAGAAAGAAGGAAATGTTTGATTGTTGTATCGTAGAAAATTTTATTTGCTTCTAACACGTTCCTCCGAGTGATCTATCTAATAATTATATTATTTTATTATATGTTATAAAAAATGTTGATTCTTTTTGTTTTTAATTACAAAATTTTGTAAGTTATTTATTTTTTCCATAACATTCGTTATCTAAATACCATATTGACTGGAAGGAATATAAAAAAGCTGAGTTTTTAAGTGTATCTATTAATGTTAAAGTTAATATGTAAATATGCATTTACTAGTATACTTTTTGTACTCGTTTATGTGCTATAAGATATTGTTTCTTCTTTATGTAAGAATTATGTTTTTAAACATTGCATGCATATTGCAAAAAATAATATTGAATATTAATATTATTTTTGTCTATTAATGTCATTAATCTTAATAATAGAATAAGTATATTATTTAATATAGTTACTTCATTTTTATATATTCTTTTGTACATAGGGAATCAAATAACAAAGCCTTTTAATACAAAGTAAAGTAAAGTAAAAAATGCCTGCTGTAAGCATTTGTGACCCAGTTGCGGCTACTCTTCGTCGTACTTTGGAGACTAATCAGTCCAAAACATCAGACGACTTATCATCAAATTTAGTTACCAGTGCATCAAGAATTCTTCAGTCAGAAATTCAATATAAAGAAGTTGATGATTATCAAACAACAATTCTAGATCAACTTAAAGCAAAATATATTGTATTAAGTTTGCCAAATTCTGAAAACTCAGATGATAAAACGAAGGATGGTACAAATTATATAAAGAAAAATGAAAAAGTATCTAAAGGACTCAGCTTACCAGAACCAACTGTTACTTTATATTCTTCCAAGAAAGTTAGCCTAGGGTGGAAAGGTACATTTCCTGTTGGGGCTGGCATGTATAATGTTGGAAATACATGCTATTTAAATAGCACTCTTCAAGCTTTGTTTCATGTACCAGCGCTTGTAAATTGGTTATTGTCAGACTCTCATCATATATCAAAATGTGAACAAAATGGTAGGTTATTAAAATTTATAATTTACTTTATCATATTCTACACATTTTTAAGAAATGAAATTATAATCCCACAGTTTTGTATCGTATTGTGATAATAGGTTAATTTTAGATGGAGGTGGAGAATGCCTTACATGTGCAGTGGCTAAGACTTTACAATCTAGTCACCAAAAATCAGGATGTGCTATCAAGCCATTCTATATATATAACAAATTAAAACGTAAGTATTAAGTAATTTAAAATGTTAATCAATTATTATTAAATCTTATATATTTGTTATGTACATATATATATATATATATATATATCTTATTTTTTCTATTAGTTATTTGTCGAACCATGGTGCCAGGACAACAAGAAGATGCTCATGAGTTTTTACGTTATTTATTAGAAGGCATGGAAAAAGCCTACTTAGCAAGACACAAAGCTAGTAAACTAGACAGCTATTCTAAAGAAACAACACCCATTAACCAAATTTTTGGTGGTTACATTCGTACTGAAGTAAAGTGCCTACAATGTCGACATGTTTCCACTACTTTCCAACACTTTCAAGTATGTATAACATACAAATTTTTTAATAACCATGCTATTGATTAAGTATACAATAAACTAAATATGTTTTCAATTTTCTGCAGGACTTATTAGTTGATATACGTAAAGCAAGCACTTTGGATGAAGCATTAAGTAGCTATTTTAGCCGTGAACAACTAGATAACAATGATTATAAATGTGAAGCTTGCAAAAGAAGAGTTCCTGCTACAAAACAATTTAGCTTAGAACGACCCCCTAAAGTGCTTTGTGTGCAATTAAAAAGATTCAGCGTTCTAGGAGGAAAAATATCTAAACATATAGGTTTCAAGCAAACTATAGATATGGGCCCTTATCTTTGGAAGGAACCAGGGGAACCTGCACAGTCACTTACATATAAGCTTATGTCAATAGTAACACATATGGGTCCATCGGTTAATTGCGGACATTATACTGCAGTTGCGAAAGTCTCAACAGGCCAATATTATTCCTTTGATGATTCTTGTGTATGTATTAACAATAATTCTTTATTTGTAAAATATCGAACTATCTTGTTAATACTAAAAATTCTTTGTATATAGGTTCGTCCACTTAGTTTGAATAATGTACTCAGTACAAATGCTTACATAATGATCTTTGAGATGGAACAACAAACGCAATCTCAGGTTCAAACTCAACAGACTGTCAAATTAAATGGTACAATGACTGTGAACAATACATTATCTTCGTCAGGAAGCTCTATGAATAAAACTATAACTCCCAAGGCATCGACATCTGGATTACTCTCATTAAATGGATTAATCAATGGCACATCCATTAGTAAAGATAACACAGATAATTCAGAAACGAATTTACAGATATCAACAAATAAAAATGCAGGACTTCAATTTAATACCCAAAAAAGCACAAATTTTATCGGACCACAGTTACCACAAAAATTACAAGATAAATCTCAACCAAGATTAATTATGCATATTAAAAATGGGAAAATTTTGAATGGAAATAGCTTAGTTCCTTATGATGGGTCTAGTGAAGAAGAAGATGTTAGTTTTATTGGAACATTAAAAAATCATACAAATTCAAATACCCTTGCAAAACCAAACACTTCTGCTAGTACTACTAATGGTACACAGAAATGTTCCCCGACAAAAAATGATTCCCCTAAAGTAAATCTTAATGTATCAAAGACAAATGGTAGTAGTGTATCTCAGAATCAAAATAGTGTAACGCAATGTATAAAAACACAAAATGGTTCTAGCTGTAGTACCATTACAAGTACAATAAAGTATCAAAATGGTAAATCAGAAACAAATGGTAAAACAGAAAATAGTAATAATAATAATAATAGCAAAAGTAAGTGGCATCAATCTGTTAGAAAAACAGGACAGGACGATAAAGTAATTACAAAAGCTACAAACAGTAGTATAAAAGGTTGGCAAGTTTCAAAGGATACATCATTTTCTGCTATATCAGCTATAACGCCAAATGGATGGTCTGTGACTGATAAGTAAGTTACATTTTATTTTTGATATAATGTTATTTAAAAAGCATTATAATTCTAGCAAATTTAATTCAACGATGTTTAATATACGTATTTAAAAATTTTCTCATAGGGAAGATGTCCATAAAATTAGTCAAAATAATAGCACGCCAAGTGCTGCAGCTTTAAGAGATTTCAATGGAACAAATCGTTCCGATACGATTTCCCATTTATTAAAGATGTCTCACCGTGGTTATGGCAGTTCTTCGGGTCAGTACAACAAAAGAATTCTATTGAAGAACCAATTGAATCCAGCTGCTTTCCCTTCAAAATCCTCATCAACCTATTGTGCGTCCATGCGTCCTAAGTCCAAAAATTCTACATAAAGCAGTAGAATAAATACAAGAAACGAAAATTCTTATTTGCTCAAATGTTTTAAAACCAAAAATCCCGTCAATAACCGTAATAAAAAATAATAATAATAAAAAGAATACTAGGGAAAAAAAGAATAACTTTTCAACGTTAAATTATGGATGTTATAAAACATTTTGAGCTATTGTTAATCCCTAAATTAAAAATATTTGTTTTGTTACACTCTGCTAAGTCGGTAATAATAAAAAGTATATTTTGTGATTTATTAAAAAAATTATGTTAAGTGTTAAAGTAACACTATTAAATGACAAAAATATTAAAATCTGTGTACAAATATTTTTATTCTAAAAATTTACTGATAAAATAATATCATTTTCTTATCAAACGAAATAGTGAGTACTAAAGTATACGCTTGTTTGTTTACAGTTACAAATTGGAATGGTAACAGAACACACTTAGATAGAGAAGTTGATAATGATAGAAGGGAAGAACGTAAGCGACACTTCAATGCAGATGATGAAGAAATAGATCGTGGTCGAGTCAAGAAAGTAAAAGATCATCGAACGTATGAAGAAAGAAGTAACTCGGGTTATAATCCTTTCCAGGAATATCAAAATGGCAAAACGTGGAACCGATCTCTTGGTGGTTATTATCGAAGACATTACTATAATACTTCCAATACTGCACGACCACGGCATGGCAGAAATTATAGGCCTCCGCATTACAGATATCATAATCATTCTCGTGCACATTGGCAACGAGAATAAAATAAAAAAGATAAGTTATTGAGAAAAAATTTCGAAAGCAATTCAACGTCGAAAGACTTCGTTAGGTTTCAATTACTAAAGCAAATTATAATTTTTCAATGCGTTAAAATTAAAATAAGGATGTGGCAGTGTTGATTTAAATAATTAATGTTGGACATCAATAAATATTCAACATTCATTATAATGAATCGCTAAACTGCATCATAACAACCTTGCATGTTCCTGACAGAGTCCATGTACTCTATTGTTACTTGTAGCTCACGTACGTATGTGGACATTGTACTACACAGTACACGGGGGATGAGTATCATAGCTCTGCCAATCTTGTGTTCAGTATGAACGGAGTAAAATTTGTTATAAAATTGTACTATATGATATGTGCGTTATTAATTTAGAGTATGTATTAATGAAATATATGTATGGATGCAATGGTTAAGAGTTTAAACAGTATATCGCTAAGTGTTTAAAATGTTCTAGCTGACTTTTTTGCACTTTAGTTATGGTCGTAAAATTATATTCTTATTTAATTTGCAATAACTTCCATATTACATGATAATGTAAAAATCTTTCATAAGTATTTTATACTAATCTTACGTTACTTATATTGATATTATTATTGAATTAAAATTGTAAACACAATATTCGACATATATATATATATACTGGTAGGTGTTTAATTGTTTATAGAATTTGATAAGTGTCCATACATTTTCAAACAAAAGAAGAATGCATGTTAATTATAAAAAAATAAAATTATGTGTAAAAATAAGTTAGTTTTTTAACGAGACGAAGATTAAACGAAAAGAAATATTTTGAAAATTTTATGTCAACAACATCTTTCATTTATGATATAGTAATCCGTCCTTTGTTTTAATTAACAAAGATACTCCTCCCTCATCGAGCTGTAACAAAAAACATTCAATTAAGCAGTCAATCTTACTCGATCAAAAAACGTGGTCTTCGTCATCGCTTACTGAAGAGAAATATATTCATAATAATTACAATGATTAACCAATAAGTGAATGATTTCTCTTAACTTGGTGAATGTGCATACTTGTGAATACATGTGACTTCAATTCTCTTTTTTTTTAACATAATATATATATATATACATATATATATATATTATATACAAATAATTCCAGAGTGCTTGTGGAACTTGTGAATAATCGAGTGAAGAGTGATTAATGGTAATGGATTAATAGCATCAAGTTACTGAAGCATTAGTTTAAAAAGAAAAGAAATTGTAAATTACATACATAAGTGTAGAATTTTAATATTATGGATTTTTCATAGAGCATTAAAAATTGCAAAGCCATAGATAATTTGTAAAAGCCAAGGATAAAAAAAAGCTGGCTTTTTCGCCTGCTCGTTACATATAATACCTCGTTATATTATTCTACGAATTAAATATTAGCCAAAAGAAAGAGACAAGCAACCATACGTTAAGATCTGATGATTGTTACAGATTTTATGGTACTCGATATTTTTCAGAAGATACATGACTTGGACGTACATGCTGGACTTATATCTTTATCCAAAATATTAGTCGCAATTGAATAATCACATTAGCTTGATATTGCGGTGAATACAATATAATTACCGTAATATAGCCTTAAATTAAGCACGATGTTATTACATCCGCTGAAATATAATAATAATGGTTTCTGCATTGTACAAATTTATGTATCGTTTGAAGAATGAGATTTGAAGTTCTATAAAATCGGTACATCTGATATTGTAAACGTATGTGATATTACTCTGTACAGAGGTGAACAATAACAAACACCAGATTTAATTTATGTATTAAGTATCATAAATAAAACGGAAATTGTCGTTTGTACAACATTCGAACTATCGATACAAACAGAGTGAGATGGACGTTAAATCCATAGAAACCAATTCATTTATACCATAAAGGAAAGAAAAAGACTATCGCGTTTTCAAGCGAAGATAATATAATCTGTAGACGCACGTAATCTATTTTTATTTTTATCTTGTATTCTTATAATTTGTTAAAAGGTAATTCTTCATACATATTTCTTCATTTACTCCGTCATTTTGAAATGGAGTTTCTGATGAAAAAGGAAGAGCCTTCGTCTAGCGAACTCATAAAAACACTCGAAAAAGCTGTGAGTAAACAATTTGACCCTTTCATGCTTAAAATATATTCATATTAATTATTACCATTAGTTTTATTTAAATTAGTTTCTATTTAAATTACCAGAATAAAGGTTTTTAAAATTTTCACACGTGTTATGTACTAATTTCGAAGATATATTTTTTAATTGTTTAGCATGAAAGAGTTAAATAATAAAAAAAAAATTAACAACAATGTTTAGTGAATATTAAAAAAAAAAGATGAGAAAGTGCATTACTGTTTACTTGAAAAACTGATTTTAAAAAATGTAAATAAAGATGAGCAACACAACACAGCATTGTTAACATTTATTTAGGTAGCGATCTTAAAAATAGAAAATCATTATAATTCAAAAATCAGTTATGAACTGGATATTAAACTCATGTACTTCCATAACGTATCACGTAGTCTCGCGGATAAACTTGAATCTTTATGGAAATTAGCTGAAGCGCATCAACCAACGGAAAATGAAATAAAACAATTTGCTGATCACATTGCAGGTTTATGGACTTCTATAAATCGTCAGGTAATATTTATTCTACTATTAAAAAAATTTTTTTTATACTCAAAACTATGTTTCTTCACTTTTTATATTTGTTTAATTTTAATCTCACTTTGTTATTACGAAATAAAATACTTTGTTGGAGAAATATAGGAGTTCTAAAATAATTTAACTATATGTATAGATTTGTGAAAAATATTCTAAAATACGAATGGGTAGTGGAACATTGCACGGAGTACCATTATCAATAATTCTTAATAAAATAAAAAAAGAAATTATTCTATTCAAAGTATCATTACAATGTCATGAATCCATTTATGATCAAGAATATATATTAAAAGGATACAAGCTAATTACCAAAAGTGAAGAATTTATAAGCAGCTTACAAAAATGTGATAGCAAGGTAAAACTTGCTTAATATTTTACTAGTATAAATATTAATATTTAATATAAATTATTTTTTCAAATTGCAGTTGCAGCAACTCTTATGCATATCAAATATTATGCCACGTCTTATAAAATTAGAATCTGCGATTGATAAATATGTCACCACTATTGAATTACTACCTACAAAGAGCTTTTCTGTATCTGACCTAAGTGCCTTTTCATTAGTTGCAAAGTTATTGACTGGTGAATTACTTGGTTATGAATCAATTGATCCTAGTTATGTCCTAATGGAAAATATGCCTAAAAAACCTGTTTTTATTATTAAAAATGTTAAACGCAAATCAATTCATCCATATTATCCAACATAAAATATATTTATAATATGTACAGTGTTATATTTTAAATATTTAAAATGTTTTCAAAATAAACCACTGTATCTAGGATAATGTACATAAACATTAATAGTAAATAATGACTTTAATTAATTAATTATCTTTATTTACTTAATGACTGATATTTGGCAACGTGCTGCACATTGGGCAAATGGAATTTACATTGATAAAAGTATACAAGTCCTTATCAATACTATACACAATATAGCTATATTAATTTACAATATACAAACATACAATATTTTAATCCTGCTAAGCAGAAAAATATCTTAAATACCAGAGTTCCAGAAATAGTGAAAAATATGGATGGCATATTTTTATATGTGTAAAAGGAAGCCTTGATAAAAACAATTATAATTTAATTTTGCATATAAAATATGATAATAGAACAATGTAATTGTTCATGGAATGAAAAATAAGAGATCCAATGTAATATACAATACATGTATAACACGCAGCAGTCATTTCTACTAACAGACTGTTACACTCCAGGGGTAAGTGTGATATTAAATTGTGATATTCAAAGACTAGATTAAAAAATACCCTCAAGATCCGGTAAGGAAGTAGGTGGTGCAAGCCTTAGAGAAAGATCTTTATTACGCATAAATTCTGGTGGTAGAATTTGTTTATGTTCCTATAAAAGAACAAATTTAAATTTTACTATAAAAATATCAACGATATCTTAATAATATATATATATGATGTATTTATTTAGAAACGAAATCAATATATTACTTACATGGAATGATTTAGTAGTATGTGTGATATTAGTAACAATAGGTGCCCATCCCTTAGACTTTAAACATTTATAGCAAGATTTAGGTTCTCCTAAACATTCCGAATGAAAACCATGCCCACAACTGAAAACTATTATATATTCCGTACATTGCGATAACAAATGTCTACATATTGGGCAGATTACTGATACGCTTGCACAAGCTCTTCCTGCATCCCTAAAAAAGATAAAAAAGTTAGTATTAAATAATTACGCTAGTATTAAAAAATTACTTATAGGGACCTATACATACCTAAGCGATTTTTTCAGTGCCTTGTGAAGCTCCAAACTGACCAAACGTGCAGTAGTTTCAACTAAAGTTTGTTCGTATCGGGAATGTGTAAGTACTCCTGATAATAATTTTCTTATATCACCTATTGTTCCACTTGTCGCCAATGGATGTTTTAATATTTGCTCTAATACAGTCGATAAAGCTGTTGTTCCACTAAGATATTCTAGTGCAATTCTTAATAACTTTCCGCTTAATTTTTCAACTATAATTTCGTTAGATAATTAGAAAGTATTATTGACGATTTTCCATTATGTCAAAATGTACCATACCTTCTTTGTCAGTACTATTTGAATGTGTTTGAAGTATAGTTTCCACAAGTGGCATCCAATCTAAATTTCCTGCAGATCGTCTGCATATTCCTGCTAACTGTATTGCACTGTGAATTGATGCATTTTCTGATACTTTGTTCTGACAATACTAAAAGTAAATATTGTTAAAGTGGAGAGTAATAATTAATATTATTACATTATTCTCATACAATATACCAATTCCAAATTATTTTGAAATTCTTTCAAAAGAATATCAAACGCATCCTGATAATTTCCCAATTTTTCTAACATTACTGCTTCAGCATCTTTGTGATTCGCTTTCTGAACTATTTGCAATGCTTCATTCAGTCTACAACCATGAAATCCTTGAATATGTTCAACAACCTAAATTTTAAAAAATAATTAAAGTTAATAATATATTTCAATATCTATCTATAGTACAAAATTTTACTAACATGGTCTGGTTGTAATTTGCACATTAATTCCAAATATTTTTCTAACATTTCAGTCGTAAGCTCTAACGTGATATCTTCTTCTTTATATTGTACTATTTGATATAAAGCTTCTAGTAAAGTATATTGTAAGGTTGGAGTATTTTCTAGTATTTGTAAAATTTCAGAAACGTTGTTTTGCAAATGTGTTGCTATCAACATAGCAAATTGATTTGCATTAATTCCTACTAGAGCTTCGGCATTTGCCATTATGACTAATTGCAACGAATTTGGAGAAAGATGTTTTAACCAGAGCCAAATATCATGATGTCTAGATGGATGCAGTATCATACATTTACAAACTGCAATCCAATTTTCTCTGGCGCTATACAGCAACTCCGCAACACGCATACTGTAACATTATATACTGCGATACAAGTTACTATGTATGATGCTATTAATATTAATAATGCTATATAATTTCTCGGAATGTAATATTGACAGGTACACTATATTTTTTTTATTATGAATATATTCTATCTAGCTAATAAAAATGTGGTACACAATCAAAATTAAATAATGGTATAGATGTGTAAAGTTTTATATTTATATACATATACTTACAAATTAGCTCTCTCTGCTAAATTAAGTAAAGTATTATCCGATATATTACGCAATTTTTTTGAACGCAATAATCCCAGTATTGCGTTTTCTTTATCAGTCTTAAGCTCGTTTGATGATCCCATACTTGAGTCAGTACATAATATTTCTATCACTTTATTTAACATACTAGGTTCTAAATTAACAGTATTTTCTGCAACTTCATTAGCTATAAATATAAGAACTAAATTTCTTTGTTCATCAGTAATACAATCAGGATTCCTTGGACTTAACGGTGTGCTAGGCATAACGATATTTAATAATATATCTATGAGTCTTTGCCGTTGTCTGAGACCCATCTCAGACGTGAATTCCGGCTCCTGGAAGGCAATTGCTATCACATCGAGGAATCCTTTTGCGTCAAACTGTAGCAAAGTTCTTAAATACGGATATTGTCTTTCTGTATCGTTAGCCAAACTCGAATGCTGTAAAAGCAATGCTCTTAATACATCTGTTTTTGCTCTTTGGGACATACCCTCGGGAAGTTCATCTCTGGGAAAACCACGACCGGCAAGACAGCAACTAACATAGACTAAAAGTGCATTGCCAAGTTGTATACTATCTCGAGTTAACGAATCCTTTGAATTCGTTAACATATTTTGTAATATTGGTACTAATTGATGAATTGAAGCAGTAAAGTCACCTAATGCCGTCGTTTGAAGATGTATTAAAGCTTCCCAGAGACCTCGTTGCCGACAAAGTGTTGTTACCTATAATATTTTTAGATACAAGTAAATACTTTTAGATTGAATTTTCATAGTTTACTTTTTTTAATCAAATAAAAACATTAAGAAGATATAAATATGTTTACTTACTTGATGGATATCTAAACAATCAACATCTAATAACACTATAATTGCTTGGAGTGAATCTACTTTTTCTTCTTGATCGTAAAGGGTAACTAGCTGTTGAGCTATTAATGGTGGTAGTCGCGGTCGTAAACTCCCATCCAATAAAGGATTTTCGAGGGCATGTAAATAACTCGCTTTTAATCCTTCGGACTCCGAAACTAAGTCCCATAATTTCCCAAATAATAAATCTGTATTTTCTAGTTGTATACAATAATCTACACAAGTTGTGACTATTTCAAATTCTGCATTTTCGTCTGCAAGACAGTGATTCAATTCTTCCATATATTGAATCAAAACTTGACATACTTTATCGCGAGCTATTTGTTTACGACGTTGTTTCGAACCACGTAGACCAACAACTGCTTTCCCTTTATCTTGATAAAAAGAAAGTCCTAAAGCTAATGCTTCTGGATATCTTCTCTAAAATGAAAAAATATGTAATAAATAAAAAATTATATAATTCCAATATATGTACAAACCTGCATCGTTAAATGTCGCAATCGTTCAGTCCATGTCCGTATACAGACTACATGTAAACTTTTGGTACCCAATAGTAAAAGTTGAGTACCAAATGTTACAACAGTATTATAACATGCTCTTTCACCAGCCAATGCCATTGCCTATAGTTTTATAAATTTGATAGATTATTAATTTAAATTTGATAATTAATTAGTACAATGATTTGATTAATACCTTTGAAACATTTCCACCAGTGGATAGACCTTTGAAATGGCTAGATGCATACGAAATACCAACGCGACTCATATCTAAAGTTTCCAAGTTATCCTGTGCTCTTACATCTAATAAATGTAATCTTTCTTGAGTATCCAATACTGCTAATGATCTCGAATTTAACCATCGTAAGTTACTTATTGTATATGGAAGAGTCATTCTTCTTAAGGGAGATAATTTTAATCTTGAACCAGCTTCAGTACATACCTAATCAAAAAATTTGATCAATATATATTTATTAGCAATATAGCTGTTTGATAAATAGAATTATGTTATATAAACTGTATACTTGATAAAAATGAACCACATCATCTCTTGCAAGAGCCAGAACAGGATCAATTACACGAGAAGCATCTGCTGCTTGTATGACAACAAGCTGCCAAGATAGTTGTGGTGGTGCTATAGGTGCACCAGATAAAGGATGAGTTAACACAACACGCATTCGTGGTCTTATGCAAACTACTAT
Source organism: Bombus confusus (assembly GCA_014737475.1). Classification (NCBI taxonomy): domain Eukaryota; kingdom Metazoa; phylum Arthropoda; class Insecta; order Hymenoptera; family Apidae; genus Bombus; species Bombus confusus. Next base: position 5,143,489 of record JACXIV010000002.1, on the reverse strand, counting down.
TACCTACAAAATTCAAATGATATAACATAAGATTATATGTATACTACAAATATCAAAATCTTTTTTAACAATAGATAGAAACCTTTGATAATGTTGCCATTGCCACTATTGTATAATTTTTCAGGGCATGTGACGGCACATGATTCAATAACAATGGTTCTAATGTACACACTTCACCTCTAGATCCACTAAATAAACACCTGCTATCACAGCCTCTTACACCCATAACCCTTGTAAAATTTAATTCAAAAACAGATCCACCACTGTCACTACATAATGCTACCTTTGGTGAATCTGTAAACTATACAGAAATACATTGTTTTTTATTAATGAAACTTTCACACGGTTATATGTCAAATATTGAAATGGTATGAATTAATCTCACTTTAACATGTAACACAGCTGTATCAAGAGGATGTACGTCAGTAAGTGTCCTTAATACTTTTCCATTAGAACTATCTATCATCAATATATGTCCTCTAGCAAATCCAGCTAATATCCTGCTTCCATCATGATTGAAACATAATGCAGATACAGATCCTTGATGCCTTGCTTCCTGATCACACCATCTTAATGTCTGTGAAGAATCAAAACCTAATACCAGACCATGACTAGTTCCAACTACTAACATATTCCCTCCAGCAGCAACCGCACTTGCTAAACCAGCATTAACTTTCTCCTATACAAAAAAAGAAAAAACAATTAAAGACAATATATTAAGAACTCAACATAATTACAGATTCTCTTTAAAGAAAATATTTTTCCTCACACTAGCTGATATAATTTGCGATGATATTCCTTTTAATATAACATGTCTCAAAATAGCACTAGAAGATGTTGGTGGTGAAGCTTTGTTTGATTTATTTAAAGAGTTTAAGGATAAATGGCTTCCAACACTTGTTGTTTCACTACTCCCTAGCTTTTCACCTGATGTTAGACCAAAGTCATCATCTGTTCCAGATAATGATGCACAATCAGGTTCTGTCAATATACTTTCTAAGGAGGGTAATTCTTCCACAGCTGGTATAGCATATTCTGTGTTATCCAACTAAAATTATAAAATATATATAACTCCAATAGTTTTGGCAATAGGATGTGATAATTTAAGTAATAATATAATTAAATAATTAAATAATAAAGTAGGAACGTAAGTAAAAGTTAAATAAGAGGAAAGAAGTGAAATAAAATAATGCATTTTTTACATGTTATACTAAGTTTATAAACATACTAAAACAGTAATAGACTAAGAGAGTTATGAGAACATAACCTGAAAATTAGAAATTTTATACTGTACTTAAACATTTCTATAGCGAATATAATCAATTACCTCTTCGATATCTAAATTAATAACCTCTGTTGCGAGGTATTCTTGAGACCCAGCATCCGACCCCAACCCATTTTCAGCCATTTTTTATCCCACCTGTCATTCCACAGCTGATACACGTAAATATAGCGGCCACTCATTAAGCTATAGGACATACACAATGATAGAATCTACTGTATATATGTACATATGCATATGTAATTTGCAGTATTTTTTATATTCACACATTTGATACTTTTCTTACATATATGTACATACATATACATTAATCATTGATTTAATTAATTATCTTTATAGAAAATTTTATAACTTAGTTTTAAATTTATAGACGAAGAAACATTAAAAATGTTATGATTTAAATAGTATTTAAATTTAAACATCTTAATTTTTAATCTTTAATCTTCTGAGAAAATATAAAAGAAGTAAACACATATTTAATTCGTAGAGCTTAATTTAATCAATTTATGAAGCAGAATAACACTTCATATGTATTTTCGTTTATTTATTTACAAGAAAATACGTAAATTTTTACAAATCTACGAATCATAAAATATTGGAACCAGTTTCTTAAAAAATAATTATAAATAATAATAAATAATAATTAAAAAATAAAATAGGAAACGAATCAAATATATGCGTTTATACGTAAATCGTTTATTTTTATATCTTCAGGAGTATAGTTTTTGGGTGTTTGAACTTATCTTATTTGTGTGGTATAATAGTAAAGCGATAAAACCACTATCACTATTACGGGTATCATATTAAACTGAAGATAAAAATGTAGATTCACATGTTACATCTGGACTTAGTTATAAAACCGTATAATTATTGACTTACATTTTCTTAAACATGTAATGCTTGATATTTTTTTTATTTAACTACAGTAATAATTATGGACATTTCGTTAATTATCATTTATATTTTACTATATTACCTTCTAATAAAAATCTATTATGTAGCTCGGAAATTATTTCGTTTTAACGACAATTTTATCTCATTAATTCATGAGTAGAACAATTTTGAAGTTCGTACAATATCTTTTACAGATTTAGTAATTATTTTTATTATTATTCTCAAAATTAATCTGTAATTATCAAATATGTAATCGCATGATACTCGATTGTGGTGTCACCATGCGGCTATAGTATAATCTCTAACATTGATATCACTGGTATAACTCTAATCCATGATATCTATGACATACGTAGTAGGTTTTTGATACGTGACGTCTGGGTATCTGTATGTCATACCTAATCATACTTGCACATTGTATCTGCATTGCGAATATATATATTGTATATATATATATGTATATATCTGTATATACCAAGAAAAGGGTGAAAAATTACCATTGCAGTGCATGAAATAAAAGTTCAGAAGTAATTAGAAGCATTGATTGAAAGTTGACACGTTAACAACAGAGTAATACCACTTTGTGCGTTGTATTGGGTAATACCATTTTTTTGCCCATCTCCTATCAATAGATTTAACTAAAAGTTTTACGCGTGATTATAAAGTGCCCATCCGTGGGCCGAGAAGATCGTAAAAATTGCGTATATTTCGCGAGAAGATATGCCAGATAGCGGTGCTGTTTATCAACCTACAACAGTAGGTTACACATATGATAGCGGAGGTGACGGTGCTGTAGGTGGTGGCAATTTAAGAAGTGGTTTTTGGAGAGTTATATCAAGACATAAACTCAGCTCTAGGAAATGGTTGGAATGGGTATTATTCTCGGTTGCTTTATCGTTTTTCATTGCTGGTTTAACGACGATGCTGGTCAGTTTTGTATCCGATGACACATCACAAGAGAATAAAATAGAGATCATAAGAAAGGTACTTATAACCTTCTTAGACTATGATGCTTCGTATATTCGAGTACTTTAATTTCTAAAAGATGACAGCGGCATGATATATATTTAAATGAAATCATGATCTTTCTTTGTATTCAAAATATGTAAATGCATGATGTATATATAGTACATAGCCTTACTTTAATTAATAGGTGTCTTGTTAGTTTGGTATTTAAAAGCTGATAGTAATTTTTATTTTATTCCAAAGAATTTCTATTGGTTTATATTCTAGGAAAATAATTTTTTTGCATTGGTTTCCATTGTTAAAGAGTATTTTATGATAATAGCAATAATACATAGATATTAATTATAAGATTGAACTTTAATACTTCATATCTTCTCACTATTTTCATTATCTTTTTCATCTATTATACATATATATTATAGATGTATATTATACATACATATGTATATATTTGAATAGTAATATACAGGGTAAACCACGACTTCAAGCACCGACCAAGCTCAAATTTCATTGTAGATACAGAAAAATTGTAGAGAGTACTCACTTTTGTTTCAGATGCAATGCAATGGAAAAATGCAATTGTACTTTTTTCTCAAATAGAAGTTTATAATTTTTTATTAACCAGTTAATACATTTTTTAATACTCTATGAGAAAGTATTAAGGCACTTCGGTCAAAATATGCTTACTCTAAAAGATATCTCAAATTTAATCTTGTGGAACTTTGATTATGAGAAACAAGGAAACATACAAGGCAGAATGCTTGTGTTTATGTTTTTCTCACCTCATATAAACTAAATTTGATGAAATTAAACATAAAATATCTTTTAAACTAAGGATTTTTCGACCCAAATATCTTAATACCTTTATAGAGAATTAAATGATATATTGAATGATTAATAAGAAATTATAGAGTTCCATTTAAAAAAAGAAAGCAATTTCCTGGTGCGACGTTGCATACTAAAAGGAAGCAAGTACCTGTAAACAAAGATTTTATACATTCAATATTTCTTTCTACAATTTTTCTCTATCTTCAACAAAATCAGAGCTACAGCCTGCCCTAGTTGCGTGGTCAACTCTGTATAAGGCTAAGTAAAAAAGACACAAAATACTATCATTATTGCTTATGCATTTTCATGCAAAATATATTTATAAAAATTTATAAAACCTATTTTTTCATGCTTCCAAAGTAAATTATTTTATTAGTTAGTTATATGTGTTTTTGTTGCATAATGTATGAAACTAAATTCAAAAATAATTATACATAAAGGTAAACGAGAATCCAACTACATCTGCAACAAGCGTTGAAGAACATATTGAAGATGCTGCAAAAAGTTCCATAGCATTAGGTGCTAGCATGATGTTAGTAGGGCTTCTATTGGGTTTCGGTTGGGCTTGGCTGCGTTTCTTCCGTCGTGGTAAATCTCCAAGAGGTGGAATGGTTGGAAGTAGTGGTCAGGTAGGCACAATTTGTTTGGTAGATTTATATTTTGTGTTTGGTTTTATTTACCGGAAGCCATCCATGTGTGTTTTGGCTCGTACGTTCGTTTCTTTATCTTATATACGCGTTGCTATGAGGAAAGATGTTGGGCGGTTTGAATCCATCGACTGACTTGCTGGTGGGTTCCACTTCGCAGTACGGGCCGGTACTAACGGAGCTGCCGAGTCAACTGAAGCTGAAGCAGACAAGTTCGCATGATACTCCAGCAATACCACTTTCCGATCAGGAAGAAGAAACGCGTACCTTAATGCAGGATTCTACAATTCCTTCGGTTGTCTCCACTGGTCCTAATACCATTGCTAATCAGATTCCCGGTTGAGTACAAAGGTTAAATGCTTCGATGTGTAGTAAGAACACATGATGCGAACATTCTTTTAATTTTATGTGAACCAACCTGAATCACAGTTTTTGCCATTTTTGTGAATTATGTGATTTATTTACAAATAGGAGAATTATTCTTTCTTTATCTTTTCTAGTAGTAATTTTAATTGACGACGATTCATATAAATTTATTTGAATACTTTTGCCTGACTTTAAAATGTAAGAAATTTTATTTCCGTAAATTATCAGCACAAGTCATAGCGTAACATATCATTTACTATATTTTTCTTAAATTTTACCCTTTAGTTTGTATCTATGCATTCCTCCACTCCGTCCATTATCATTGGTAATATGTTAGATAAGCATTGAATCCAGATATTACATATAGTAAACTTTAGAAGAATTTGTTTACAATGCAATATAAGCTATTTAAAAAAAAAATATTATTTTGATTATTATTTAAATACATAGCATGTTTAATAGTAATACTAATATCGGTTGTCTTGATATCATAGTAATTTATATTAGCACATTATTGGTCTGAATTGACCAGTTATGAATGCATGTATAAACAGATATATTTTGTATTATTCTGCCCAGTTTAATATGATGGCAGCATTAAGTGTGACTGACAATATTTGTAACAAACTATTTGCTCATCTTATATGTATGTATATGGAAAAAACTGAGCTCTAACACACGGTGGTATTAGGAACATAAAGGTATGTGTATATATTAGGATAAAGTACATAAAGTATAATACAAAGTAATCCCATCTTTTCAAATTAAATTGGTATGGGTGTGATATGGAGCAGTGAAGGGAAATACACTGCACAATTTTTGTTATATTACTTTATCGTTTTTATACTTATGTTATTTATAGTTAATACTTATAATTACATACAATTTAATTAGTATATACATATATCACATTATATAAATACTTTTTATAATATAAGTATTTTAACACTTTGATGAAATTTTGGACTCTGTTTTACTAACTTTCCGTATATCTATTGAGACTGGGTAATATTATGTATATATAAGGTAATTTGTGGTTAAGCTATTCTGACTATCAGCTACAAATTTTAAATGATTATTGAAATTTCTAAATAATAATTTTTATCTATATATATAATTTTACTTATCTTTGAAATTGCATTTACAAAACAAAAGAACAATTACCATTGTATAAAACAATATCATCAAATTTTTGTCTATCATGCATTTTTTTATATATGTTTCATTTTTTTTTCTTTTTTTAAATTGATCTATTTTATTCGTTATAATGTAATATAATTCGTTAAAATAACACTTTACAAATATGAATATTTAAAGCAAAGAAATTAAATAAGTATCTGTCTGGATTCAATGCTACCATAGAATGAATATGCATTAACAATAATATTATTTCAATGATTTATGTGAAATTCATACTATATTAGTTAATGATTTATTCATTCATTTATGTAAGTATTTTTATTAAATGAGGAAAATAAATAATTGAAAATGATATAAGCCTTATTAAATCTTTATTATTCCACTTTTTCTTTGCATGTGCGGATTTTTGAAAATATAACTATAGACTTAAATTTACAATATATTATTTTCATATATATATATATATTTGAAATATAGCGGTTTTATTGAGTTATTTAATTTAATATAATCATTTAATATATATATTTCATTAGCAGCTATTAGTAGTATCTGGTAGTATGTATTTATATACGCATCTGATGACTATAAATAATCATCAATTTTTGTATTGCTACGCATGCGCAGAAATTTAAATTATTAGTTTAAATCACGGAAGAAGCGCGGAAGGTTATGTTATCTTCGAATTATATTGCTGTTTGCCGACATGACATTCTTTTGTTTATCTCAAGTAGAGCTTTGACATATAATTCATCGTGTTATAAGCTTTATAAAATGAATAAGAAGTTAAAGCTTGATGTCCTTACAAAGCCAAGGTCCTTACGATCTGAAAATAGAAATGACAGTAAAAATATATCTACAACATCAGGGTATTTTGGTGATAAAGATGCTTCACCAAAAAAAGTTGTGAAGAGGAAGCATACTCCGGTTAAGATAAAGCATGAAGAAATGAAAGATGCAGCTGACTCGAAGAATAGTGAAATTAAAGTTGAAGATTTACAAAATAAAACCGTGAAAAACGACCGAATACCGGTAAAAATAAAGCAGGAAGAAATGAAAGATGCAACTGATTCGAAAAATAGTGAAATTAAAGTTGAAGATTTACAAAATAAAACCGTGAAAAAAAAGCGTATACCAGTAAAAATAAAATATGAAGAAATGAAAGATGCAACTGACTCAAAACCCAGTGAAGTTAAAGTTGAAGATTTACAAGATGGAACTGTGAAGAATGAGATGACCGTAGAAGATAAATGGATGCCATTAAATTGGGAAACTATTTTAGAAAATGTTAAGGAAATGCGAAAACATAAAACAGCACCTGTAGATGAGATGGGTTGTCACAAATGTACAGATCCAAAAGCTACTGCCAAAGTTGCTAGGTATCAATCATTAATGGCATTGATGCTCAGTAGTCAAACCAAGGATCAAGTTACTCATGCTGCCATGCAAAGATTGATTACTTATGGTTGTACTCCAGAATTAATATCAGGTACTCCTGATGATACTCTTGGAAAACTTATATATCCAGTTGGGTTTTGGAAGGTATAATTTATATCTTAGTAATTACTTGAACTTAATATTGTTGTTTGTTAATATTTAATTATTAAGATATGTTAAAATAATATAGAATCATAAAAAAGTTTTTATTAGTTCTTAAAGAGGTAAATTGCTTAAGTAGTATGTCAGATCAATAAAAAATTTTACTTTTCAGAGAAAAGTAGAGTATATTAAGAAAACTTCAAAAATTTTAATTGAGAAATACAATGGTGATATTCCTAGGACTCTGAAAGAGTTATGTCAATTACCAGGTGTGGGACCAAAAATGGGACATATATGTATGCAAATAGCATGGGGTGAAGTTTCTGGTATTGGAGTGGACACACATGTACATCGTATTTGTAATAGATTAGGATGGGTAAAGAAACCAACTAAAATACCAGAAGACACTCGAATTGCAGTAGAAGAATGGCTTCCAAAAGAACTCTGGAGCGAGGTAAACTATTTACTTGTTGGATTTGGACAAGAAATTTGTTTACCACGATTTCCTAAATGTGATGAATGCCTAAATAAAGATATATGTCCGTCTAGTACAAAAAACAGTATTAAAAAAAAGACATAGTATTGTAAAAATGTTTATTATAAATTATATTTATTTACAATATTTAAAAAAAAACTTTGTGAGATGATTTAATGATTTAACTTTTTTTTCAATTTCCCACTACGTTTCTTAGCTTTTTCAATTCTTTTACGTTTTCTCATACTCTCTTTCTTATTCTTTTGGCGTTCCATTTTCTGTTTTTGTTGGAATGCTTTACTCCTCTTCACTTGTTTCAATGCAGCCTTTTTTACTGCTTTCTTTAAATCTTTTCTACTGTCAATTTGCTTCTCTTTTACATTTTCTTTCAAACTTTTAGTTTGTTTCTTTTCATTTAAAGGCATCCCTACAATCTCTTCGTCATTTTCGGAATCTTTATCACTTTCTTCTTTCTCATTGCTTTCCACTTCATCAATGCCTTTATTTTCACCAATTAATGCATTCTTCTCTGCTAGATCTGCAACATTTAATTCCAAAATACTGACAGTATGTCCTTCTGTTTCATATTCTTGTTGAGATAATAGTTGTTGAATTTCAGGAATATCACGGCTTGATAATAACTTCTTATAGCGTTCTCGTGCCTGTAAAAGCAGTATTTTATTATTGCATCACAATGAAATTCATATGTATACTTTCCTCATGTTTAATTCTTTTCCGTTCTTCTTTTAATTGTTGTTGCAACTCGTCTTTAGCTTTTTGTTGCCTTTGTAATTTCCTTTTACGAAATCCCTTCAGAAATTCTCTGCATTTGAAAGTATAAAATGTACATATGACTTATAATCTATATAATCCACAATTGATATTAATATAAGTACCGTCTCTTATTCTCATCAAATACAAGAGTAATCTTCTTGCGTTTCTTTGGCTGATTCGGTGTTCTATTCACGTCGAGTAATTTCGGTTGCATTTTTATATGTGGCGCCATGTGCACGTGTGAATATATATTAGTTCTAGGTTATGTCGGTAAGAATTGTATTTTACAGTTCTTTAGATTGTCTACATGATAAAAAATAATATAAAATAATAGTTGAACTAATATAAAAACAGGATTATTTAAAATTTTATTATTCAATATTTTATTAATTTAAGAAAATGATCAGATGAGCATTCGTAGATGTAAACAGAATTTTGCAAAATACATTTCACATAGGAGATACTACAAAATTAAAGATTAAATATGCATGAAATAGAGGTTTTTAAAGCTTACTGTATACGTCAATAGTGTTCACTTAATACATAGAAATTTTATCAGAGATATTGTTAAAATTTTGAAAGATAAAACACATGTATTACAAGTATAAGATGTATTACAATATACTACTTAAGAAATTATTTTTGAGATAGTTATAATCCAAGGAATATTATGTATACTTTATTTCATGAATATTTTTTTTAATAAAGATTAAAAAGAATTGTTTATTTTTAAGCAAAGAAAAATGTATTGCACAAAATGAAAGTTAGTACCTTTTATTTGAAGTTTTTTACACTTTTTATTGTTTTTTAACATAATTATTCTATAAAATTACCGTTTTTTTTTTATTTAGTTAACACATTACTAAAATACAGTCTAGTAGTCTCGGTAGTCTGTTAAAATACATATCGGTGTCTCTCTATAAAGCCACTTATGGTGGGGACAGCGATAGTTAGCTAACAAAGTAAACTCCCCGGTCAGTAAACGCGGCGTTACTGGTATTCAGGTTATAATTTAATTATATTAACACACTTTGTATTGTTGAAATAACGTTCATAGATAGTACATCCTAAAGCATCTAACTATCTTAAAATATTCAAAATATCATCATTTAACGTGTTTTGGTCGTATCTTCCACAATTGTGTTAATTACATACGAATAATACTCGAGCAAACATAGCATGGAAGCGACTTTATGAAACCTACATATAAAATATCTAATTGCGCATGCGTAAGAAGTTCTTTTCATGAAAAGAATCCCTCAATCTAGTAGGACGTAACAGCATCCGAGAGAACATGCGTGAAGAATGCTGAGCGTCGTGTGTTAGCTTTGCCACTAGTAGGTGGAAGAAAGCATTGGTTATTTACGGCGAGAATGTATCGGGTGTAAATGATTGGTTCCTTTCACGAGGAGATCCGTCGGTAGGCGGGTAGTCATAGGGCGGGGGCTCTATTGATTTAAATTTGGTTTGCCGGTGCGCGTGTCAATAGTCAACACAGTGCCGCGAAGAGCGCGCGCTCAAGCATCTACTCTTTGCTGATCGTGTTCTGCGGACTAAAAGGTTAGGCCCTTCGCGGTGCGGTCAATAAAAGATATGTCGTCTAATACGAAAAACGATACGAACGAGGATGCGGAGAGTTTAAATGGACCCATCCGTTTCCAGAGTGTTGTGCCAAAAGAAAGGTCAGTTTTGTACCGGCAATTTTTGGTTCATATCAGTTCGTAGAAACTTCGGTGCGAACACCAGGGACAATATCGCGATGAAGTGTTGTACGAGAGCGTGGATACTGCTAAATTACTTGCAGCCACGCCTCGAACCCAGCACTAGCTGACTCATCGGCAGATGTTGCGAATCTAAAGCACCCCTCGTACTGTTCGAGCGTGAAAGAGAAAAGAAATCGATCGATTTTTTTCCATCCTGTGACAATTGTGACCTCTTTTGTGAATATCACGACCTGTTTGTATGACAAACAACAAAAACATCGGACTAATTCATTTCTTTTATCATTTTTGTTATTACTTAGTATTTTTGATGATGAAAATTTCGATTCATTTACCGGGTAGGTACTTACTATATGAGAGGCTAATACTGTTTCTGTTCCTACCGATTGGTTGCTTGACCAGTCACGTGGTGCAAGAAACGCGCGCGCCAAGGGTGTACGAATCTCTATTCGATTTCTCTTTTATATTTTTCCAAGACAAAATTCCAAATGGTGACGGTATATGTCAAATAACCGTATCTTCTTGAATTTTTGAAGGCAAAAAGTTCTCAAGTGGAATGGTTGGGGATACAAAGACTCGGAATTTCGTATGAACCAAAAATATATCATTGAATTCACTGGTAATAGGTAAGTCTTATCAATATTTCAATCTTTTATTTTTTATTAATATTTTAGAAAATAGTAAAGGTAACTATAAATATTTATATATATAAAAGACGATTGAACTTTACACCTAAATTGTTTTACTTCTTTTGTGCATAGCTAAATAAAAAATTATTTACATATATTTTAACGTTTCAATATGTTTATTTGTTACATATTATATTATAATAATTTTAATAATATTTTTTATCGGTATAATAAATAAAATGTTAGTTGCCTACATATATGAAAGTAGGTTATTTCGACTCTTTAAATTCGAAAAAAAATAATCATAATCTTTGTTTTAATTTTGTATGTTTTTGTTTCCTACAATCTTTTATTAAAAGCTTTAAAGATAATCATATTATATGTAAAGAAATATCAGTGATATATTAGAGGGAAATTATATAATCGTTTTTTGAAGATAAAGATAATAAATAAGCTAATATGAACTCTACAATGTTAATATTATATGTAAAAAATATCAGTGATATATTATAAGAAAATTTTATAATCATTTTTTATTTTCATTATCGAAAATGATATTTGATAGCATTTTTTAATCGTACATGTATTTATTTATTACGTGTCTTTTTTACCGAATTTTCGGTCAAAAACAAGTTTACCTTTTTTTTACTAACAAAAAGTATGAAGACATTTTTTAAATACAAAATATATGCGTTTAATTTTTTGCAACTTTAATATTGTACATCAGTTCAATAATAAATACTAATATTAATATTAGTAATATAAATAGTGTTATATTATCCGTTAATTAAATTATTATAAGAATAACTAAACAACTATTTTATTAAGCAAATTTTAATTATATAAGTCAGTTTAATTCAATTAATGACAAATACTGTAGTAATATAGTACATAATATTGTCAATTTTAATTTTATGTATGTATATGATAAATGTTAAGGAACGAAACGTCTATTAATTTTCATATTAATTTACATCATTTTATAGATATTTAATGGCTATTTTCTTTTGCTACTTTTTTAAACATAATTTAATTTTAATCTGTTTACAAAAAACACACGTGTAATTATGCTGTTAGATGATTATACTATTCCATAATTAAATAAGTAAAACTTGGTTATGTTCTAAGAGTAGAATGACAAATGATTTAAGCTTATCATATAAGCGGATTAAGATACATAAAATTCAGTAATACTTTTTATCACGATACTAATCTAGGATTTCTACATAGATCTAAATGAACCACTTTAATTTACTTAAGCACACATTTGGTTTTTTGTATTTAGTTCTTGCTTAATTAATATTCTAACGAATATCCATTGCAAACAACTTAAAAAACGAGTCAAATTTATCACATAACATCAATATGCATCAACATTAATTTTATCGTACGATCGAGTTTTTTTATTTCCTATTGTATGCAACGATTTTAAAAGATTCGTATCAATTTAACATTTTATTGTTCGATATGCTTAAATGCAAAACAATTATTCATTCGTATATTACATTTAATTTATAATCTGTAATGTTTTATCTATAGTAAGAAATCGAGTATTCTGAGAAGATCAATTATTTAACTTTAACTTATAGGAAAAATTTACAATCTGAACATTTAAAAAATTATGAAACTTTTTATTAACTTTTTTACCACCCAAATTGACTTTAAGGAGGTAAAATGACCCCTGAAAATTCGGTTATTTTTCGATTTTGTGTTATAACTCGCAAACTATAAAAAATAGAAAAATAGTTTTCGAACAGAAGTTGTTTCTTTTAATGAGGACTATCGTTTAGTAGAAGATGTATCAGTTGTTTATATAATTAGAAAGAATTTATAAACAAAATATTAGTAATTTTTCTAAAAATTTCTGTTTTAGCGTAAAATTTTAATCGGTGGTTTAAATAATTACGAAACAGCATAAAAAACAAATACTTTTTTAAATACAAATACAAGCTTTGTTGTATTGCACAGTTACAAAAGTAAGGTAATTTATATTATGTACTTCTGTCTCTTATTACGCAATAAGTAAATATACCAGACGGAAATAAACGAAAAGAATAGAATTATTAGGTATAACATATCTTCATAAGAACTTGTTATTATCAATACGATCGTCAAACTTCTCATTTATTTTTTCTCGTAGCAAATAATATAGGTGTTTAATAAGTAATTAAATAAGTAAGTATATAAGTAAGTAAGTTACTTATTGCACTATTCGTACATTTCCTTATTTTCGGATGTAATATATAGTGACTAATAATATTCCAAGAATCTGAAGAATATGTAGGAAGAAAACCATGATATTATTCACATAATCAAGCTGTCCTCGTTGTTTAGTTTCTCTTTCCTCCTCCTTTCCCGTCTTCTTACTCCCTCTTCTTCTACATTTTCCTTTTGCATATTCTACTGTATGCGTATGCTTTGGCATTTAGTTTTCCCGTCAACATCTCCTCTATCTCCTTTAGTTTCCTCTTCACTCCTAGTCCGTTCAATTATTCTAGCAACTCGTTATCCACTTTTATGTGCATGAATAGACACTTAAAGAATAGGTAAATAATTTTGAAAATGCAAATGTCATGTGAATTGCATTATGAATTCTTCATGGTAATTAAATTCTGCAAAAAAATGTTTAGGACAATCTTGTTGTGAGAAAACGAAATTTACTGGATTTTCAGCATTATTTGATTTCCTTTTTATCAATATAGCATTCACATTTATACCACGAGTAAGCAAATATGTACATACATCGTAATATTTTGATGATGAAAATAGATTATGAATAATAAATTATAATTTAATGGCATCATTCATCGCAATTAAATAATACTACAAGGTCGGAAAATATTCATATAAAGTTCTTCGTTATGCAGAACTATATATATCAAGCAGTTACATTATTCTTGTATTCGATGTTGTGAATATTTCAGCATGTTGATTGTAACATGATACTGTTTTGTAATGTAGATTGACAGTGACCAGATCACGATGCCAGTAACATCCTAGATTTCGCATTTGGTAGATATACGTTTGTTAACCATTCATTGAACAGTTCTTTGGTTAACTTTCTAGATGTGGAGGCCATTATATCAACATTCCATCGTCGAAACAAAGATTGTTGTACACGTGGACCAAAATTATTATTCTGTTCTTTTAGAATAATAAAAAGCGGTTAAATAAATTTCCCAGAAGTTAATATTATGGGGAGTATAGTATAACTGTGTGCTGTAGCTGATATAGACTGTATAACAACTATAACTATCTTTGATCCTTGCCTAGATAAAGTACAGCCATAATCTAATTCCAGCAAATCCGCTTTCATCAGCATTGATTACTGTACAACACGCATTTTCCGATATTTCTAGTATGAGGTTTTACATTATTAACAAAAGACGAAACAATTTCATTTAACTGTGTGATATCAGTGCCATATAATCGGGTAATAAATTTGTTTACTTTTCTTGACACTATTCCATATTATTAATTTCAAGTTTTCTTAAAATTGAGAATCTAACGTTTGAAAAATTTTAGCTTTAAAATTTCTCGAACCTATTTCTTCGTTAGATTCATAATTATTTATTATTTCATAATATTAATCATAAGTAAACGAATTGTATTTACAGGATTTACGTGAACTATTTTTATACGATCGTTACAGAGATATACTTAGATATATTTACTTATTGTTGACACCTATAGTACTGACGTAGTAGTGTACTATAGTACACTATAAAGAAACCAGTATTTTTTTCCTGTTAATCTGTCTTCACTAGACAAATGCTAGTCTTCAACGCTGTACTGAAATGAAAAAAACAAAGAGTAGAATCATTTATTACTTATTATTTTACTTATTGTGTATTACTATTTTACTTGTAGCGCTCACTTAAGCATCCATCGCTAACGCCACTAATTCTTGGAAGTGGGACTTCGACATGAGCTTCGAGCATGCCGAATGAGATAAAGTGCTAAACGAAACTTGACACCGATCCTTATCGATTGTTTCGAGCAAATATCGATTGACTTTCGAGTCCACGTTTGCACGTGTCGAATATCAGTATCTCTCTCATATCCATCTCTTCTCCTTTCTTCAGCTGAATTCAGCAGAAGTCATTTCCTTGCATTTCGGACATCTTGCATATCGATGAATTTTTTGTATATTGTCGGGGACATGACTCTGAACAACTTTCTTCTATACACGTAATCGCCACACGGCCTTAGTTTCCGAGATAATTTAAAAAAGTTGTCAGTAGCACACAATGAATTCTGCTTATAATTGTGCGGCCGTCATAGCATATGCATTAACATTGGTTGTCGGTCGTCTCACCGTGGCCACCGAATTAAGTAACGCCTAACCAACTTATATAAACTGTAAATATTGATACATGTGTTGTCACGGATGTACAATTATATCCGACAGGTTTTTTGCAGGTATCTCGGAAACTAAGTCCGAGCGGCGGTACATGCAAAGAAAAAAGTTATTCAAAATTTTGATTTTTATAATATATTAAAGATCATCGAAATCCAAGATGGTTGCAGTTTTATAAATAATTACCAAACCTTTTACCAAATGATAGTCTTCGTTGAGAAAGAAAAAACAACTTCTATCTAAAAACTTTTTTCTCTTGTAATTTGCGAATTATAACACAAAACCGAAAAATAGTCGAATTTTCAGGGGTTGATTTTACCTCCTTAGAGCAAATTTGGGCAAGAGAACAAAAATTGCGCAATACATGGCTATATATGCTCTACATATCCCCGAATTTTCATAATTTTTTGAATTTCCGCGTTGGGGATTTTCCTTCGTTAATTTCTAAACTACTACTAATAACTAGTGCTATTACTATATGCTATATTGTCTATTTGCTAATAATCAACGATGAACGATACAATAAGCTTTTGAACTCAAAAAACGTAAAAAACTTGTTTAATATCGTAAAAGCAGAGTGGTAAATAGTACAAAATAAATTTATTGAAATATTATTTGATAAAATTCCACGAAGAGTTCTTATAACGAATTTGTTATATTCAATAACGGAGACGTTATATTTCCTTAAAAACACTCCATTATGCGTTTTTTATTATTTATTTTTATTATGCAGCTGCGATTAAAGTCGATCCATCTGAAATTGAGTTATCCTTACTAATGAGGACTATTTCATGGTCAGAAAAATTTCTAAATAAAGAATGATGCGGTTAACAATTTAATTATATTGTATTGCAATATATATATGTATTATTGGACAATGAATGTTATTTTCGAAACTTGTATATTCTATGTAATCGTCACAAGTCCGCGTAACTAAGAAACTGTTTTTTATTTACTCTGTCGATTTCGAAGAACGCAGTTACTTACCATTTTCTACTCAGCAAATTGCTTCTAATGAACGTAAATAAACGTATGTGGTACAAAGTACATATTCTCTTTGCTTGTTTACTGATTTTTGTTTAAAATGTTTAATTAATTTTCATTCATTATTGGAAATTAAGTGATTTTTAGTAGAAATCGATTGTCATTGAACAACATATATATAAACATTTCATAATGAAATATTATAAAACATAACTGAAACCCTATTCTTTGTGATATTTCATTAAAAGAAAAAAAAAAAAAAAACACTGTTTAGATGGGTTATGACCATCGGTAACAACGTTTAACTTCTGCGAAACATATGATTAAATTCATGTGCAATAGTCATGATAAGATATGTATGTGTATAATACAATACGAGACATTTCACTTTAACCTACTAACTTGCAAGTCATAACATTATATCATTATAATTATAACAGTTAAATAAAATGAATCATGTGTAGATAGTACGATAAAACATATCTTTATGATAGTTAAGTGAAATCAAAATAAAATAGAAATATAGAAATATTTTTTTAATGTAATTTCTTAAAATTGTATAAAGTATATATAGGATTTAATTTCATGCATCATCGTACATCATACATCATTTTTCATCATGTTTTACATATACATAATTTAAATTCAAAATTCGAAAATGGAATTAATTACTTTTAGTATTTCAATATAAATTTTATTGTTAATATTTAGTACTTAACAAATAACTATTTTATGTTTTATTTAATGCCCTTGGATATTAATTTAATTAAGAAGTTCACTGACACGAAAACCAAATTTTTATAATTAAATAATCCTATGCGCTGTTCAAAATATTATATTTTTCTCACAAAAAATTAACTTGTCTATACTTCTTATTAGTCCAATTTTTAAGTATAGTTATCACTGTACAAATAAATATCGAATTAATTTAATATCAATATCTATTTTATTCTTTTTTGTAATGTTTTATTACTCATGCTAATAAATGAAATATTTTTGCAGATATCCGATTGGAAACAAGCAACTTCCGTATTTCACGCAATGGGTAAAAGACACGTTTGGTGTAGATCCGACCCAAAGGAATGCATCTCAATCGATACCTACAAATCTACCAGAACCGATCATTTCGTTGGAAGTGTTGGAAGCGATTCAAGAATTAAATATCGAATATTCCTTGAAGGGTATCGATCGGTTGGTTAGAGCACACGGACATACACTTCGGGAAATTTATCTTCTCAAACATGGATCGTTCGATCGAATACCGGACATAGTTCTCTGGCCAAGTGAGTAATTCCAAATTGTTATATTATATTTTTAGTGACTTAAAATATCCTATCAACGTGTTTAATTATCGTATCACTGATACAGTTCATTTACTTTTACCTGATAATAATATGTGTTAGTATACACTGTATGATATAGTTCTTGCTCTAAAATACACGATCTAGATAATAACTACCTATTAGAAACTATCTATGTACTTACTACGTACATTTTGTGCATTACATTGCAGTTCACGCCATACTCTTTGTGACAATATATACAAAAATCATCTGTTAAAAATCATCAACTCATTTTTATTTTTTCAGGTTCATTTGTTTTACTATTTTTGTTTGTCAATGTTTTTAGCTATTATTACGAGATGTAAAACCATTACTACTACGGTAATTCAATAAATTAATATAGTTACTTTCGAAATCAATAGGCACTAAGATCGAAACACTTGTAAACAAAATAAATTTCATAATATGCACAGCATGTCAATATAATGAAAAATAATTATCAACTGCTTGTTAGAAGTAAATGTAGATTACATACGTGCAGATTTCTCTTAGTTCGTATTCTTTTTAAATTCAAATGTTTCACTAAGATAATTCATTTAAATGGAAATTTAATACATATTTCATTCTTTTGCCATCTGAGATGAGATTTATTGTTTAAAGTTTCTATCATTTATTTAAGGCATGTAATAAACTAAAAGCTAGCTTCAGCTAAACGTAGCTACCTATGCATAGCGTATGAAGTGAGTATAATATCGAGTAGATGGACTACAAACTTCTCAACCTTGACTTAGTTATACGAAGATGTGTAGTCTATAATTTCCGGAACACGTTTCTATGTTATACCACGAACTGCGCGAATAAGTGATATTAAACGAATACCTTATATACGTATAAACGTGAAACGGCACAGTAAATATTTGCTTCATCTTTTCACTTCGAATATCTTTTCAATTGTAATATGCGTCTTCGTGCAAAATTACTTCTTTACAAGAGAGTGTAAGGAATTAGGAATTAGTATAATTAGAATTAGTATAGGAGACATAGTCAACGAAGAAGGAAAAGATAGGGCTGTAGACTGGGCGACGAAATTGGAAAAGAAGAAAAAGGGGAGACCGAAGCGAAAGGGGGTATGTAGTTAAATAGGTAAATTAGGCAATTAGATAAAGATTTATGCAATATATAAAAGATAATAGATATATATAATAGTTAATAGTTAGAGATAGATGATAGACAGTAGATATACGATATATAGATTGTAATAGAAAATTAAGGATCGAATGAATGAATGGATGTGTGTGTAAATTGTAGGCTAAATCAGTGAAAATGCAAGGCAATAGGGAAAATAATTGTGAATCGAGTTCCTTTCTCGGCCGGAAGGCTAAAAATAAACTATACTACTATGAAATCGTAAAATTTTTGTGCTATCATTTTTATTTACTCTTCATTTCCATTTCCTTTTGTACTTAAAAAATAACCTATCGTTCAATGTCACTTTAATGTTTTCTACATATATTAGTGTTCGTATTATGTTATGTCCTGAAATGGATTGATATTTAATCTTTTGAATGCTTCGAGTGAGAATAGTACTTGCCTACAAGTGAATATATTCCCAGAGTATGACTAATTTAGCTCCTCTATACGGCGCAGCGATACATACATACACATATTTATTCATGACCCGTTACGTAATAACCATATCATGCACTTAGTGTTATTGAACAGATTCGGAGAACAAAACATAAATGTTTTATTATTGCTTATTTTTTTAAATTAATAAATGTTTTATCATTGCTTACTTTTTAAATTCATAAATGTTTTATTCTCGTTTATTTCTTTAAATTCATAAACTTGCTTTATTATTATTTATTTGCCTAAATTCGCGAATGTTTCATTACTGCTTATTTTTTATTTTTACTTTTATTTTTCAAATTCCGAATATAGTAGGAGTAATTAGTAATGTAATATTGTAGCAAATCTGCAATCTAATACTAAATTTGATATACCGTAAATAAGGTTTAGTTGCAGCATTTCTATGAAAATGTAGTATGTGTTTGAAATAATTCGAATTTGAACTACATGTTCTTCTTGGTTCCATCGAAATCGTTGTAATTTCAATTTTGTTCAAATATTTCTTATTATTAAAAAGTTAATTTTCTTCGAATTAAATTACTGCTTCTTAGATTATAAGATATATCAAAGAAAGGGCATAATTATTGAGCAGAGCTGGACAAGGTCAAAAATCAAAACTTAAGTTTTCTCAAATTTTTCTTAGATTACAAAATATGTCAAAAAGTTGACATAATTATCGAGCAAACCCTAACAAATCAGAAGTCAAGATGCTTTATCTTATAACAATGACATCTGTGTCTATGCATTTCCAGAGTGCCACGAGGATGTCGTAAAAATAATTAAATTGTGTGCTCGATATGGATCAGTCTGTATTCCATTCGGCGGTGGAACGAGCGTAAGCGGTGCTGCCTCGTGTCCGACGAACGAACGGCGAACGATAATATTGCTGGACACTTCGCAAATGAATAGAATACTGTGGATAGACAGGGAAAACCTAATTGCCTGTTGCGAGGCTGGTATTATCGGCCAGGACCTTGAGAAGCAACTCCGACTGCAAGGTCTGACTTCTGGTCACGAACCCGATTCTTACGAATTTTCTAGGTACACCATATTATATTAAAACAGAAAGTGCGCTTTATTCGTTCGCAACAAATATTTGTTCAAGATATTAACTGTTTGAATACAAACACATGTAATTTTACGACGTTTTACGCAATGTTAGTATATACATAATAAGAATCGTCATAGCTAGCAAGTTATAAAGTTCTTTTTTCGAAACCTTCTATTGCCTATTTGTGAAAGAACGTATATGGAAAAAAATGGACATCAAAACTTTTTAATTAGCGTACTTTTCATAGAATGTCTTATTGCAAACTGCTATTCTGATTTTGACTTTTTTTTCTTCTTCTTGTTTTGTTGTAAATATAATTGTTCTGTTTCTAATATAATTTTTTCTGTTTCATATTGTGTATTCTTTTTTATTTAAAAAATAGGTTGAAATTTATAATACAGTAAACTATAAAATGTAAATTCTCCTAAGTAATATTAACTAACAAGTATCTTTTATATTTAATTGGACTATTTTCAACTTCTTTGAATTAAAATTAATTCTCACCGGAGTGATTTACGGAATACTAATTTCGTTACATTTAATCGTGCACGTTAAAGAATTGTTGGTGAAGGTCATGATTATACTAAATGTCGTGAAAATTGCAGGTGCTTGTATTTTAATATAATTAAAAGTATACTTATATTCTTTGCATGAGCAAAGCTACACAATATTTTAATTTTATTTAAAGAACTAAAAGTTGCTTCATGCAAGTATCGTATGCACGATAAGAAAAGTATGTCAAATAGTTATTTACATCAAGTGCAAGACTACTAGCCGCATGATCGATTTTATTTATTGAAAGAACAGTTTAGGTGGATGGGTTGCAACGAGGGCGAGTGGCATGAAAAAGAATCGATATGGGAACATCGAAGACCTAGTTGTACGAGTGAGAATGGTTACTGGTAGAACGGATGATCCAGAAATAACACTCGAAAGAGGCATATTGGTACCAAGAGCTTCTTGTGGTCCTGACTTTGACCATATGATCCTTGGTAGCGAAGGAACTTTGGGTGTCGTTACGGAAGTGGTGATCAAAGTTAGACCATTGCCAAAAGTAGTCAAATACGGTAGCATAGTTTTCCCAAATTTTCAAGCCGGCGTATTAGCGTTGCGTGAGGTAAAATTTTATTAATTTAATACCAATATATATAATATAATCTTAATTACTATTACTTTATTGCTATTATTATATAATATGAATTGCTAGAGAATACCTATTATATATTCCAGTTTTATTATTCTTTTCTGGATAGTTCAAATTATTAAAAAAGTATAAGAATAATAAAACTGTAGGTTTATTTAAATTTTTTTTACTTAAAATCTTTTTAAAGCTCGACAAACATTCTTAGTTACTAAAATATTTGATTAAAATTAACATTGAAATATATTGCAGTTGTTTCTTATAAAAAAACTGTACCATTTTTATGTACAGGTAGCTAAGGAACGATGTCAGCCAACTAGTATACGATTGATGGACAATGAACAGTTCCAGTTCGGTCAGATGTTGCGACCAGAATCTAGTTGGAGTGGTTTAATTTTGCAAGGATTAAAACAAGCTTACATTACTAGGATAAAACGTTTCAAATGGGATCAAATATGTGTTGCTACCTTATTGTTCGAAGGTAGCTCGACTGCCGAGGTGGCAACACAGGAACAAAAGATTTACAACATCGCAAAGCAATACAATGGTATTCCAGCTGGAGAAACGAATGGTGAACGAGGTTACCTTTTAACATTTGTTATAGCTTATATTCGAGATCTGGGTCTCGAGTATTACGTTCTAGCTGAATCGTTTGAAACGTCTGTCTCCTGGAATCGTGCGTTATCGTTGTGTAGGAATGTGAAATCTCGTGTGATCAGAGAGTGTTATTCACGTGGTGTCGAACAATACTTTATTTCTTGTCGTGTTACACAGACTTACGATGCCGGTTGTTGTGTGTACTTTTATATGGCATTCAATTACAAGAACCTTTCGAACCCGATAGAAACATATGAGGCTATCGAGCACGTTGCACGCGAAGAAATTCTTGCAAACGGTGGTTCTTTGTCTCATCATCACGGTATAGGAAAATTACGTTCTTGTTTTTACACGGATGCAGTAGGAAAAGTGGGACTGTCCCTTTATAGAGCAGCCAAAGCACACTTGGATCCCCATAATATATTTGCAGCCGGCAACTTGGATCCGAAATGTGTATCGAAACTATGAGGTGAACATGAAATTGTGATAATTGCAGCTTATCACATTGGAAATAATTTTAAACAGAAAGAAGAACAGAAAAAGACAATTAACATTGCCATTTTTATGAATTGATATGTTGTGGTGGTATACAGAAACAATGATAAAGGAAGAGACTAGTATAATATAAATAAACACAAACCACAATGTTGTTTGGTACAAATACGGAATTGTAATTGTATCGACATTTTTATAAGTTATTATAAATAAACAAGACTCACTTACTTATAGTACTTAATCAATATAATCCGTAACTTATTTATCTGAGTTTCTTTCTTTCTTATCTTTTCTTTTTTATAAGTAATTCGTATATACCTTTATATATCCATTGAATATTTGTCACTCTCAGTCCATAAAGTTAAGATTACTGTTTTGCTATCAGGTCCAATTCATATATGTTTCACAAAATGATCATCTTAGATACATGTAACTATTAAATACATATACTCGATGATATTGATGTGTAAAATCATAAGCTCACTGGTTATCAGCCTTTAAAGTAGATAGAAATGACTGAAAGTCATATTCATCGTCATATTGTTGTTGTTCCCATAGTTCGGGGAGAATTTCTAAAACAGAACGGCTAATGCCTGGAATCCCACTAATTTTAGATTTGGTATCATCCTGTATTTCTGATCTTTGCTCCTTGTCATTGTCCAGTGAAAACAAGTCAAGTAGCTATAAAAAATTGTTATAAATAAAATCTTTTATAAATTGAAATTTCTTTCATAATTAATTGTAGAATATTTCAAAAATTGTTTTATATTATATGCGTATGTACTTATAACTATTTAAAGCTTTATTGTAAAATTAAAATGAGTAATAAGAAGTAACACGAAAAAGATAAAAATATCCAGATTATATGTAATACAATAAATTTACTTATTAGTTTATTACGAAACTTTTATTGTTGAAATAACTATAACTATGCAAGTTAATAGATTTAGATTTATATATTTTACCTGATCAGTTGCCATTGTTTCCAGAGATGCATTTTCCGTTGAAATTACGGTATTTGCTGTGAGAAGTTTGAATTTCTGCAGTCCCATGATTTTTTCCTCTACTGTTGATCTCGTGATTAACCTGTATACGTTCACTACTTTCTTTTGACCAATACGATGTGCTCGATCCATCGCTTGAAGATCCTTCATAGGATTCCAGTCATGTTCCACGAATATAACAGTGTCAGCACCAGTTAGATTCAACCCAAGGCCACCAACTTGAGTCGTTAACAGAAGCACGTCTATCGACGGGTCTGCGTTAAAACGTGTTACTATGGAATGCCTTTGCGTCGCTGGTACACTTCCATCGAGACGAAGATATGTAACAGTTGGTAAATGTGTACGAAGAAGATCTTTTTCCACGATATCTAGCATTGCTTTCAATTGACAAAAAATTAAAGCTCGATGTTGGCTCACTAACTGTTGCTGCTGCGATGGTTGATTATCTGATGTACCACCAGTAGTTACAGAATTGCGGTTTTGTTGTTGCTGTGGCTGTCCTATGCCACAATCTAATAATAATTGTTTTAATGCAGGTAATTTGGCTCCGTGTTCTATCTCGGCTAATGTTTTCTTTTGTAGCTTCAATGTATTACACACCTAGAAATAAAATAATTATCAATTAAAAGTTACGAGTAAAATATCTTAACGGATGTCGATACTAACAATAGTGTATAACGGATGTCGTTGATTTAATACTAATTTGGGATGATTACAAACATTACGCAGATATCGTAATGCTTCAAAGACATGACCACCATGTGGATTATTTCCAGTTGAAGTGCACGACGTAGTGGATAATATAGTGGCAGAATGTCGAGTGCGAAAATCTTCGTATAGCATACGTTGTAATGGCGATAAGTCGCAATAATAGTCTTGTGTAATTTTTGGTGGTAAATCTTGAAGGACGTCTTCTTTATTTCGTCTAAGTAAGAATGGCAAAACCTGCGCAATGCAAAATTACAAAAAGTTGTAGATAATTTAACAAATATATTCAATTATTAGTAAGATTAAAAAATAAGATATAATGCATATGAGAAAGAGAACTACTTGTCTATGAAGAGCTTCCATTGCTAAAGCTCCCGCCTCTTGTTCTTTTGGGCCAGCTTTTGGTTCTCTACAGGCTAGTATAGGACGTGAGTACCTTGCCGCAAATTGTTTCTCAGTACCCAGGAAACCTGGCATTAAAAAGTCAAACAAGGACCATAATTCAAGTACATCGTTTTGTATTGGTGTTCCCGAAAGTATAAGTCTGTGATTCGCGTGCAATCGTTTAGTTGCCTTAGCACTTTTTGTCTTTCCATTTTTAATAATGTGACCTTCGTCGAGCACGCAGTAGTTCCATTGATGAGTATCGAAGTAATCGATATCCTTACGCACTATATCATAACTTGCAACGACGAGTTTGTGATGAGTAATCCTTGGACGTAATTTTTCACGCTCAGGTGGGGTGCCAGCATATTGTAACACAGAGAGATTTTTGGTTTTGAAGAACTTTTCTGCCTCATACACCCAATGACCAGTTAGAGTTGGCGGACACACTACCAAGCTTGGTGGAGCATGAGGATTACGATGATGATCTAAAGCTAGTATACAAAGAGTTTGTAAAGTTTTTCCAAGACCCATGTCATCACATAGAATACCATGAAGTCGATAACGATTCAAGAAATTTAACCAATTTAAGCCTTGTTGTTGATAAGAACGTAATTCTGCAGCTACTGGAATCTCTAATTCGGTATCTGGAATATTGCGTGGATTCAAAAGTTGTTCTAAGAACCGCCGCTCTTGTGCTTTCTTTTCTCTAAAATATTTCAAAGGTTTATGACATACATGTTAAATTAACATACATGTTAGTAAAATTTAGGCTTACACTAAATCTGGTGGATCCGCAATCGCACCAGGATCAAGGGGTAAAAGTTGCACGAGTGTTGCGAATGTAGCACTACAAGCTAATCTTACAGCCTGATTCTGATCACTCATACGCCCAAGCAAAGGAACCATAAAGAGCACAGCATATGGAACGATATTAACACCTAAACTTTCGACAAGACATGCTAATGCTTCGGCTGCGCCTTGTTTTTTAAAATTGACTTCACTTGGTGCTGTTACAGTCTTTGATATTTTCTCTCCACCAGTTGATTCTAGAAGTGGTATTACACAGTTTGTAACCTCCATTATTATCTGGAATACAATTTTTTTGGATTAAGATTTAATCGTCAAATTGACATCGAATATTATATTAACTTGAAGCATTACCTTCTCTGTATCTAATGTAGCTAATACAGCTATACATCTGGATGCCATATGTCTGACAGCTTTGTAAGGATGAGCCAATAATTTACATAAGCATGGAAGGCATTCTAGGACAGGAGGCAGTAAGGCTTTATCAAGACTGGGAGCCATAACTTCTAAAACTTGTAAATTAAAAATTAACTGATTTACTTCTTCTTGAGTATTTTTACGAGTAGCCATTTTGTCTTTATCTCGTAATATCTTTGGTAATATTAGTTCCCAAAGATGCGGTAAACGTGTAGGTAATTGTGCACCAAATAGAGTAGCTACAAAAAATAATGAATATTCTAAATTTATATAACACGTTTATATCGTATTAGAATTTTGTATTGCAAACCTATAGCAGTAAGTGCTAAAGTAGCTCCGTGACGACGTGTTCTAGCAGCTTTAGCTTCCGGTTCTTCATAAGCAAGTAGTTCTTCTAAAGGAATTTCAGTTGTTGGTGGCCGGCCAGGCCCTCTGCTTCCACCAAGTCCGCTGTTGGCTCCCCGATTATAAGCTATTCTTTCAGCATGTTTCTGTCTATTGCTTAAAGTAGGAATTCCGTCATATAGATCTGCGTCTACATCATAATTTACACGAGGTGTAAATTCAATATCCGAGCATAGGAATGTACATAAATTGGTCGATATCTATGACATAAAGTTAAATTAAATTATTCAAAGAGAATATAACATCCATTTATGTTAACGATATTATTTTTTATGCAAACCTTTGCATTAGGAGTAGGTTTTCTATTTACACAGAGATCAACTAAATACGACAAATGCTTTGCAGCCAGCTTTTGCAGTTCTTCATTTTCTTCACGTTTAATAGCTTCCATTAATGGTTTTATCAATGGGTTAAGAGGTTGTGGGGATGGAGGAAGACAATGTAACATTGTTGCAGCACCAGCGAGTGCTGCCATTGACATAACATTATATGAAATTTGCTGTGCTGTTGTATCGGCAGCAGCTACTTTCAATGATTCCCGCCTTTCTTCTAAATTTTCAAACAATTTTGGCTTTAATTTAATCGTATTTATGCCAAAAATTCCACCAGGTGCTGGGGGGGTTGTCGTACTACCCATGGCACAAAGTTTTGAAATTGTTTTCTCAGCAAGATTTGTAATTTGGTCGAGCGTCATCACTCCAGATGCATCTATCTCGATAGGAACAGGCAGTTTATAATGTTTGAGAGTGGCAATGTAATCGCCACAATCGTGTAATAGACGAGTAAAAGATGTGGCAATCTCATCATAATATACACACTCGTTCAAACACTCCAATAGTTTCTTCCTTTTGAGAACAAATATATTATTATTGTATTGTATTAAATAAAAGTAAGATAGGAAGATTTCATTTGATACCTTAAAATATCTGGTATTGTAGGTGGTTTTATGATATTTACAGTCGCCCAATGAGACATCGTCAAACCTACAATGGTGCGTTGTAATGCTGAACGCGAATTCAGATGTGCCAGTAATACTTTAGCATAACAAAGTGAAGGACTAAGCATATCTGGTGTGTAAGTAACACCTGGTGCTGGTTGTACTACGTAATGCGATAACAACCCTAACATTCGTGCAGCTCTACAACGAGCCTGAACTACGTTTGATTTTCTTATGTTTTGAGCTACAGTTTCGATTCCACCAATATAAACTTTTAATTCGGATATGGATTTTGCATTTCTACCAACAGTATTATTTCCTCCGTTATTACTAGCATCTGATTGTCCGTCGCAAATACCAGAAACTTGATTATTCTTAGCTCCTTTATTAGGTGTGGTTATTATCATTAGTAAGTTCGGATTAAATGGCACGTGTTCCGGTTGCATAGCAAGGCAAAGCCATGTGCTGACAAGAGGACACGCTGCATGCAATAAAAGTTCGAGATCGCTTTGTACGACTAGATTTTCCCAAACACGTTCAGCTACATCTTGTATGGCAATTACGTGCTCTATTAACACTCGTTGAAAAACATGACGGAGGGCCTCTTGCAATACAAGTCCACCTCCTTCGCCCCATCGTTCTTTTTTATTCTCATTATCAGCACCATCATCTCCGGTTAATGTTTGTAATGTTTGTAAGGTGGCTTTACGTACACTGGAACTAGAATGACTAAGAAATGGCCATAGTCGTGGTAAGACCTAAAATAATGTCATATTAATATTAGGATTAAATAACAAAAAAATAACGCTTCTATTAATATAGATCTTACCTGCGATAATGGCTGAGGTGTAATACAAGCACGCGCCGAAGGTAATGAAAGTATAGCAGCAAGTAATCCCATAAAACTATTGCATGCTGCAGCTAGATCATCTTGTTCACGTAGAAGTTCCCAAAGACGAATGACAATTGCTTCTAGTTCCGATGGTTTTAACAAACGTGGTAGAGCAGATGCTACTGGTATAAGCGCACTTGCTGCTGCAGCACCCACATCATCGACTGGATCAGAAAGACCTTGCATAGTAGCTGGAAATACTCTCGGTAGTATGTTGTCTAACAGATCATCTCGTACAGCAAGTAAATATTTGAGTGCAAGTAGCGCACCATGTCTTGCTTCCCATTCATCATGCTCTAACAGTTTTAGCATGACTGAAAGTATTCCTATAATTCCCCTACTTTTATTTTCATCATCTTTTTCATTTGGCACTAGTAATAAAAGAGAACCTAGTGCTTGAGCACATGTTTCTCGTACGGGCGCAACGACTTGGTCAGAAACAAAATCTCCAAATCTATCTAATCCTAAAACACATAGTAATCGCAAAGCGGCATCAATAAGCCATTGATAATGACTTTCTGCCATTTCCTCTGCAGTTTGATTCCTCGATTTACCTGCACCTATAATAAATTTCAATTAATATTATATTTTATTACTTTTTAAATGCAACTTGCAATCATTTTTCATACCTTTTCCATGAAGTTTTACAAGTTCACGTAAAGCAGTCGCTGCTCCATGTCTTATTTCCCATTTTTGACTAAATAGATCTTGACAGAGACTTTCTGCAAATGATTCTAGAGGCCAATTTATTATAGAATCTGGCCAGCAACCAGTACTATCTGGTACTCCATTGACTGATTCAGTCTGTGAATTATAATTAATGCCAATCTCTGACGAAATTAGTTCCTCTAATTTTATTTTTTTATTTAGTGATTCCCCTGCACTATTGATGGGAGATTGGGCATTTGAATTGTTGTGATAATCTTCGTTGTTGCGATGGTCATCAGATTCTCTTGAACGTTGTTTTGAAAACGATTGTCTTGCCTGTCAAATAAATAATACTATATAAGAATATCTTACTATATTAATATCAATGAGAGCACATTAGTAACTCAGTTATGTATTACCTTACGTCTAGCTCTATTCATTTCACGCCTACTAAGACCACCAGGTTGTTTTAACGTTTCACTCACAGATACTGTAGTCTGTACATTTGAGGTAGGTGGTAATACTACTGGCGTAAGATCTTCAGTGGTAAACAATTCTGATGTATCAACTCCCATTAATTGTGGATGAAGGCCCAGTTTAGCAGCAATTTTTTCCTCTTGATTAGAATGTAGCATTTGCTCCCCATCAGCAGCAATTAAATCATATTCACTGCCTTCTGATCCAGTAAGATATGAACTACGTGCTAAAATCTTCTCCATGTCAAAGTTTTCCAAATTTAATTTATTGTTTGGTCTTTTTGCTTCTTCATCTTCTATGAATAAAAAATTTTAATATTAATAACAAAATTTAGTATATGAAAAAATAAAATTAACTACCTGTACATGTTTCTTTTTTGATAGGTTGTGGATCCCAAGCAGGAACTTGAGCAAGTATAGCTTGTATAGCTTGTGCAGCAGAAACTCTGGTATCCCATTGTGGAGACTTTAAAAGGATAGAAACTCTTGCTAATAAATGATGTAAATCATGAGGATGTAATCTCTGTGCTTCTCCTAACTGTTGCGCTGCAGCTCTTTTAGTTACTGCATTTGTTCCTGTTTCCAATAGTATAAATAGCCTGTCCAGCCTAATAGAAACCCATACATTGTGATATATGCAATCATGTTATTAAATCAACTATAGATAGATATAATCATCTATTAATATATGTATTCACGTATATTTATTATTTCCAATTTCTCTTTATTATTATATAAAGTAGAAATATAGCAATATGATAAATAAACATGTTATAAAATTTTATTGAGATAATAGATATAAAATTTGAAAATATTGATCACATGAAGATTTAGTATTTACTAAATATAGTTATTATAAATTATATTTTTATGTATAAAATATATATAAAGTGTAATAATAATACTAATGTTACATTAATGTTTATTATATCATAAAGAAGTGGATTATTTTTGCACAATTGTAAATAGATTAGTCTAAATATTAATATTATTTCATATATCTCATTTTAACAACATAATTATAATTGTCAATGCTTTACCTTGATGTCATGTTTACAAACTATGTTGATCAATAAACAGCTGTGAATGCCTAAAATCAAAATAAGAATGTAAATGTATATACAGTATCAAAAATACATGAGGAATGAACTATCATTAAAAAATGATTATACATTTGGGATGATATTTACAGTAAATAAATGAAAATATTTAATAAACATATATATCAGAAACATAGACAAGAATTTAAATCATTAAATGTATATTTATTATTGGATATTATAACAGTTTAACAGGAAATATATTGAATGCACCAACTGCATAAAATAAAATGGGATACAGGGAATAGTGAAACAAATAGTATATTATTTATCGTTTATTTGATGAAGTAAAAGAAAATGATCCAAATAGGGAAAATCGATTGTCAACTTTAAGAACGAAAGTTTGTTGCAGTTAGATTGATAAAGTGAAAATGGATAGATGACATCTGCGAGTATGCGTTTTTTAATCGGTACATAAGTTCAGAGATTTAAATAATGCAAAATTTGGGAAAAACTGTACAAGTTTCAATTAAGGAAATGAAACCGAACACAATATTTTTCAAAATATCGTAAAGAAACACAATATGGACATATAAATAAATAGTGATGAACGTACGATAAAACATACCTGACTTTAAAATATAATTTATTTTAACGCTACGCTTCAGCTAACTTGCATAGCTGTTTCCCACTTTATTGATTTTCCGAAAATCACATTACGCTGTATATTTCGAAAAAAGCAATATATAGACAGACTACTTGTCAAATTTTTCGGAGAGAAAGGCATGTTCAACCATCAAATTTATACTGACAGCCATATTGCAGGGGAACCTGAGTTTTGTCCCCCAATTTTATTCTCATTGGCCGATTATACGTATCTTATACATCGATGGACCAATCAACGTTTCCCTCGTGCAATGATCATGTTAAATTGCACACGTTTTATGCGTAGGATGAAATTATGTCGCGTACACACAATTTACTAAATGCATTAATTCTTCCTAATTCTTCTAAAATTATTTCATAATCCACATTTTAAGAACACTATATATATATATATATATATATATATATATATATAGTGTTCTCTATACATACATACATACATATATATATATATATATTGCTTGTTGCTACTCATTCAATTACGTTTTTAATTAGTATGCAATCAAATGATGTGCATAATTCAGTCTTTTGAAAATTTACTTTATATTCTTTTACGCAACATTTAAAAAATTCTATATTTAGAACATATGTATATTCTATTTATGATATTTTATTAACATGTTATGATTCATTCAATGTTATATTTTTAAATATACCGGGTGTCCAAAATTTTCATGACAAAAGTTTGTCAGTATATATAATCTATAGATCTAAATAAGGAAAAAATGTTATATAAACATAGGCCATTTAAGATCTTATAAAAAAATTATAACAAAAAAACGAAATATGAAGGAAATAGTGAACAATTTGCGGTTATTGCGATATAATGTAGGGACAGATCAGCAATATTTATTTTACGTATTTCGTTTCTTTTCTTTCGTATTTCGTTTTCTTGTCATAACCTTTTGATAAGATCTTAAACGATTTATATTTATATAACATCTTTTTCTTATTTAGTTCCATAGAATATGAATACTGACAAAGTTTTGCCAGTAAAATCTGGATCATCCATTTTTTCATCATCAATTTTTCAAGCACAAGTATGTATGTTAGTGCGAAATGCATTTGAGCATGAATCTGTTTATTTTGGAATACAACTAAAAAAACCTTTAATTAAACGTATGTAAAAAGCTTTTGAGCACATTTGATATATTATGTGTCAAATTATTGAAATGCACGTCATGATTAAATTTTTTAGTGTTGTAAAGTTTTAGTAGTGTAAAATATTGTTTCATATTTCGCGCCATTATGATGATTTCGTGACTTTATTTGAATCTTTCCGAATTTTGACACGCTGTAATTTTAAAAGTGAAGTTTTATTAGTTTCGAGTATAATTTGGACTGAAATAAGAAAACATCGCATAACAATTTGAGGTACATATTTATTATTTTTCATATTATGGTAATGGTTCTCATATATAAGCTACGATTCGACTTTTTAACATATTTTTCTCAAAATGTTGAAAATTTGTTCGTAAAAGATCATCTTGCAAAATTTCAAAATTTGTTTTATAAACGTAATAACAGATTATATTAAAAATAACAACAATTTTTTATTACGATTTTTTATTAATCAACTTGTAAATCTTATTTCAAAATTTATGCAATATATTCAGATAACCTTTAATCATAGAAAACTATAACACTCAGCATATCTTTCTTAGTTTGATAATTTGTACTATAATTAATACATAAAAAAAGTTTTTAAAAATATTTGACATTAAAACATGCCAATTTTTAAATAATAAAATGTGAATGATATTAATTATAATTAATATCATTATGAATGAATTAAAATATGAATTATAATTAAACAAATATTTATTTATAAGATTAAATTCTGTTCTAGAATGTTATATACATTACACATATTAAATGTTTAAGCAGCATTTATTTTATATTATAGATTTTACAAATTATTGATATTATTTTTGTTAACTAATACAATATAATAGTACTATATTTTAACTGAAGATGATTTTAATAATATTTTAATGATATTTATAATGTCTATGTCCCCCTGAAAATGAAAACATACATTATGATACTGTTTCTGCATTATTTTATAACTGTAAATTATCCAAATTTATTACATATAAACTTACTGATACGTAAATAATTTATAACATAGCCAAATAATGCACCAGCCATAGCGAACTGATAAAATGAAGCCATAGTTGCTTTCCTAGGATGCATATACTTTAACTGCCATCGCCAATGAGCTGTAAGTTATGACAATTAAATTAAATTCTAACACTTCAAAGAATCTAAATGCAAACTATTATAGAACAAAAATTTAACTGTAAAAGAATCAATTTTTGCTTTATATCAAGTTATATTGGATTTTAAATATAAAAAACATTATTTTCATTTATTTAAAACTAATTTATCTACTAATATTAACGTATATATCAATAATAAACTAATTGTAACAAAAGTATTATATAATTTTTGAGCCATGACAAGGCCACTTTTTTTGGTAAAATATCTACCTCGTGAAATTAACGATGCTAATGGTTTTAATCCTTTCTCACGTCGGCTAATCCATGCTGGTAAGTCACGAAGTTTTACTTCGCCAAATGGCGTATCAGCTGTGGCGGATGATATTTTATTAAATCATTTGTAAATTAAATGAATGGCGAAAGATGGTAGACTTACGTTTCCCGTAATATCGAGAAGGATCATATGGACCGTGTTTTGCTGGATCATACCCTGCAGGATAATTACCCCAAGTATCAAATTTAATTAATTTGGCAAATTGATTGCATAATTGTTCCAGTGAACTCATTATGAAACAAATAACTTATTGAATACGAATTTTTAGTTACGACGTTTCGACGAACACCTATATGATACTATATAAAGGTTATATCTGATGCGAGATGTACAATCATGTAGAGACAAAATCCCTAGATACATGAATGAAACATGGGCATAGGAATATAGGCACCGAGCATAAACCTCTATTTTTAGGGCGGAATGTGAAGTTACTTCTGGAGTGCGGGGACACGGTCACGTGATACTTTGGGGTCGCATTGGCTATTGGTTTGAATATAAACCCGCGAGATTTTAAGAAATTCAAAATTTACATCTCAAGTTGGTTTGTTTACAGTTATGAGTTAAAAGTCAAAATCTATAAATATGAAAATTTTTATTGCTATCGTTTGGTATTTAGTGTTGCAACTATGCAATGAATTTAGTAAGTTCTACAATATTATTTCGGAAACTATTATTGTTAACTGCAATATTTATAATAATTTGCAATCTTTGTCATCTATCAAATACTCATTGGTATGATGGATAATAACGATAACATAATGAATACAAAACTAGTTATTAATCTTATTCAATTTAGAAAGAGAAGATCTATATAGTTCGGTGGTTTAGACTTGGAATTAAAGATGTGCATTTATTTTATTCAATACGTAGAATTTAATGTAAATTGATTTTAAAAATTCGATTCACTTTACAAAACCTTTTATTTTGCAATGTACATTTATATTTACATCATCAATGCTTGATCATTAAAGATTTCAATTTAAAGAATAGGTATTAAATACACATAGTTTAATGTAATAATTATTTACTTACAAAACTAAGATTTACAGTAATTCTTCCACTAAAACAAATAATATGCACAGAAATTATTTCGTTATTGAAGTTTGCCAAATTCTATGATCTTCTATGATCTGTTGATTAATTTTAAAGCTTAATATTAAATTTATAAATAGGTTCTCGCGCGCGAAATCTATATCGCAACGAATATAAAAATTTGAGCAACAAAATACAATTCTCTAACCGCTCATTTAAATCGTACTATTCATTATTACAATTAAGTCACTAAGTTTTTATTTAGTATTTAATAAGTTCTCAAGCCGTACGCGCGAATGCTAAAAATAACAGTGTTCTTATTCCTATCTTCAAGTTCTATCTAAGCGTATCGAATGTTTAATTTAAAGTACATAAGTAAGGCTAGAATTACGTGTAAGGTAGTTGGTATTTGTGCTCGTTGTTGATAATATTATTTCTTTCTCTATTCTTATTACTATCACTAGCCTCTAGTGGTCGCTTATTTTATTATATTCTCCGAGTATAAAGATTATTCGTTTCTTCTCGTTTCTCTGGATTTGTAGAAAGTTAGAAATTTCCCGATTGTTCATTTCGATTCTCGCATATTTTACATTTTACAAGGAGCTACGCACTTTTTTCAGCTCTCCGAATGAATGTAAATCAATTTTCAGACTGAGGTGACAATGAAGCTTAACGAACGACATTGTAGATACAAACGTCGGCCGTTTAGGGGTTTCTGTGTAATCAGTAAATTCGTGTCGAACATTCTATTAGGTTGTCTTAAAAGTTTCTTTCGTTTTAGAAGGAAATAATAGATGCACAACATTTTTTTTCTTTCTATTACAACAAAATGTATCATACATAATTCAATAAATAATACGAAATAAAAAATGTTGGGCATCTATTTCCTTATAAAAGGAAAGAAACATAATACTTATGCCGTTATTCGAACGACAGCGAGATATAAGTTCGTTCCATTAACTTCGTAGTCACTCTAAAACCGTTAGTACCCTCATGCTTCAAAAATCAATGTATTTGTTTAAAATCGCTCGTGTAAAATTTGGTTTATTTGAAATATTATTACGTATAAGAAGAATAAATAAACTGTACAATAATTATATATTCATTGGTTGGTACCTTTAAGTACGCGTAGACATTCGAATAAATTTCATTAATCCTTCAGGAAGTATATTAAATGGAAAAGCTAAATTATAAAAGTCTAGGGGTCGATAAATTCTAAAAATAGATTGAATCTCTCCACATCCAGATATCAGACTCGTCGTAGTTTAATACGTTAAGCGAATTTCTTAAAAAATTGCAATAGAGTTAATTAAACCATCAAATTTTTCAAGAAATTCATCCAAAGTATTTCCTTCGTTTTCATGTTTATACCTTCGATCGCTAATATTTTCTCGTGTAATAAAATTCCTATAAATTTCAACAATTCGCCCTTCTAACAACAGCCTTTGATCAATTCGATCGAATACGTTTGAAAATATACCTATTTGTTCATGAACGAGGATTCTCGTGATTTTTCCGAACTAAAACGTTTCTATACGGAAGCGGCAACTTCTTGTTCCATCTCGTGCAGCATATTGTATAGTCGCGTCTTCAAATTATCCGAAACTGCAGCACGTGGTAAATGTTCAATGTCACTGGCTGGATTCGCGCACTGTCGTAAAAGAACTGCCAGTGTACTGGTGGTGTGTTCCGACATGAGTAATCCAGGAATTATGATAGTCCCTGAGAGAGTCCAACCGAGAAATATTTTCTCGCAGATGATCTGAAAGAAATTTCATAGTCGTTCGTTTTAATTTGCTCCCATAAAGTGCATTTTCATACTAACGTATGTCTTCCATCGAACAATTTTTAAAATCAGGCTTGACAAGTTCTACAATTCAGGTACATTCGTGTTCGATCTTAACTG
Organism: Bombus confusus; assembly: GCA_014737475.1. Classification (NCBI taxonomy): domain Eukaryota; kingdom Metazoa; phylum Arthropoda; class Insecta; order Hymenoptera; family Apidae; genus Bombus; species Bombus confusus. The sequence goes on along the minus strand of JACXIV010000002.1, from coordinate 5,106,807 downwards.
AAACTTTGATCAATGTGTTATGTACATAGTTGTGCATTACAAGCCAGTACAATCCGACCGAAACATTAATACATATAATTATTATATTTTCAACATCATGACAGTAGAATATTTGTCTGATGCGTACTCTCTCCTCTGTGAGTAATCTGTGAGAATTTTTGAATAGTTAAGAATCAACTATGAGTTAGCTTTGTTTCGTCGAGGTAAGCAAAACAGCTGATTTAAGAAAAATTAAGATTCAAATTTTGATATTATTCACAACGATTGGGACACTATGTCTCTATACGTATGTACATAAAGAGTATTTTTATTATATACTTTATGTTATACGAAAGAAGTAGTATTATACATATAGTTTCATGGCACTAGTATGTATTGTGTAAAATTTTATCGAGGAACTAACTGTATCTAGAGATAAAGTTACTCAAAAAATAGAGAGTCTTCCAATTAGTGTGAACAGCACGTAGGAAACCTTATACATCATACATACTATCCAGCATATAATCTTCTCGATATACATATATAATCTTGTCTTTCCATCCTATTTTTAGTCAACGTCTAATCATATTTCATAAAATACGCTATTATCAAATAACAAAAGTACAGCGACGTTCAAAAGTCTGCAACTAGACAGACGTTTCATATTTTTCTCAAAATCGTCCAAAGGAATTTCAAGCAACGTGATAAGCAATAACAACCGAAATTTATTCATTACTTCCCTTTATTTAAATGACGTACCTTCATACCTATATTAATTATCATTCTTTTAATTGTCGCTTATGATAGGGAAACTAGAAAATTTATTCGACTTAAATTTGTCAAAATCGTTCACTTTACGTTGCAATTGCTTAGTACTCTGTACGCAAATTTCGAAAGAAGTATTAAACGTTCGATTCAATTAATGGTTGACATACTTTTCCAGACTTTTGGAGAGTCTCAAACTATAGAAAAATTATGTTTTGACACAAACGGTTCATCTATGGAATATCAGAAAATATGTTTGCTTACGGAGGGTTAACCCTCTGGCAATGTAATTAACTGACGAAAAATTTAGAATAAACAATTTAGAAAACAATTGCTCCTTTACGACTGAAATGTCTTAGGATGCCCTCAGATTATCAATATTATCTATATCGTCGATATTGCAAGGTTCATAATTAAAAGGATCAATATATATCGTCGATACACTGTCGATATTTATCGACAAACCGTATTTTCGTTGCGAACTTTGAAGTATTGACGATATTTTTGATCGTCTGACGACACCCTTGCATCTTTAGCACTTTTAGGATGAAAAATACTTTCAAGTTCTTGCAAGAAATAAATATTAATATGAGTTTTATGAATTGATCCTGCTACGATCCCCAAACATTCTATCAAAGATCAATGTTGCATTTAATCTCGATGTGCAATCGATTCAATTTAACTGCGTAAAGATTTCCAATGTTTCAATATTTTAAATAGAAAAATACGAGGTGACTAACACATGAAATGTACAGCAGCATATTCGACACAGTTTGCTGCAGTTTCTTTCGAACTATACCGTAAAAGGATTAGCCTAACTCGATCTCGTCATTTATCGAATTAACCTTACTGTCTTTGGTAATTACTTGTAAATTGTTGTTGGCGACCGGTGACTCGCATCGTTTGTTCTTCGAGCAGAAGGACCTGCAGTCGAAGTAGTCGCAGTCGTCGTGTTTCTCGCAGTTCTTCCCGTCCGCGGTGATACGGCTGATAATCGTTTTAGGAAACACCGCGTCCAGGTCGAGGAACTTGAGCTTCTGTCCGCCAAGAGGCAAACCGAAATGGTTTATCTTCACATCGCACAGATGGATCGGCTCAGGAAAGTTGGTGTCGAGTTCTTCGAGCAGGTCCAGGATCATCACGGCCAGCTTCAATCGTTTCGCCCATTCCGGTTTCGAATCGGACAGAGCAAGGACTGTCGTGGGTGTTTCTATGGGTCGTACGTATTCGACCGCGTAGAAGGTTCCGCATGTGCCAATCAGCTGTGGAAAAATGTCCCTGTCCTCGTACAGTATGCTCATCAGGTACTCGTTCTCCTGTAACAACGGCCAGAGATTTTCCATCTCGAGCTGTCGCCTTCTGGGCTCGGTCTCGACACGATGCGTACGAAGTCGCGCAAGCCTCTCTAATTGATGCTGCGACAGCGTCACGTTCAGCTTGCTAACGACCAGATCTTTGATCATGCTGTTGAAGTCGGTCTCAGACGGTAGATGCTTTATGCCATTCGCGTCCGTCCAGAATAACGTCTCGAACTGCTCCATCGGTGTCTTCGTTCTGAAATCAGATCCCTCGTTTCAAATGTCTTCGTTTTTGAACGATTATTTACGGTCGCATCGATCGCTGCGACGTTACAGTTTCTTCAAGTTGCCTAGACTCTAAACGGTAATTTTTCAATTCCAAAGTAGGGCTGTTTTTACAGGTTTTTAGAGAATAGAATACGTTTCTATCGCTTTCGACGTCTCAATAAAATTTGTAATTTACTCTTTGCAATTTCTTGATATTTCACGAATTCTCTAAGTTTCTACAGTCTTACGAAATTCAAAATGATTTTTCCATCGTTCCGTCGAACACTGTATTTCGAGAATACCGTATATATCAGAGAATCGCTTGATCCTAGATGTAACCATCGAATTTCTCTCTGTGACATACATATTTGCAAAGAAAGGGAATAAACCTTGAGGCTTTGAACACAAGTCGAGTCGTCTCCCAGTGGGCCGAGAAAACCGCTTCTTTGCCAGCGTGAAGAGTTTCGCATGCGAGCGAGTGAATCCCTCTTTCCGAGCATAGCGGGTCGCAGAGAATTCCTATTGCAGCTCCTTTTTTGTGCGTGCTGCACTGAAATGAAAATTATGATCAGGTACCGTAAGAATAACGTTCGCATCGTAAAAATTCCCTTCAAGGGATACGATTAAATTATCCTCAGTTTCTTTTTACTCTTTTCAAATCCTGAAACTTTTTTACAGCGTGAACTTGTTACCAACTTGGTGTTCTCCTTCTCGTATTTTTCTTTATTTTTCATTGATTTACAGTATTTTTACGAGCATCCTTTCGGCTGAAGGGTTACGTAAAACGTCAAACCGGGACAGGGAACTCTTAAAGCAGTTTTATGACACGGGGCGAAATTTCTCGCGAACCAGACTCGGCCACTTTCCAACATCCTCTGAAATATTAATTTATTTCGTTTAACAATGTATGGTTTAATACAGCTCGGGTGGTCTCAACAATATGTCAAATGTCTCCTTTAAATTGTACTTCTTGTTTCAGATCTTTCAACATTTACAAATTTCTATTTAAGTATATTTTCAAATATTCCCTCGCTATCTGCGATATGCAACACACTGTCAGTAGTTGTATTTTCATCCAATTGAATAATAAAAAATAATCTATTTCAAAAAGAAAAAAAAAAAGAAAAAAGACGACAATTGAATTAACCAGGCGAATACTCCAATATTTTTCCTATTCTCGTCTACCGCAATGAAAGTTTCAATTGCGCAACCCGATCATTCTTACATTTTAATAATAGAAATTCTTAATTAGCCGGAAGTCGAAATTTACAGATTATCCATAGAGATTACAGATTATTTCTTACAATCGTCCACCGAAAGCCACGTAGATTGCAATGTAAATTGCAAATGACCGTTTCCTTCGAAGAATTGACCTCTCGTACGATCGAAGCCGGTAACTTTCACGAAACAAACATCAAACACATTTTTCTCCCGTTGCTTCCGATTTTACTTTGAAATAAAATTTCCATACAAGTACGAAGGAACTAAAGAAGAGAATCTATTGCCTTGGAATTCCCGTTTATCCGAAGGAACACGTGAAATCGTAGTCACGTATCGTCTCGTCTGTCCCTCAATGAAATCGAACGACTTTCATTCAAGATATTTCCACGTTCGTCGCAACGTGACACCGATATTTGAATCGATCAAGTCGATCGCCGTGTAAAAGTCACCGGTTTAAGGGATATCCCGTTGGCGAAAAGCGCCTGGCTTAGCTTTAAGTATCGTATAAGTTTCTTTTCTTACATTCATCGCGAACTCGTGTAAAACGGATTCCTTCGTATCTGTATAATCTACACGTACAGGACGCGTTACGTTCTTCGTTATGTATTTTGCTTTGGAACCCATTTTAGAATGAAGTAGGGTTATTGTAAAAGCACGCTGCACACAGGGGGTTTCTTGAAACAGAATGAAGGAATATCGCGAGACTTTGGCCGAGTAATGGGTTAGTTTTCTCTTTGAGTCACGTATACGTGATATGTATACAGGGTGAGACATTGAAACTGTGTATTTAAAAGGATTTCTTTGTCTCTAGAACTGTAAGAGGACGTAGTCAGGAGGATTTGTTTCGTTTAACTGAGCGAAGAATATTAAGATGTAGTTCTTGTATTAGAAATATCTCGACACGAGGCTCAACATTTTGAGGGACGTAACAATAATGTCACGTTAAACGGATTATCTTCTATTCAAATTGTGTAAATTGTTGCATCGAAGGATGGCATGATAAATCTTTCGTTCTATGTTTCAAAGGCGATATCTACGTGTTTCGTTAACTAATATCGGGAACAAGTTCATAGAACGTAAAGGAAGACAACTGTGTTGGGTGTTATACAAAAATTGTTTACAATATCGCTTTTGGAATATAAAGGGAAAAATCTACTTGGTCGGAAAGTTGTGTATAGCACTGAATATTAAATATTTCGAAATATCAAGATGTTACATTTTGGTGGATGTAATAATAATTTCGCATTATTGCATAATAATTCTACGAACGTATCAAACGTATTAAGATTGTTCGAATTGTTATATCTGTAAAATTATCTTGTATTCGTTTATACGCAATACATTTATTCTTCTACGTTGCTATAATATTACATTTCTGTAAAAAATGTAACATTATTTAAATATCGGATGTCTTCTAAGAAGAAGCAAAATCAGCGATAACCTTAAGCTTAGTAAAATTGAGCTTATCTTAGAGAAAAACAATTTATCGACGAAACTTTCTTTATGATTAAGAGAAGCAGCAAAGATTTTCATCTTATGTAATTATCCAATAGTCTCGTTTACAGGAAATTTACCTTTTTAGTTACGTCTTTACGTTCGAGTATATACTATCCAGATAAATTACAATTAGATCGCAGGGGTAATAATTTTCAGCCACGTTAAGATCCTTACGACTTTGATAGCAAGCATGTTTTGATTTATCGTCCTGATAACTGAGCTTTTCTACGTTTAAACACCCTGTAGATGCATGTGCAACGCAAAAAGGCACGATAAATTGTCCATCCACAAACAAACTTTCAAGGTATTTGCAATATAGCTCTGCACAAACGAAGGTTAGTACAGGAACTCGTTTATGCGCGACAGCATGACCGATCTTTATATTACCGAATATCTGTTTTATCATACGATGATCAATTACACGTGTACTCGCGAATATTGACATCGCGTATTCATTAAAGATTTCATTACACTGATTTAATTGAACGTCCTGTACCTCTACCTTGTAATCCATTAAACATATTTGACAGCATCATCATTTAACCAGTTGTAGATTGATTCACCTGCGGTATTTTATGTTGTCTTTACGAGCAATACACATATACAAGATGTATATCAAAATTTCATTTTTAATGACCATTAATAATTAATATTTTATACTACAACAACGATATTATTATTATTATCGATCTATTGGAATCTATTGGACTTCATCAAAGGCAAAGAAAGAATTATGTAGAAACCACGATTACGATGATCGTAAATATTTTTTAATCAATCGTAGGAGATAGTGTGCTTAATGAAAAATTACCGTTACACCGATGAAAATGCGAAACCTTGTCACTTTGCAATATTTAATATAGGAATTAAATTTTATAAACTCGATTATTTTCATATTGCTATTATCACTGGTATTTTATAAACGCTGTAAAAAGATCGAAATTTCTCATGACCTTTTGCTTCACTGTACGTCCGTCGCCTTTCACGATGTCCCTGTATTTATGTACATACTGCTTTTTGCCTACTACTCCAAGTTCACAAGTTCACACTTATTGTCGTCCCAGAACCACGAGTACGAACACTCGAGAAACGCGCAACCAGAAGGAGGTTCTCGTTCACCGCGAGAGCTAAAACAAATTGAACGCGCAATATGCGCTGTCAACAATGAGAAATGCGTTAACAATACGTTTCCCGCTGATCACGTAGAAATGTATATTTAACTGCTCATCACGTAAAAAGATACTGAATACATTTTCGGCCGTAGAAAGTTTCTTCGATGATAAAAATGTCGTATACCGTGGTTCACGAAAGTACTTGCATGCTTATATGTATATATATTCATTGTATTAATAAGCCACAATTTAACGGGATTATCTTTAGGATTAAATTCTCCGCGCGTTTCAGATCGCTATTCACGCTACCAATTTTAAAAGTTATAATATTCGCAGCGAGTAACTTGCAGCTTCTATATATATCGTTGATATAATCACGATAGACGTGTCTCATTACGGTGTTACCAAAAAGTTTTGAATAACACGTATATATATAATCATTAAATTTGTTGCGTTAATCTTAAGTAGAAATTCCAAATTTTTTCCGAAGCTCTGTATATCGAATATATCAGCTATAATTTATTATTACAGTACATCTATTGGTTATTGAGAAACTGCAACAGATTTTACTTTGTTCCATATTGCATAGTATAAGATGAATGAAATAATGACTTATAACGAAACGATTAAAAAATAAAAGCAGTGTAAAATATTTCACTTGAACAGCACACGAGAAGAACACGACGAGTCTTAATTTTGTTACTTTCTTGATTTCGAGCAACTTGTTAGATTCTCAACTATAGGCGACAAATCTAGGAAACTTCACAAACAATCGAGCAAAGAATCACGTTTGGAATGTTTAACAGACGACAATTATCGGTTATCGTATCCTAAAATTGTTTATCACGATCTTCTCGCCTTCATTTGCATTAAATATCAATAGGCGATCCAATATCACGTAATATCACCTAACGTAATTGACAAACAGGTGAAGATATGCGCAAACATGTACTTGCGCGTGAAATCCGTCAAACAGGACGAGAAAGAATGTTTGAAATGTTTTAATCGCAAGGATAAGAATTTCGTGGGTGGACGGACGATTCATGTCGTCGAATTTTTACGTTCGATTCGTAGATGTTGGGGCATCGTTCGGAATGAGAGCAATAAAAGTGAATTATTCTCTTGCTGCGTGGGCGGTGCTTGCGTTACGTACAGGCACGCGTGTATTTGCACACGTATAGCTGGTTTCACGTGCGTACAACCGGTACAACACACGTTTGGGTCCGTGCATGCTGTACGCTATGCACAACGATATTTTTAGTCGTCGTGACCGCCATGATGAGAGGATTTCTCGAGTAGAGGCGGATCCCATAACATGCATGTCACGCGCCTTTATGCACCGTAACGTCCATGTAACGTTTCGGATGTACTTTTTCGAAAGTCAGCGTACTATCTGGGCCAAGTTTATACCAGCCGAGGTCCCACGTTTTTTTCGCGCATTTTCCTATGCATCCTGGGACAGAAAAACGGAGGAATGTTAGGATTACCTTGTTCCGGGGGTAACACAATTTCTGCGAATCACGAGTAATTTCAGTGGCGTTTTGTGGAATTCTGTCGGTTTGCAAAGGTTCTGAATAGGAGTAGGAAATATCGGGAAGCGATTCTTCCGGGATTTGGTGAAATGCCTTTGATCCGTAGATGGGCCAAACCCTTCGTAGATACATAGAAATTACATCTTTAAATTTCTATCCCTCGAATTTTTATTTTCGTCAGAAAACGTCGGTTTCGCTTGACAAACGATCGCATAATCCGGTAGAAAAGCTATGAAATTAGTATTTGGGAACTCTTTCAGACTCGTCGGAAGACTAGAACGCTGAAAATATTAGGCTCCGATGAACGATTCGATTTGCCTATGATAATTTGGCCAAATACAATTAATGGGAAAAACGATATACTAAACAATGTAAATATTAGCAAAATTGTTTCAGGAACGAAGCTCTTTGCATGCTTCAAGTTATGATATATTATGAACAGTGGAGCAATAATTTACAATTATCAAGGTTAAGGAATGAGTCTTATCTACATATGAAATAAATGGTTTAAAATTCATAAGCATGATATATCGTTCATATAGCGTCGGAATATCAAGATTACGGAATAAATTCGGTATAAGTAGTTCGTGTTGAATGTTTTGAAAGATATTAAACGATCCGTGAGTCACCATGAGGTTTAAGTATACATATAACGTTGTAGTAGATCAGTGTTGTAAAATAAATATCGCTGATCGAACATAATATCTCGGCGCTTAAATTATTCGATAACGTACGATCAGCATTTATGATTTTACTTCTTATATTTGTACAATACTACGAGCGGGAAAGCATTAAACGAGAGATAATTTAGCAGCAGGATCATCCAGAGACATTTTTTCGCGACCTCGCGTGCGTTGGATAATGCATTACGTAAACGTTTTCGTTCTTATTATTCCAGCATGATAGTGTGGCTTGAATGTAATGAGTAGTGACACTAAGCTGGCATTCGTTGCTTTACCGTATCGATGCAACCACTCTCACGACAAATTTAATTTATAACCACGTTCAATTAATGTTTTTTCTACCGCCGGAGAATATTAATCCACTTATAATCAGCGTTGTATATGGTCATAGAAAGCTGCGAACGATCGCAACAAGTGCACGAGTCATTCTGAATTATAAATTTACATATACAGCGACGCACGATAGTATTTGAACGTTTATAGGAAGCTTTGATGAATATGTATATATATTATGTGCGTCATACGAAACGTTTCGCATTTTCTTTAGCAGTATGATGAATATACTGTGAATTTTTCTGCAATCCCGTATTTTTGCAAATATAACTGAATTAATGAAACCGAAATAGCGATTTGTTTATTAAATACTATAATAAATATACTACTTTGGATATTTTATATATATATATAGTTTCGCATATTATGTGCGTTCAAAATTTCACACAAACGCGTAAAAATCGTAGTGCAGTAACGTGACTTGACTCTCGCGATTACATTGGCAAAGTTTGGAAAAGAGAAAAGAAAGCCAAGGTGTACATAGAAAAATATTCACGTAGTCCATTGTTCGTTATATTAATATCAGTATATAATAAAATGACTATTCATACCTTATATTACTTTTTCAACTAAATAGTAAACAGCTTGTATCTCCGATACACGTCTTTAAATTGGTTCCAAATTTGACCAATGTCAGTATCATAATCGTATCTCGTTACAGTGCTTATAAAATTTGAAAATGTTATTATATATTATATATTATATATATACTATCCATATATATATATATATATATATATATATATGTAAACGTTTCCTATGGTAAGTATTCAAACAATTTTCGCGAGGAACTATTAGACTATTTCGATAGTTATTAGATAGTGTTCATTGGATGAGAAGAATAAACACAAGCAATTAATATCGTTGTTAACATGCCCATTTCATATGTCCTAGACTTAAATCAGCACGCAATACTTTTATATGTGTGTGTATAATCTGTCTCGTTGATACATGACTCATTGTCCTGTGTAATGGGAATTGCGCTGTTCAGAAGCTTCATCGATCAACTTTATAAATTGAGGAGTAGAGAAAAATGATGTTTAAAGCACTGTTTTTTAATTGTCAATTATTATTTACGTGATCTTCTTGCGACGAATGAACATACGAAAGTAATTATAAATCACTCGTTTCTAAAGAATTGAGCATCGATCGTGTATACTCATATAACGAAATTCATTGTAAGAGGCTCGATTAAAAATCACGAAATTTTGAAGAAGATTCACAAATACGGGATGAATTTTGTACGAAAATAGCGTGTTTTCATTTATTTCCGTATGGCTCAGGTAATGGAAGTTTGACGAGCAGCGAACGTGATATAAAATCGAATTCCATTGCAGCCACGTGCGTTGAACGTTAATCCACTTATAATGAGAACATAACACACTGAAAATCTCTTAAACTATGCTTAAGTGAATATTTCTGACGACTGTAACAGCTGCACGAAGGACGCGTTAAAGCGATTATAAATTGTAAAGTAAATCGCAGACTAGATGAATCGAGGACCTTCTCTTAAAATTCTTTCAATTTCCTACAAAGACGCGAATATCATTATGAAAGCGCGCAATTATATCATCAACGAAGATTCTCAACTTCTACGAAACGCATAAGTTGCGAAATTCCGTTGTATGACGAATATATACAATATATGTATACAATACGTATGTATATACAATATGTATACAATATATATATACAATAACGATCCCGCGATCATTTTTCACAAAAATCCTAAACAGCTGAGAAGGCAATATTTCATAGATTGCTCCATTCATCGTCGTCAACTCGATAGCTTGAAAGACTTCCCTTCGAACGGCCTATTCATAGAATATTTTATTTCTCTAGGAAATCGGTCAAATTCTAAGGACACGTTCAGAAGAATGTAAATAGACTGTCTGCAGGGACGATGATATTACCCCCTCTACCTGCCAATCCTCGCAAGATCACGGAAGTTTGCTTGTTTTTATTTAGTAAGCACTACGCAAAGGTCGACGACAACCAGAAGACTTGTAACGATGTAAACACGCAAGGGTAAGGACGGGCAAATTTTCTTTCCTACATTCGTATATACACAAGTGAAATTGGCACCGTAGCGTGTTACAGAATCAGTTCGTTTCGCGTACGTTGGAAGAGCGCGTGCGTGCCCGTTTGCTCGGTCTCTGTCCCTTTCTCTCTACCCTCTTACGGTTTTCATCCCTTCGCGAGCGTGCCTGCTGTGTAACCCTAGCGCGACCTGTCTATACGATCTCTGCGTACGGTACGTGTGTGTCGTGCGTGATAGAGTGATTGTTGTGCACGGTAAAGCGTGCGTCGAAAGGACTCACCACGTTGGATACGTGCCGCCAAGCTTCGAGGTTCGTGCACATAATCCCCCAGTGAAGGAGCAGATAGACAACGAGGAGCATGGTCGTGAAGAGGAGCATCGTGATCACCTTGTAGTGGTACATGAAACCAGGCAATCGTCGGACGTTCATGATCCTGAGATTTTCTTCTGTTCGGGGTAAGTCGAAGAATATTTATCACGTTTCTTCTGTCCTATTTTCCTCTCTTTCGTTTACTCGCTCCGAGATATTCGTCAATATCTGCGATGTCGTCGTTCGCGTTCGATGTATCCCTTTCTTCACCAACTGTCTCGTCGACGACGTCCTCGACGGCGCATCGCGAGGACGTCTCGCGCTTAACCTGTTCGCGACTGGTTCATTCGCTTGACTCTTCTTGCGAGCGTCGTACCGACGACACGATCGTCGTCCGACCGGTGCCGTACGCTTGTGGCAATGCGGCATAATCTGCGGCACATGCGAGCGTCGCGACGCCGCGCCTCTCGCGGCGAATCTTCCGATAGCGTTTGTTGCGCAGGTCCGTATGCATTTAGACCAGTTCACGGAAAAATTCGAATTTCGCTCGATCACTGTTCGCACGCCGTGCCGTTCTTCCGCCAACGATCCCTTCCTACGGTCGGTGATTTAATATTTTGGGGACGGGGAGAGCGATAGGGTAAAGGTTAGAACCGTTGAGAGGTTATTTTCGAGGTGTTTTCATGCGGTGTTTGTGTACACGACGCGAAGTCGGCGATTTAATTTAGGATTTGCGTACACGTACAGATTCCTCGATGATAGCGCGTTTTCTCATGTAGGCGAAGCTGATTGGTTATTTTGATCGATTATTTGCGTGGAAAAAGCCACTCGAGTCTTGTTTTACGTTGTTTGATATAACCGGTTTCATATAATGAACCTTAACCTCCTTGAGGATAAATGTGTTTAAACTAGAGAATATTTACTTGAATCATATTTACAGATATTTAACGAGTCGCGTCGATGTTGGAAGATATTTTTGATTATCTGAGAAAAATGTTGTACGTTATAATGTACATATGTGACGATTATGTATCTTTGGAATCATGTTAGAATAAAACAAACTTCGGGGATTAATTATCCACGAATTGTGATGACCGATTATAGCGTTAAGTATAGAAAAGAAAATAATAAATTGACGAATAATTTGTTTGAAGCAAAGTAAAAAGAAAATACCATATCATACTACGTTTTACCGATGTTTTTTTAATTGAAAAGTTTACGAAAGTCTATTCGATTTTACTAACTGTTACAATGTGTCTCGTCGTAAATTTTAGAAGCAATTGTCACAGATAGAACTTATTTCTTCTATATGTATCACTTTTATTTCACTTTCGCGATAGACAGTTAGGTGTAGCGATGTATTTTGCGTTGAATGGAATCGAATTACACTAAAGAAACTATCGCATTGTTTCGTTCAAATTGCGTTTGAAGATTAGCTCGACGAAGGTTTCACGTTCGCGTACGACGTTGTATCTCTAACTGTTCTACATTGCTTGCTACTGTAGAAATTTTTTGCTGGCTCATCATCGTCGTGCATGTGCACACTCTAGTTTTACGATAGTGTGGACTTGCTCGAAACGAACCAGGGGAGCTTTTAATTGGAGGTCCAGCCGGTGCTGCCTCCTTTGTTGTGCTACGAGATAGACGTTACAAAAGTTAGAACGACCGTTGATGCAAGCAGCGTGAACTTCCTGGATAATTTGAATATAAAGAAAAGTTTTTTTTTTAAGAATCTAAATTTGTCGACTCTTTGTATATGTACTTATTACTTCTTTATAGCTTATTTTATGGATTATTCAAATTTTTTTATTCGATAAAAATATACTCAAATTTTTCTCGTATCAAATGCATTTTTAAGGAAATTGGGTTAGGAACTTTCAGCCGGAAAAATTGTAATATGTATTTGAAAAGTGGTATTCCAGAATTTGAACGTACAATTAAATCTGAGCTATTTATTGGCGAAGTAAAAATCGATCTGTTGGCTGATGGAGGAAATTGATGAAATTGCTCGTGGTAATTACAAAATCAATTTCAGGGTATTCAATGCATATGAGTATTTCTCAATTATGAAATTGTGTACATAATTAACATTTATGGATGCTATTACACTTACGTTATTCTTAAATTCATAAAAAATGGGGTCGGAAATTTTTGCTATCTATTTCGTAAGATGTTACATTTTTTCGTGTCATAATAATCATCGATTAAAGTAAGATCTGTAATAGAGATCTTTGATAAGATCGTTAATAGAGTCCTTCTAATTAAATAGTTCAACATTCTTTATATTTGAAAATACATTTGCAGACCTTTTAGACTTATAAATACAATAATAATGAAAAATCGCGTATCTAAGTAACCCACTCACATGTAACATTTCATCGTTATTTCAGTTAATCGATTATCTAATATCATTTAAATTATTCCATATATCCGAATACATTTCCTCAAATCAATTCGTACATCGGTCTTCTTCACCCCATCTACTCACTCCTATACTCGAAATATTTTAACGTAATTGCACGTAATAACGATAAGAATATTACGTTTCATCCCTGTGATTCAGTAAGATTCGGTACATCCACACCATTTAACATTTTTCCAAGCAAAGTTTTCACATCACTCTTATGCGCTCTTATACGATAATAAAAAAAAGTCACATTTTTAACATACTAAAATCCAACATACCTAAATCGTCTAAGTAGCAAACTCGTCAAATTATTTCCAATACGCGAATACATGCGTTCAACTTGTCCAATATATTAAATATCGAATATATCTATCCTCATTCGTATTCACAAAATACTTCAACGTTTCTTTCACGCGTCAGTTACATCAATCGACCGTTCGTGCATCGTTAGCGTCGCGACAGTACCGTCGACGATATGGTAATTGCTCCTTCGGTCGTTTTCACTCATAACTAAAGCCACATTCGTTGAATTTCTATTCGTCAAAGATCTGTCAGAAACATACGAAACTCACCGTAGAACTTCAAAATGAAAACTGGCTCGATATACTTCTCCCATATTTTCCCTTATCGCGCAATATTCTTCTAGTTTCAACCTCGTCGCCCCATATCGAACTCCACCAGAACTTGTACAATTTTGCCGGAAGCCTGGTGTGGCCACTTTACCCCGTGGCTTTCGTGGGTCGCTCATAGACCGCGTTCACAAGCCATCTTCCGTTTAACCCTGGCTTAGCGAAGCGCGCGTCGGCCGAATCTCGCAGAAACGATCCGTCGCAGTTTCCAAATCGCGCGCGGTGCCGCGTATCGCGAAAGAGGGACGCACCTGCATGCTGCTCGGCGCGCAGCTGCGACCTTCGACGCCCTTGTGCCGGCGGTCGTGCTACGCGACGCCCGTCCTCGTCATTTTTACGCCGGACGCACGCACGGCCACGCGCGCGGTTCGTTCGTCCGCTCTGCTTGCTTCCCGTTACGACGCAGATCCCGGCCGTTCTCCGCGTTTCTCCACCGTCACGTTCTCCCGTAACGCGAGACAAACAGTGTGCTTTCGCCCCTGCGAACGCTGCTACTTCCGCCGGAACATACCGGTGCTGTCAGCCGTGTCCTCGCGAGTGCATTTCGCTAAACGGCCCTCTGGAAGGGGCACCAGCGAAAGGATCGCCTGGCGGAAAGTCGGTGAGTGCCGCGCGAACCAGCACGCGTTCGCTTCCACGCTTCTTCCTCTTCACTCACCCTCCGCGACATCGTGTACCTGCGCAATAGATTTAAAGGGCGTCGTAGGGAACGCTTCGGCAAATTGTCAGAGCGCCTGGATTTTTTTTTTTTGTGCGATTTAATAAACGATTTATGGGAAGTGATAGAGCACTGGTGAATTGACACGAGTGACGACGTTGCTGGTTGTAGAGTTTTGTTATACGAGTTTTCGCAATTCTTGCAGCACAGTGCAGTAGAGGATACAAATTGTAAGAGATGGTCGAATTCGTATGGTAATTAGTAGCGAATGATAATGTCAGCGAATTGACAAGCGATACGTATCGCTGCGTATGTTACACGATATTCTGTAAATCTGGAGAATACAAATTGTAACTGATTCTCAGCCTTGTATAGTAACGTAGCAAATAAATAGCATTTTAACGAGCCGACAGGCGACGCGTTGTTTGTTATGGAGTTTTATTACTCGATGTTTTTCATATTTTACCAATTTATATTTTAAATTGTAGAGACTCGACAGCTTTGTACAGTAAGTTATTGAACGATAATGTTAATAAATCGACAAATATCGCGTTGTTGTTTATAGACTTTCGTCGCGCGAGTAATTCTTGTAATTTTTACGACTTCAAACGAGATAATCAACTGGATCGTAAGTTTGTGAAATTGACTTGTTGAGTTTGACCTGGTTTAGTAACAAGCTTGTCACTATTGTGTAAGAATATCAAGCACGTGCGATCAGTAAAGTTTTCTTGTATAATATTGGTATAATTACTTCGATCAATCTTTTTTGTTGCTTTAGAGGAATTCGTCGAGATGAAGCGGCGATAGTGACGAAGCATGTGTTAGTGTTTATGACATTGATAATAGTTATGTTTGCAACGTTGTTCGATATTTTAACTTTCGGTTATATTTTTGAATAAATTTAAAGTTCTACGTTGTTATAGCTGTTGTACACGAAACAAGCGAAGAGTTCGACATTTTACATATATTTACATTTATGGCTTACAATTGAATAGGTATGTTCTATATACATATTTGTATTTCCGTGATAACATACAATCGGCGATTTTGTTTTCTCTTAACGGATGGTGTTAACTGTTTCTGTTTTGATTACTGCTAGGGTACTTGATGGAAGTAGGTGTTAGATTGTTTTCGAAGGGAAGCCTAACTGTAACGAAGACATACATGTATATACTTGTTTTGATGATTGTGCTTAATTTTGTCAAGGGGAATGTCAAGTGTCTGTGTTGATTGACATTGAAGCAGATAAGCAATTCTTCGTTTGCATTATACGAAGCAACTGTTAGGGCGTATAAAATTGTCTAACTTACTCTACGATTATTTAAAAATGAAATATCGAACATGTTATTTATGATGTTGTCTCTATGACGCGTAATAATGCATATTGATCACCCATGATTATTACGCGATATTTTTACCTATTTAATAAATAATATTTGTACAAATTGTACGTGAATTTGTATGCTGGTAGAAACTTTGATCTTCGATCTATTAGACGGTTCTAAAAATATCATCGATCTATTTAAATATTTGTCTTCGTCCCACATGTGTCTCAAATATATGTCACGTCATGTTTTTACAGAAGAACAACTATAATTAGTACCGTGAGAAGCACGCTCGTGATCAAATCTATGTATAAATTCGCGTGTATTATTGTTTCGATATTACGCAATAATCATCCTCGTGGCTCATCGTCGGTGATTGCCTTCGAATTTTAATATCATCGATGCCATATGTGCGGAAACATCGAACAAAATTTAATTACTATATATACATATACTTTTAAAGGGGGCGAATCACGGATTGCTCATGTTTGTCGTGAATATCTGCAATATCGTAAATTACCCACATCTTTCTTCTTATCCGATCACCTTTGTATTGCAGTTCAGATTATTCTCGATATAATTATATTATTAGCGATATATTTCTTGTAAAGAGTTGCATAAGAATGGACGAGTTTCAGTCTGTAGTCGGACAGACAATTTTCGATAACTTGTCTAATCGCTCGCCATTTACGCTTAAAAATTACTCGCGAACCTCCCTGTTAAAATTTTCATATTTTCCTCAATAAATATAAATTCCTCGATGTACCAGCGAAAAGCAAAGAAAGTGACAGTTAATGTTAATTATAAACAGAAATGTTCAAAAACTTTGAAACCTACAAATCTTCGAAAACTCAAACCAATATTTGTCACTATCGTAGATGCTTACGTTTCGCGATTAACAAAATGAATAACTCCGTAGTATCGCGGGGTCTGTGCATTGTTTCCGTGTTTTGAATTATTTATCAAATATTAGGTCATCCCATGAACGACGCTACCGTCGGTTTTTCCGTAATAACGAATTCTATTTTCGCGATGTAATTCTATCTCTTGTAATTCCTTATTTTTATTATACTGTAATGTAGTAGCAAATTCCATTGTTTTAAGCTCGAATCTCAGGAAAACCGCATTCTTCGCAAGGCGACCCAATATTTTCCGATGAAACGTAAATATCATATTTTTCATAGATGGATATTTTGTTTCTTACATGCGAGTAATTGAGAATCGGTTTAAGGCACAGATACACGCATACCTGTGCTTCTGATCCACTTTCGAATGCAATTGAAAGAAATCTAATAGATTACTGCAGATTCGTATCGCGTTACGCACTCTTACAAGTGTGAACGCACGTATTGCGTTTCGATACAGGAGCTTTCTCAGATATCGAACAAATTAATGCAACTGATAGCAGGAAACGTTACGTAGCGTTCTCGTTCCGCCACGATTCCAATCTCTTATCATCCACGATGAGATCTATCCAACATTGATCGTCTTGACGTCAATTCGCAAATGCAACGAATTAAAGCGAATTAAAATATTCGACATTTCCAGTCGTTTCGAATTGAATCGACTTGAAGTCAGTATTTAGCATGATTCGCTGGATTTTCATTAAGAGCACCGGAGAATTTCCAGTTATTTATTTCGTTTTTTGCTCTTGACGGATTTGATTTACTTATTTCTACATTTTCTTTCTGTAAATTTAATTGAGATAATTTATTTAATTTACATAGCTACCGGGTCAATCTTTATTACAATCGTTGTTTTATTTTTAGTCGTATAATTTTATTAATTAATTCTCGTCGTCTCACGGTGACTAATTCAATCTTGAATATCAATCCACAAATTTCTTTGTAATATTTATTACCGTTCACGCACTAATTCCTATTTTATCCAATCTCCGCAACACAAATATTCCTATTCGTCTAAAATATTCGCTTTCATAAAATATCATTACTTTCAAATATTTCAATCTTCGTTATTTCCATTTTCCCAAATATACACGTTCGATCGCATTTTCTCAATTTCCACGATAAAATATTTCGTGATAATTCAATATTTCACCAACTCTCGACGTTATATCTTCCAGCGAAAGACCGGTGAGAAAACCAAATGAAATCTCTACAACGAAATATAGAGAAATTTTCTACGAAATCTGAAGAAACTTAACAGCGGCAAACATACGCGGGTTAACGTAATGAAAATCCAGAAAAGTACTTTTAGATAGTCGGCGATCGATTTGTTTGCAATCCAAGCGGAAACGCGGAGAATCAATCAACGCGTTCGCAGTCCAAGAATCCTCCCTCTATCGACTCGCCACTAACGCATGTTCGTTCGTTATTGTTTGATGGTGGTGCGGCACGTACTTGCTGCGTGTCAGTTTCTCGCATGTACATGCACTCCGATTGTTTAAATAACAGACGATAGCATTGTTACCGCTATTCTCGGCTGCTCCGATTAACCATCGGGATTTTCCTAACTTACGAGATTGCCCCGTTTGTTGCAGATGTTCACGCGTGCTGTTGGTAGATCGATTATCGATAGAAATATGTATACTGTCTTTTTGCTTTTCTGTTTATTCGACGATACGCTTATTTGCTATGCATAGCAGCATCATCGTAGAACGTTGTTGTGGTATACTTATCGTCTTATCACGCGCTTGAAATTATATTAGTTGATTTGCATACACGTTTCTGTGCCATTTTTTTTTTTTATGAGAAATCGCGTTCGCTTGAAAATACAGAAGCGTGGAAATCGTGGCAAGTTGCGTGATTTTTATTTGTTGCTAGTTTTGGTTATCGACTTTAGTGTTATGTATCGTACGTTAGAAAATATTAATGATACGTGCATGTAATTTCAGCGTCATACGCAAATGCACATGTAGTTTCGCCTGTGCTTCTGCGTCTTAGTGAAGTTTCTTTTGAATAGGAATGTATCGAGCAGAATTACCAGCTTGGAAATTATCTTGGTTTTCTTTTCTAAATTACGTCGATATATTTTGAAATAGAATCTTTTATACAAGTTCGTAATATTTACAGTGACGAATATTATAGGGAGCTATAAAAGGCAATTTTTGTGTTAAAAGTTATTTACAAAGTTTCGGATTTTCTAAAAGTTGTTTTCTATTATAAATCGGTGAATTATGACTGCATAATGGTTTGCGTAAATTAAAGAGATTGAACGTCAATGAATTAAATAATAGCAACAAAGTGATTGTGTAATAGGTAAAATAATTTTGAACGATTATCGATATATACTAAACGTATTAGCCTCGTTCTAAGCAATTTTAAATTAACTGTTATAACATTAATGTGTCCTTTATCTGTTCTTTATTTCGCACGGTAAATACAAATATTTCATGCTCTCAGTGGAAAAGTTATTGTTCTCTATCAGAAATATTTACAGTTAGTCAAGTTTATTCTAAAGTCCCAAGGTTCTCTTACAAATACGTGAACCCCGCGTGAACTTCACGTGAACCTCTCTCGATAATCAGGAATCAACGAAGTTTTCTAGAGGATAACAGACTGGCTTCATGTTAAGACCCGTATAAGGTTCCTCGCGCGTGTTTTACAGAATGTTCGAAAAAGTGTAATTGATGTTCAGCCGCGAATGAGCGGCTAATTTACTTCAACGTCGGTGTGCACAGTCTGACCATTCATTAAGTCTCTAACGAGAACCTTATAATAAAAGGGTTAACCTGATGAAGTTACGAACTTTCTCAGATGCCGATTACGCGTGAAAATGTTTCTTTTCACACTTATTTAAACGTTCACTTGCTTTTCTTATTGAAGAATTTAAATTACGAAATAGAATCTTTCTCAACTTAAAATGAATTTTGTAATAAGTTGCGCATCGTGCATAATCCTACAGAGAATATTAACAATAATTGCTTGGTGTAGTTAATTAAGTCGAAAAATGTAATGTAATGGGAAGAAAATTTGCAAGCACGTTCGCATTCTTACATCGATCGAACATAAAATTACGAACATATATCAGTAATATTGGTTTCAACAGTAGCAATAGTATTGATAGCATCATTAGTGTCGTATAGCGTTAATATTATTATGGTGGTCTTATCAGTTATGGTATCGATCGGAGGAAAATTATGACGGTATATTATCTGGTATCGCGTTTAACAGCGTCGGTGTTATACATCTACGTATAATAAAGATATAAATATACTGCAATATATTTTATTTTACATATATCGATACGTATACTATAAAAATGAATATCGTAATAATTGCATTCTGTTAATAACATGCTCGAAACGTGATAAGTGAAAATCTGTTATTCGTTTCGATCGACAATATTCCGTGGAATATTCTACACAATATTGATTTTCGTTGATGGAAAGCGAAAGAGTCTTTTGTCTCGCTACGGGTGTGCATCGTGTATATATTTTTATCGACTGCCTGGTGAATCTAAATGCTTTCATACACGTGACTAACAAAAGCTTCTTACGTAATCTCGATTTGAAACAACAAATTTTCTTGCAATGCTTATCAATTGTAAATGTGTTTACTCGATTATCCTTGATCGTCGTAATTATCAGACAGTTGAAAAATTTTTCCGCGAAATGCAACAACAAATTTATTAAAAAACGAACACAGATAGGAGACACGATAGCGTTAGCAATAATAATAACGATAATTTCCATTTGGAAACATGTGCTGACATCATGCTGTCGCCTTTAATCGTAACGATTACCAATTTGCGAATGTTACATTGAGTAACACGAAATCGCTCGTCTCAGCGATTCTTTCGTTACGATATCTATATATATGTAATGAAAAGGTAGAAGGGTTGCGCGTGGGCGTCGAATAAAAAGAAAATAGAACGGTGATCTAGGAACAGCTCATAGGCTCTGGAGTCCAAGAAACTAATTTTAGTTTTAATTTATAATTTTTCGAATTTTTGTCTGTTTGCTTGTCTGTTTGTATAGCTTAGTGTCTGGGAAAAAAAATGGGATATGTTTCATCCCGATCCGTTTCGTAGAAGCTGAGAAATGTTTGGTCAAGCAATGGTCATTGTTTACGTCGTGTTTGTTCTAAAATCGAGCCTTTTTATAATTTAATATTTTTTACCACGGAGAATAACCTAACTGTTAGTATAAAAAAATATGTATTTTATTCATAAAAATTTATTCGTTTCAAAGTTGTTCCGTATATTGAGTAGTCCAGGCGAACGAAATCATGGGCAAAAGATAGTTTTATATATAATATATAATGAAATTGCGGTATAATTTGGCATAAATTAAGGGTGAAGCTATTAACAAACTAAATTATTTCGCGTGGTTATCGCATAGCCGCATCGAAACTATATACACAATGTGCGTAGATTGTAATCAGTATGCGTATATTAATGCATTCATGGGAAACATGAATATATAAAAATACATAAAATATTCACGGTATAGTAGTCTCTATGATATTCAACGACCGAATACAATCTCCTATTAGACTCCATTCCTTTGATTGTATCGAAAAGAAGTATAAATTTGCATAAGTCTTCGCAGTGTAATTATCACGAATGTAAGGAGAAGCACGCTACGATGGCTACAAAAAATTTAATCGAAAACTACCCATAATTTAAAGTACAAAGTTATTAAACACGAGTAATTGGAAAAAAGATAATTAAATAGTCATCTGTAGAAACTTACGATAATTGGAATCTGAGGGAGCGTTTCTCAACCAGCCAATTATCTCCGCGTAACAATCTTATTAAATCACACTACCGTCCCTCGAATAAAATATACACCTACGACTCTTGCACTTTTGCAACTTTACGTCGTCAATTTGCAAAATAGAAAAATCCGCTCCCGTACCTACAAATGACACGGTAGATGTGACACGTATACGGATGACCGGTTGCAATTTATTTTCGCCAACAGGTATCCAATTTCTTGGCAGGTCTCCGTCCGAAGGCCAAGAGTTTAGCCGACATATAGCAGTAACGCGGTGCATCGCAATCAAGAATAAAATTTGCCCGTATCTCGCTAGTCTGGCCGGCCACGACCTACGACCAGGTGTATAAGGGTCGCCGGTGGAATCCCTCATAGGCGTCCAGGTTGTCGACACGGTAAAAAGGAGCGAGCATAGTCTTTGATGTTAGCGGCCGAGTGGCCGAGGTGGGCTCCATTTCGACCTTTGATCCCCTCCTGCGTGAGTTCACGCTCGTGTTCGCGGGGCTAAGCTTGGCGGAGGTGGCGCGAACGACGACCTCGATTCGACGTCACGTAGTTTCGATTGATCGTGTCAGCCTTTCGTCGACCTTTAAATCGTGATTCGTCACGTGGACGCGTCAGGTAGACCCTTGTGGAAGCAGGACGCAATTTGTCGGGTTGCGAGTCGCGGTTTTACTTCACGCGAATCAGAAAACAGGCCGACCGAGTCCTGTCGATTGCTTTGACCTTCAAAGACCGAGAGGGAACACTGCATGACGGGAAGCGTCGAATCGCTGCAATCGATTTCATACCACTGTTATTCGTAAGATCGTCGGAGACCTTCCTTCTTCCTCCTCGTTGGTAATGGGTGTCTTTCAAGTTGTCACGCGAAGATTCAGGTTAGCGAGAGGGGTATTTACGGATCATCAAGTTTGTAAAACGGCCGGTGATTCTCGAGTCGTAAGTGCTACGCGAGAAAGCGTAGCTGGCGTAAGTAAGAAATTACAGTGCTTGGTCAGCGAATTAGAACTGGAAACTTTCGATACTCTTTTCGGTTCTTTTCTTGGTAAATAGTGATTGTATTAATCGTTACGGTATACGTTATGCGCGCACGTTAACGAAGGTATTTGGACACTCAGGAAAATTTATGTAGGTACACGTAACATTATGTGTATTATACGAAACGTTTTGAAATTTCACTGGCATTTGAAACCAGTCTGAAAATGTATAGAAATTACAAGGTATTTTGTGGAAGTTAACGCATATAACGCACACGTAATAATACACATGGTATATTCGCAAATGGTTTCTATAAGCGTTTCTATAACTTTCACGAGTTACTGTATATGCGTACCATATGTGTTTTTTTACCATTTGCTTTTGTTACGTTACGCTGTTTAATTGTATTCTCTTCATTATTCGCTGCCTTTATATCCTCGTTTCTTTGATAAGTATCCCGAATTTTTGTCTGCCAATCGGCGAATGTAGCGATCGAGAATGCGTACAAGGATGATTGTTCCAGATTTCGAACATTCCCAATGGCACTCACATCGGGTGAGTTGTCTGGCATGATATAGTATTGTATGTATATGCATAGTAATAAATCAAACAAATGAAATAATATATCATATATGATCGTCTACGTACCGTGGCAATAGTTTAGACCAGCAAGGACAATTTCCCATTTACGCGTTGTAGTATGTATTTATATAATGTATTGTCGTTAGAAAAGAGAATTTTCTGAGGAATATCTTTGAATAAATTCTCGCTCCATTAGTACATGGCTTTATCGTTTGGTAGTATTTTGACATTTCCGTCAGGAATTTATTCAGCTGAGAGTTATAAGAGGGCATCAGAATGGATTATGCTGAATGCGTAAGACGTATATGTATAGTTAGTTGATTAATAGCAGTCATATGTTTGAAAGTTTTCATCGTCTGTCGTCAGTCTGTTGACGAACTTTGGAGAAACGTACGAGATTGATGGAAGCTCGTTAATTATTTTATAAGTTAATCTTGATGCAAATGATGAAGCACCGATGAGAATGTTATATCATTTTGATTGGTCGATATGGATTTTCATTCCTGTCTTTCACGACCAACTGCGTGTTACTCTTTTTCTTATTCGTACAGCTACAGACTCGCAGTGGGTATCGGTCAAAATTTAACGAATGATTTGAATTCAATTAAAATCGTACTTACCATAAATGATAGCGTCGATGGATTTTTCCTTCGATCATATTTCATATATTAAAGGAATAATTTATCAAAATTTACAACGATTGATTTCTTCGAACTTCGATTAACATTTTTAGAAATATTTCCAAATAAAGAATTTTCCATCGAATCATTTACTAAAATTTATGGCAGGCGAGCTGTTCAAACTTGTATCGATCGTGAGATCGTCAGGAATATTTTCAAATATTTTACAAAATAAATATCGTGAAACGTTAGTGTAGTCGATTCTGTAAACGCAAGGATTAAATAAATTGCCTTGTTTACCTCTCGTAATGAAGTTCATCAATTATACATCACTTTTTCGCCGATTATCTCCGTTATTCCGTTTCATTCGATGGGTGTGATTACGTCAGCGAAAGTCACCTTGAACCGGAGGGTTGCGTTCGATCCAACAATGCTCTGGGTGGATTTTAGTTCCTGAAAGTCACCACGAGGCGCAAGCTCCTCCCACGATTCTCCATGTGGTAGTTTCACTCGGTTTTCTGTGTACGATCCGGAAAGGTCATCGTCAAGAGGTCGTTCTCCTTCGTACGGATCAGTTCTCCACCAGAAAAAAGATAGTAGGAAAAGAATGGCTTAGGATTTAACGACGCCCAGATTTCGTTTATCGTGCCTAGCTCGTATAACGTTGTGTAGCTTCTCTGATCATAAAATCTCGTGGAATAGCGTTCCTTAATCTTGTGGTTACAACCATTGTTTTATTTTATCCGAGAGCAAAATGACTTTTGTATTTATGCACCGGTTAAAATTTGGATTGTGAAAAAGTTCAGATGATTACGGCGGAAATAATATTTAGATAAGTTTGGCAAAGATATTTGAATAATCGTGGAAATTTCTTGAGATCTTTTGACATTGTTTGACAACGTTTGTGAATATTCGTATATGACGTCAACTGTAAAATATTGAAACCCGCGGTACTCTGGAATGCTACGAAAATGAACGAGAACGCAGTGTTTTTGATATAACAACTACTTTAAATAAATTTAGGCCTGTAACTGACCTGCAATACTAGATTTCACGCCAGAAACTTCTTAGGAAAGACTTCGTCATTGCCAACACTAGATTTACAGAATCTACAAAAACAGATTTTCCAAAGTCGAACCTCGAATTCTGAGATTCTCTGGATCTGTAAATTTTCAAATAGATTTCTACCAAATTCTAATGTCAGAAAAACTTCATCGATTCAAGGCGTCAGCCTTATAGCAGCCTAGAGAAAGATCGCGGCTATTTTTACCAGACACCTACCTATACACGTACTGAATCATAGCCTGGCAGTAATCTCTTCTTGCGGAAAGTGTTTTTATCGTATTGCGGAGAATCGTTACGTGCTTTCTAACGCTCTCTAACAAATTGATAAGCGTGTCTACTGACCCACAGGAGTAATAGTAATTACGCGGAAAGCTTTTAATTACCGCTATACTCATTCAGAGGCAGTACTTAATTAGCCCTTGAGCAGCCGAGCAAGCGGAAAAACAAGTACATAACGCAGAGCATAAGTAAGTAGACGACACGATGCATTGACCGCGTGCCAATTTCATCCGCGCGCCGTTTTATTTTAGCCGCATTTGTCTCCGCGCTACTCTTTTTCTCTCTTCTTAATTTTTCAGCCAGGACCCTGTTGCACGATAAATTATCAATTAACACAGTTATATTATATTGCCATATATTGGTAAGTTGCCGAGTTAGATGATCTAGCTTGTGGACTTCTCTTTTACGACTTTTTATAATTTTCTGTCAAATAGAATGATCAAATGATGTACAATTTATAAAATTTACTCGTGCAACTTCATTCGTTTCATTACCAAACCTGTCGTTGTCGTGAAAGGTTATTCATTAATATTGGCAACCTGTAACACGTGGCATGTAAAATTCCAGTGATAATGTTAGTTGAACTGTGCAAGAGGCTAGCTTGTCTTTTTTCCCTCGGTCGAACTTTTGTTTTAGGACGCGTCGATGCTCGTAGCAATGTGACGATCGACCTTTTGCCGTCTCCAGAAATAGATATCGGCGTGAAAGCCAGGCAGAGAGGTGGTCAAAGACACTATGCTCCCGATCCGGCTCGGTTTTTCAGCGAGTTTCGATGAAAATCGAAGGTCAATACGACGATTACGTTGATTAGATCGTGCACATTGTAAAGTAATATGCGAGACACTCACCCTTTTCCTTTTGTTTCAAATTACGGCCGTATAGGTTATTATATAAATGTTATTCTTACGTGTGAGAAAGAGAGAGACGTTAAATTTTGATTTTTTATTGGATAAGTATTACAACTTGTTAATGCATCGTTCACAATTATCAAGTAATCACTACTTTATAATTAAAAATAATTTCGTAATTGTTAAATAATTAACTGCAATATTTATACAAATGCCATACAATGTAGACAGAGGTAGTTTGCCTGTTACAAGTATTATGTGTATTATAATAACTGTAATGATAGTAGATGTTTCATATATTTTTGCAAATGTATTTAAGCATATTGATATCCGTTTAATATATTTTACCATTATATATCGCATATTGTTAATGCCATAATAGTATTCAATGCATTTGTATAAGTGTTCTTAAAGTTCTCATATGTACATAAAAATAGTTTATTTATTATTTAAATGCACAATTCATTCATCATAGATAGCATCATTAACTGGTTTACTGCTGACCGTCGTAAAATTATTATTGTCGTAAATGGACATTCGCTGTCGTTAATGAATTAAGATTGTCGTAATGCTCAACTGCTGTTTTATTGCTCTTACTCATTTCGTGATATACGCCAATTAAAATGATTGCAAGTGTACGAACTTTACGATGAGCAGTAAGTTTAAAAAGAAATTGTTCAGTTTTTTTATTTTTAGAGTAACTCTTTTATCATGATATAAAACTTGCGAGGACTCTCGCAAATTTACGAAAATTTGATACTTCGAGGTACTTTTCGTACTGTTAGTCGACGAGTAACAGTTTCGCAAACAAAGTTAAAATTTCTGATGCATTATGTACGTGTATATGTATGTTCTAAGAGTTGAAAATACACAGTGCATGATTAATGCAGTGATCTATTTATAAACTTTATAGAGTGCGCGCACTTTTAGTCTTTTTTTTAGCGCGATATTTAATTTTAAAGCACTGAAGAAAGTTACATTTTTCAGGAAAATTCAAACTTCCACTTTCAGAAGTGCTTATCATAAAATCAGAAAAGTGTTGTAATTTTAAAAATTGTTTAAAAATTTTCAATTTATTACATTAGTCATAATATATAATCACAAATATAATGATATATATCTTCTATATATCATAATTTTCAATGTAGCATTTTTTGCGTAAAGGTAGATTTATGCGTGCAATAAATTTAACGGATAATGCGCATAGCTACGATGTTACCTTAAAATTTATGTATAATTTATGATTCAGGTGCTTTACAGTAAATCGTTTATAACTGATGAGTGTATTATACTTCGTTTAACATACAATGCTCGGAAAATCGTAAGCTCAGTGTGTGAACGTTTGAACAATTATCGCTGTAATAGCAGCCAGTTAAAAAAATATTCCTTGTAGCGAAATTAAGCGATTCGTTGTTTGAACAGTGAATAAACATACTGGTTCTCGTCGAATTATTACTTACTTCATTGACAAAATTGAATTTAAATATCTCTCCGCTCATAACTAGCTAAATATACCTACAAAATATTTCCCTAGAATCTTTAGAATTTATTTATCCTAATATTCTACTTAATTACGCATATGTACATAAATCAGGTCAATTCATGGTAGAAGTAGAATTTTAAACGAAGAAAAGTATTTTCACAATGAAAGAATGTTATTATACATTTTATTCACAAATGTGTAATGAATGAATGTAATACAATATGCAGTACAATTCTCAATCGATTTGTAAACTCATATGTATACAATCGCATCATATAATCACATAGAATCGTCCTATATTAAATTCTTTCCTAAATCTTAACACACGAAATTCTTTTCAATTTATTACACCCTAAAGTTTAGATCCAAATATAATAAAAGTAACACAAAGCAGAACTCTTAAAACATACCATGTATCTTCCACGCGTGTTACGGAAAACTAAGGCAATAATTCACAGAGAAAGAAAATCAAACGATCGATTATTCTTTTAACCATACTGTAAAGATCCAATTGTTACTCAACGGTTGCTTTTTCACGGTAATTTATTTTCTTCGCGCCGAACCGGCCTCAGAACGAAGGTTCCCTACCGTACTTGATACTCGCAGCCATGAAAAATCGTGACAAGTAGACTCAACATACAGGTTCAGGTATTTTATATCTTCCGCCATGAATCTCACCCCCATGGTCAATTATCGACGGTCGATGGTACTCGCAAGATGCGAGTAATTAATCGTTCCATCCAGTTGCGCCAATTAAGCCAAACGGCTCGGTATCTTTCACTTAAGTTTTCCTCGCGGCTCAGCGGATCGTCGACGAGTTAATTTTTTGTTATTTATGGTAGCTGGTAATCCTCATAAGTAATGCCAATTACAAGGGCGCTTTCTGCGTTTTCCCCTTGACATTCGCCTGATCAAGGGTTGAGAGTAATATCGCGTGCAAGCACGATGTTTCACTCACGCGCTTACACACATGCGTACACATAGCATACGCGTTATACAGAGTGCAATGACTTCTGCTTACGCTCGGTCCTTTCGATGGTCACATGCGAAATTAACGTGCCTCTGCACGTGTCTGCACCGTCGAAATTTTGCCGTTTCGTTTCAAGTAATTTTTGGTGAAATTATCGGTTAGTTAGTCGTTTGATGTCTGGCATCGAGGATTTTGCACGTGAACGCGACGTTTCTTAGACGCGAGAAGAATTAAGATTCGCGAGAGTTTGACTTAATTGGTGTGACAGGATTGAGTTTGCGTCGACATGATTAGGTCACGTTGTGATGTAAGTAAGTGATTGTTTAGCGAGTTGTTACCAAGATATTACGTAGATTTTGTAATGTGTGTGACTGTTGGGTGCAGATATAGATTATACTTTCCTCTGTACGTTTGTCATTATTCTAAACAATCGAGGACGTTTTACAAATTTTCATAAAGACTTCCACGCGTAAAATAATTGGCGATTTATGAAAATTCAGACTCGCGTTGCTTGTAATAGGCTTTTAAATTTATTTTAGAGCTGATATTTTTTACTTGCACGAAGTAATACCGAAAACGATAAATTCCAAAGAGAAATATCAAAGTAAAGCTTATTCTCAGCTATTCCTAACGCTATTATCTACAAAATCATACGTAGTTTTCACATTTTTCGTACGAATCACTTTTTTACGTTTTCACGTCGTTCGAAATATTTTCATATCGGATCACAATCGTTCCAACGTTAGATTAACATTCCGTGGCTTTGTTAGAATAACCGCAGCAATTAGTTCGCATAGAATCACCCGATATACTTTGATTTAACTTCGAATCGTGCGAGGTTATCACGTTACGTGTGTATCTAGCTATTAATCGTTCAATCGATCGTTAACAGCTTCAGTCTGTCGATGGTACTATTAGGATGACAATTAAATCACTCACGCGTCAATCAGTAGCAATGACTGTACGTGATCGATGCGCACGATACTCGTGATTTTATTGCAGATTAACTATCTACGTTCTACGATCCTTTGTTATCTTTCAAGTAAGCAGTTTTATCTCCAACATCTACCCTCTACAGCTTCTTAAGAGCATCTTACTATAATCCTATCGTTTCTTCTTTCAATCTTATCAATGATTCACATGTTCGTATCATCAATGAGCATTTGCAACGTCTACCAACGTCATTACGAATCACATTTGCAAACGTTGAATTACCTGAAATTTATAACCTTCTCTCAACGCTACTATCCAACACCTGTCGATACAACGAACACTGTTTCGACTGTTTAAATACTTTGGTAATCTCTGATTTAGCGATTTCGTACCTTCCACATACATCTTCAGATTCGTTTCAAATACCGATATAATCACGATAGTCAGACGGTACTAGCGAAATTTCACCGTCTCTCGTATAACACGCAACAAATATTTTCACGCGCCACGGTATGTCACGCAACGTCAGAAAGTTTCGTCAGAAAGTTTCGTCAGAAAAAGCTTGCTCTTGCTCGCGATTCGTTTGTTTCGCATTGTTACAAGGAACGAAGCCGGTGAATACGGCCCTGATACACGCGTACGGGGCAAGTACATTACCGGACGTTTATTTTCGCAGGAGATACAGGGGTCCCTGGAAGTCGGTGAGGCTGAAATACGATGCGTTACGCACGATAATGCGTCTTAAGAGAGCAACGAGATTTTTCTCCCTTTTCGCCGCCGGACCACACCCTTAGCCAACTCGTATACCGGGTGTCCCCATGAGCGTAACAACATAATTGCAATACGATGGACGATTATCGGCGTGACATTAATAACGAGTAAAACGGGACCATTATTAATCATGCAAGTTGGTTCGCGACCACGGGGGAAAAATACGATTGGCCGATTGGCCATTGCACTCGATAATACGTCTCTGGACAGGATCGTTCTCGTTGCCTTCTCTTTGCTTGCATTTCTTTTTTCTTCCTTCTCTCTTTTTCTCCCTTGCATCTCTATTTTCTCTTTTTTCGTTCTTCTTTCGCTCTCTGTAACCACTCCCTGCTCTCAATTATATCGAGCGTGTTCGTACAAGCGGAGAGGTTCTCTCTGTGTTTGTTAACGTTCTATCGCGAAGCAACGTCACGCACGGCGTCGTACGACACACGCCAGACTTGTTCATTTTTCCCCGCGAAAATCACCTCACATGGCTGCGTTCGACTATTTCACGCGCGATCTTTCTCAGCTCTATGAAGTATCGGAAGGAAACGTGTTTCACTATCGCGTGTAGAATACATTGTGCCTTGTAACGCTGTTCCACAGTTCGGCTATTGTGCGCGAAATTCTGCATGTGCTGTAAATAACTATTCTTGCAGCAAGTTTGGTTTTTGTACTCGCAAGTTTTTCCTTCTGTAAAGAATTCTTCGAGTATGTATTAATACACCCTAACGTGTTTAACTGTCGTATGTGGAATCTTTCTTCTTCTGTAAATATCCTTCCTATAAAACGCGTCATTGTTGTACTTGGAATATTTTCTCTTTTTTAACATGTTCGTAACTGTTATACGCGTGATTCTTCTCGCTTTATAGTATTTCCTCTCTTGTAAAGAATTATTCGTGTATAATATTTGATCGTGGTACGTACAATGTTTCGTATTCTGTAGACAATTTTTCCTATAATAAGTCTCGTTGTTGTTGTTGTGTGTTAATTAAAATATATCCCTCGGAATAGTTTCTATACTGTAACGCGTCCTTCCCTGTTTCGTGAGAATTTTACGAACAAACTTTCTTCCAATAACACTGTCGTACGCGAAATCGTGTCTATTGTGTAAAAAATCCTTCCTACAACAAGTTTGCTTTCTATAAATAGAACTGTTTTTCTTCTACAAGAATTCTTTCCGCGTATCTTGTTTAACTGTTATATATAGAATCCTTCCTACCATATAAAGCAAAGATGCCACTTGTAAAAAATCCTTCATGTAACGTGTTCAACCGTTGTACGTAGAATCTTTTCCGTTCTGCGAACAGCTCTTTCTATAACGTGTTCCACTATTGTACACGAAAGCTCCTCTGCCTTGTGCAACATTTTTTCCAACCTGCGAAGGTCTGATCCTGTAATAATGCGCGCGAACGTACCCCTAATTATTACTCGATGCAAAACTTTTCCTAACCTGTAAAGAATCATTTCGATCACGCACAAAATCTCTTCTACATAGCGTAAAATTTGTCCTATTCTGTACAAAACCATCTCTACAATAACTTGTACAATAACTATGCATTAAGCCGCACGTAGAATCCTCGCTACTTTTCACAAAATTCGTCAAAGTATCATACAACCCTATTTTGTGTAATCCTCGTACGAAAATTTTCGTGCTCTTCGTAAAAAATCATTTTTACAACACGTTCGAGTATTATAGATAGAAGAACCCTTTATATAAATTTTGTCCAGCCTCTATAATCCTTTAACACTAAACCGACCACAGCGGTCAAATTGACCGCTTTCAAATTTCTACGCAAATTTTACCATATTTAAACGTTATCACATCGCTTCCCAATTTGTGACTTTTCATAAAATATGCATACGATATATTCTTCGGTATCTACTTCTAGTTTGCTTTTTTTTTCTAATAAAAATTTGTAGTCTGTCCTGCCTATCGCGAGCGGCCAATAAGTACACAAGAAGTGTGGGTAGGTTTAGTGTTAAAGAATCTAAAAATTTGAAAATTTCCTATAACGCGATTTATTATTATACGTATACAAATGCTAAAGAATCCATTCCTATAACGCGATTTATTATTATAAAATAATTTCTCATTTCTGTTCGTCACAAAATTTTTCCCGCCAACGATCGTTTCTACTACCCGTTCGACTATCGTGCTCGAAATCCTTGCTGCTCAGCGAGGAATCCTTTTTCTCGTTGCGCGATTGATCGCTGCGCACAGAGTCAGTTCTGCCCTGCAAAGTATCTTTGCTGTTACGTCGTTGACTTTGACTATCGTGCGTGGAATCTTCTCTATCGTGTAACACCGTGGTGCGTGGAATCTGTGCTAGCTTGTAACGAGAGTGAGTGATACAGATGAAACACGACGGACCGCGCACGGCCTCGCTCGCGTCTCACCTTGAGGAATGCTTTTTTAGCGCGCCGTTTAAAGGAAGCGATTATTTTTAGCATGGCGCCCGTTGTTGCTCGTCTTCAGATGCGGTCGTAACCGGTGGTATTTCTGTGCTTGCTTTTTGCTTTCTTGCGGGCAGCTTCTGGGTGATTGGGAATGTTGACCCCTCGATCATCGCAGACGCGCGATGAAAATTGGATTAAAGAGACGGCGAAAGTGTAAATAATCGAACTATACGAAGCACGTTAAAACGATATACAGGATATTGATCTATGTCTTCTTATCGCGTTCGCCGCTGATTGGCTTTTCGTTACTGATAAGTAGCTTTCGTCGATGCGTTCCAGTTGATTTTACCAAGCAGAACGTAATACGCGTGATATGTAAAGCAACTGTATTGTGATCGACGAGATCGTGGAAGCTTAAGAGAGAAAAAATTTGATGAAGAAATGTGAGAAGTTTGCCTCGTGGTGAGGTACGAAATTTTACCAATGTATTGTATGTTTCTGTTTTATATAGATGCACGTTTTAGGACCATCTGAATTACGACGAATTTATTAATTGTCAAGGAAATACTACGAAATATACGAATAATATAATATCGAAGTGCTCTGGGTATTTAAATCTTGTACCTTTTATCTGTATAATCTCGAATAAATTCGTGTAACGAACTTGAGATTAGGGTATTAAAAGTTGTTCTTATCTTACAAAATATAAAAATACGTGGAATGCTTACTGAAAAGAAGATCATTACTTTCGATCAACTTCATTCGTGAAAGAAATATTGGTCCTTTACTACGATAATATCTCCTAATAAATATTCTGCCAACATTGTCGTAACAGTAATAATAATAAACAGTAATATATATATATATATATATATATGTGTGTGGAATAATTAAATCATTACACCGCAGTACGTGATGCTTTAGTTACATCAATTACGTTCAAGCATATAGTCACTGTTTAAGGTCGTATTAAATTAAGGAATGACGCATTCCGTAAATCTCAAAGTATGAATATTAATAACCCAGATCTAAAACTGTTCCAAGTACGTCGTCGATAGCGATATACACGTATACCGTTTCCTTTCTATTCGCTACAACACATTATCTGCAAATTTTCTCGACAAACGTGGCGCTGTTTCCATAATTTATTTAAAGCCAGATGATTCATCGATTCCACGAAAAAAAAAAAAAAAAAAAAAAAGAAGAAGAATGAAAGCAGATAAAATCCAATTTGCTCTATTTCTAGTAATTTATGAGTGGTTTGTTTGTTTATCTCAAGGAGGCGATAAGACGGCTTATCAGCGCGGGGCCATTGACATTTTGCTCATTCATACTAAAAATACGTAACGTTGTTCTATTTCCCGAGAGCCCATTTTCGTCTTTAGATCAATGATCGATCAATATTTCGCCGGAAACCGCGAAACGTCGCTGCCAGCCAAGATTTATTGCAGGAACACTTGTGGCTGTGAATTAATATTTATAGCTCGTAGAGCATGGTAATAATTTACGCGACTATCGACAACGGGTCTTTGTCCTAGACTGTTCATGCGTATTGAACTTTAGATACGTATATACACTCCCGTTCATAAACATTAGAGCGTTTGCTAGGCCCTCTTGCGTAATGGGTTTAATATTGTGTTATTAGTAAAATTGTACAAGCCGTAAGTTACAGGTTATCGATGCTAATAAATAGATCACTGATGTCTATGCATTCATGGGACTTTTAAAGATGCAAAAATACACGCGATACGTAGAATATGTAAGATTATGTGAAATATCCGAAGCACGGTAACCGTTATGATATTTGATGCACGAGACAAATCTTTGCTTCTGTTTCTTGGGAAACCGAATACTTGAAGTATCTGAAGGAATTCAAACCTACTTCGTGAAACTCATTGCTGGAAAGAAGAACTCATTGAAGAAACAACGAATATATTAGTTAATACATCGCGTTAAATTTTTTTTATAAATATCAAACATTAAATTTTTCTGGAATTTTCTTACAAACTTTACAGACACTCTACTTGATACATTGGTATGTTTTTCGTATAGTACTGTGCGATAAAGATTGACTGTAGGGTGATTATTAAAAAAAGGAAAAAAGTTACAAAATACAGAAAATATAGGTAGGAGAAGTAGATGTAAAAGTCAAAGTGACCCAAAAGCAACCCTCCAATTGTTTCGGACATTAATCTGTATTTGCGATACGAACAGTCGGCATACCGTATATATATTTCCTTCTTGAGATCGCTGCGACTTCGTTTCGCCGATGTACGTATTGTATGGTATACTTGCCTCTGGCCAGGAGTTGATGAAAGCGGAAGAATAAACGAGTGTCGGTGCATTTTAAGGGCCGTCCTAATTAAACGAGTCGGTTTGACGTTCGACCCTTCGCTCCTGTAGATCAAGGGCTATTGGTAGTTTTTAAAGATCTTCTGTAAGTTCTCGTTTTCAATTAATGAGACGGAGCTGGAAGTGAAAAACGTAGCGAAGAAACAATAACAGGAAGAATTATGGTTATTTAGACCTTAAATTGTAGAAGTTTGATTATAGGTGTGATATTATTTATTGTTATTTGTTAGCTATTATTATTATTTTTAATATTTTTATTACTCAGTAATATGGATTATTATTGTTACGCTCTGAATAGTAAGCTATCGACAAGGAAGGAACTTTAGATTACCAGAGCGGATAATAATAGTAATATTATATTATTATTTATAATTTTTATTTGTTATTCTTATTTGTTATTATTGTTGTTATAAGATAATTTTACAGATTTGTTAAAGCAAAGTGTTGTACGTGAAAGTTTACGCGTACGAATTTTCGATGAATTGTAATCGAGTAATGTGAAGGTTTATGAAACTATAATATTATTTTGTGATATTATATTTTGATAATAAAAGAATTTAAGAAGTTTATGATTTGACAACGCGCTAGATATTTTATACGTCTGTTTTCCTGTAGATTAGTTTAACAGAGAAACAGTAAAATTCACTTAGTTGTTTTGAAATATCATTTATATTTAAATACATGCTTGTGCAAAATCTCCTTAAAATCCTCTAGAAATTTTACACAATTTGGCATGAGTCGTACAACTTCAGTCGATGTTTATAATCTAAAGCTTTAACCGTACAATACACTAATCTGCCAAAAATTACATAACGTTGCACTTTTTGATCTAGAGAACGTAACAGTTATAACCCAAATTAAAAAAGTATACTAATTAATATCTTAGTTTAAGTAATTTTTGATCAGAAATAACCATCATAAATGATAAAAATTTTGAAGGTAACCGAAACGTTCGAAAATTAATATCCTTTAATCGTCTAGTCTTCAGACTAATCTTTTGAAAATTTAGCGCTCATTATCCTTCGTCTGAACAAAAATTAACTTTTGCTCAGTGACCTTTCCGTAAAGCTTTTAAAAATAATTATTATTTCTGGTCCTCTGCTCAAGTGTGATTACTTTTCGTGTCGACCTTATCGATGTTTTTCAACCGTCGATTTAATTTTCATCTTCCATTATCTTTCTACAACCTCGTTTCGTTCGAAAAACAAAACGAAGGAAAGAGAATGCAAGGAAGAACATCGAGGCGTTAAAAATTGGAAGGGACAAGATGCTTAACAGGTCTCGTGTCTATTGGTCGTAAACTTGGCAACAAGTAAAATTGACGACACCGCCGCTGCTTTGGTAATGACATCGTTTGAAATCTCCTCTCGACTCTAAGGACCTAGATTCCTGCTCGTTTAACGTTTCCGGGTATAAGTCGCGCCTCCTTAAAAAAAGTTTCCTCAGTGTCACTGCCACCTATACCTGTCCATTATATCATCTATCCACTTTACCAGTGGAAAGTCCAGTAATTCCTGATTCTATGATTCTCTTGATTCTAATGGAATTGGTTACAATGCTAATCAGACACGAGAATCCTCTTTGGAGAAATCAGAAGCAGTATTAGCAATCACGTCGTTTATCTCTCTTGTTATGCTCGTCCATGGATTTTTCTCAGACGAGCTTCTCTTTAGAAACTTCGTTGCTTGAATTTTCCTGTAGCGCAAGTTTTAGTTTCAACTGAGAGAGGGTCTTTCATTAACTTTCCACAAGTTTACACTAGAACACATTCTTAACCCATTAAAGAGCAACGTGCGTGTATGCGCGTGCGTGTCACGCATTATAACGTTATAAATACATCGATTTCTTAACATTTCACAAAATTATGAAACCTAGTCGGAAGAAATAACGAAGAAAAAGATGTTAAGCGAGCGTTCTATCTTTTATCGCCACGATGCGAAGGATACAAAATTCGATAATGCCAATTAATCGAAGAAGATCTCAAACGAAATGTTGCACGAACGAAACCATCGGCTGTCGATGGACGAAGAAATCTTCCAACGATGGAAAAACACGATCCGGTCGAAAATGAGGATGCAGCAGGATTAAACTACGCCCATGAAGGATCATGGCATCGATGACACGTAGTATAAACGAGATAAATAACAGGACACGTAGTGGCAGGATTTTGTTGTCCGGGGCCAGTCTGTGCACGATATTTGCTTGTACCGTCTCTCTACGTTTCGCTGGCATGAATTATCTTTATTGCTCTTCTCGTTCTCCTTGCTCACCGGGCACCCACGACACGCACTGTTCATGTGACGATCAGAGTACGACGATATGCCCAAGTCTTACGGCGCGACGTTGATATCGTTTCTCCCTCTACTCGCCGTTACTTCCTTTTTCCTTCGAGTTTCCGAACGGTGTTAATGATTCCAGTTCCGCGACTTTCCAAGTTGCAGAGACGCTTCTATAATTTATTGTTTATCGAGCAACTAGACACAAATTCTCTTCCGATATTTCCTGTACTAAGTTTAGGGCAGCGTAGTTCGAGGGGAAAATTTGTTGCTTAATCCTTCTGGCGTCGAATTTCCTTTTCAGCTTGTGAAAAAAGTTGTTTCTTCATTAATCGTATTAAATAATAGAAACACATTTTTGGAACGGTCGTTTGAAGTAGATGTAATATATCAAAGTTTGAGACTGTTAAGAATTTTAGCGAACAACTTATTGAAGTTTGATTTCGTATTTTATCGAGACAGGTTTAACTGTCGTGTAATTTAAGAAAAATTATAGTTGTATCGATGCGAAAACATTCGTGGCAGTGGCGTCATCACGTGAAAATGACAGAAAATTAAGTATTCTATTTAGGACGGTGCGTTGCATGCAAAAAGCAGCGAAACTTCGTCTTATTTATCTCTTTCATAAATTTGTGATTTATGAAAGGAGGAAGTTCTCGAAGACAATAACGCGAATACCCTGTATAATATCGGCCTAGGAAATTTTCTTCATAAAGTAGCTGCAACCGATATAAATTCTTTTCCTCGTAAAAGTTTGCGAAACTCGTTGAGAAACTTGCAATTGTATATTCTGTATATGTATAGATGTGCCAAGCAAACGACGCGTACTGAATAAAATTGCATGCAAATAGAATTTTTCGTTGCTTCTAGAGTAAATCAATAACACCAAATGCATCGCGCAAGTATTTTGCAATAATATTTAGAAAGTGGGAAAATAAAGCGAACCTTCTTTCAATTTTACTTCTCTCCAGTTTCATTTTAAGATCGTATCGATCCATCTCGCTAAACGAAGAATCGTGCAAAAGTATTGATTATATCACAGAACAGTCCATATGAGTTCGTTTAAGTTTCGCCGTTTGCCAATCTCGAACACATTTGGCATCCTCTCGTCAATTCAAGAATAGTTCCTCTTCAATTTTTATCTGGGTCATTGCGTCTATTCGTTTCCTAGGACCTTCCGCTTGCCGCTGCGAGACAACACTTCTGACAAAGAGGTTTCCAATCGATCAAGCTTCTGCTTCGTTTGACAAAAGGAAACGTCGTCGATCGATGATCGATACGTACTTGGAGTTACGATTCTAATCTTTGTTTAATCAACCAACGACTTGTCTATCTCCTTGTTTCTTTCTTCTCGTCGTTAGAAGCTCGTCATCGTCTCGCTGGACGCGGTGAATGGATTCAATCAAAACAAAGTGAGGGGAATGGACCAGAAAATCAAGCTTAACGAATATTAATGAGTCTATGCGTTCAGTAATTTAAGTACCAAGGAAGAAAAGTTCGATCAACCTCTCGAACGCTTCGGCTCGATATTTTGTTCTTTAAGAGACGTTTAATTCTCTTTTATTTAAATCTTCTTCGCAAACTTGTGCATCTTGTACCGTACGTACGGTAAACTATTAGAAGAGAACTTTTAACGAAAAGAAAATCTACACACCGATGTTTTCCATATTCTTTCGTAAATAATATTTCCATATTCTCGTAAATCGCTTTTCTGCAAGACGATTGTCGAAGTAAGTGGAAAAAGTGAAAATCAGTTGGAAATAAATTACAAGAATATAGCAGATAGAAAACATTGAGATACTCTGTTGATACAATTTTTGTAAGAGTGTTCTCGGACATAGATACGTACAATATCGTCGATATTTCAAGGTTCTCGACGAAACTGTGGTTTTTCCATAAATATTGACGACACGTATTGGTCCTTTCAGCCGAGGACCTTGAAACATTAACGATACACATATATCGAGAGTCTGAGGTTTGTTATCCTTAGAGCTTGCTATCCTTATGGAATAAAAGCAACATTTGTCTGGCCATTTTAGATATGAGAGGTATGAGTTGCTATAAATATAATGGTAAACAATATATGCAACCATATTTTTCATAATACTTGGAACATTTATGTGGCGTTAAAGCGACACAGTAAAAACTGTAGAAACATTTAGGATGGATAGAAAAAACATGGTTTCTTTTAAGAAAGAGAGAACTTTTGAGATTTACCTATTTTGATGATTGACATTATACTTTGAGGCTGTCGTTCAGGATTTTCTTAAAACTGGAATTTAGAACGCGATTCTCTATATTCGGAGCAGTTTAACAGAGAACGCGTTTAACGTAATTTTGGCAGTTACAAATATGACACGTTAGTAGGTCAGATTTAGAAACTAGATCTCTGGTAAATTTGTACGTTTGGTATATGGAAAATTCTGAATCTGTGTCATAGTCTTTTCTTGATAAGAAAATCCAGAAAAAGACGTTTAACGATATCCACGATCTTTTTCGCGCGATAATTGCGTGAAAAAAATTCGCCAATCGTTCTAATTAATACGCAATACGCATACAAATTGCCGACAAGTTAAAATTAGACGAATGTTTTTAACGTTATCACCGTTGTGACTTGTATTTAGGTCATCTCTTATCGCCTACCTATTTCGATAAGGTGCAGAAATGAATGAATGATTTTTTGCTAAAGTTGTGATATCGCGCTTGTTATAATCTAGGTTCCACGTTTATATTTAGCTTCGATATTTTTGTTTATAAACAATAAGTTTCTCTAAAATAATATCCTTTACAATTAACGAATTGTATGGGTATTAAATTGTATCTTGTGACCTTAAATTATGACAATACGTCAAATAACACTATGAAAGCTGTACTAGCTTATTTCATGGATCGAATATGAATTAGACAATTTCTAGATACATGTAGAATCGAAAGCTTTTTAATAAATATTAATATTAATATTTGGACAGTCTTGTATACGAATATTATACGAATATAATGAAATATTTCGAAGGTTCTATTTTTTCCCGAACGAAAGTGACACTGTCTAAAAGTGACACTCTCTAAAGTCTCGCTTTGAAGAATGCAATACAGTTGTATACTTCATATGGTGTACAATGACGTATAAAAAATATTTCAAAATAACAAATACGTATATTGCAGGATATAAAACGGAACAACATCGATTCCGAGGACCTAGTGACATAAATGCTCTTCAGATCCGATATTTATAGATACGAATAACATGATAATACTTTCTTATCATCCGCCTATTGCTTCGAAGATAATAATATCGCTGTAAAACAATACAATTGCTCGATGTTATTCACATTTGCAAACAATCCGTACACATTTGTAAATGCAAATGTAAGTCGTTCATCTGTCGCATGGTAAATAGAAAAATTCCACTCAATTATTTGTCGCTATGAAATACATCGTTTTTTCCTGAAACGATTAAATAACATCGTCAACAGAAACATTTCTCGAAAGTAGCCTCAATCGTCATACCCGATCATCGCGAGATCGCCGACGCAGATGATTCAAGACTTTTGCACACACGCGCATATGTCTCTCTATCTTCGATCAAATTGACATCTTCTTCCCTATTAGAAGATTCAATCTGATCTGACAGTCTCGTAACACTCAGGCGTCGCGCTCATCGTGTCTCCGAGACGTCGATGAATCTCTCTCACGGTCCTTTAGGCGGATGTACGCGGCGAAGCCGGCAGGCAGTCGTTCTGGAGGCCGCATTTACGCCTCATTTCATTATTTGCAGCTCCAGTCGAGCTTGATGCTTTCTCTCTTTATCCCGGCTGAAAAACGAGGTTGCCTAGGCACCGGAGTGGCCGTGTTGGCGTAGGTCGCGTACAGTTAAGTCGCGATTACAAACGCGTAGGCGTTTCGTACTGTCGCGATAAGATCGATGAAATCGGCCGATAAGATCGATCGGAGTTCCACTCTTTAATAGCAGGAATCGAGTGCGCGCATAATTTAATAATATTGCATCCTTCGTTGATTTACGACTGGCCGACGACGCATCAAATGGCCGGGCTGATTTCCTTTCTTTTTTTTTTTTTTGTTCCGAGCTGCACCATAACGTACCAGTTTACGAGGTACACACACTTCGTCCTGATTTCGTTCGGGTTTATCCTCTCGGTGCCATTGAAAAATATTGCTCGGTTTCCTAACCGATAATAAATATACTCGCCAAAGTATTTTGCACGCTTCCTATAGACAAGTTGTACGCGCACATTGCACGCGTTACATAAAACATTTCGAAATTTCATTAGCATAGTGACGAGACTCGGTTGACAGTACTATAGTGGTCGAATTTGAAACCAATCTGAAAATGTTTGTGGAAATGATAAGATATCCATTGTAAATATACGTTTAATGAAAGTTTAGCGTGCAGCGTGAATAATCATCTTAAGTGCATATAACGAGTGTTAAATTTATGATTACACTGAATACAGGTTGTTCGACAAACAAGCGTTCGATTGCTTTCGCGCATATTAAACGAAATTCTCTTTCTATTCGGTCCTGGGATTAAAAACACGTTTCTCTCGTTCTGTAAATGTTTCAAAAACATCGATCGTCACGATATTAATTGGGACTGTGGTTCTTTTACAAAGCTTCGTGGAGCTATCCCCAATCTTTAAAAGAGTTGCAATTTATCATTTATAATTAAAAAAACCCAGGAGCGAGTTCCTCATTTCCCAACTGTGTTACGTTTAAGTACTCCATTTCAGATACGAACTAGTAGCCAAATTTGAATAATTATCATATCGTCTCACGTGACTTGAATTACAAATTATCTGAACAGTTACCATAGGAAACTCGTTATATGATGTATTTTGAAATTTTGTTTTTGCAATTCTAACGAGACGCACGTCTATCGCGATTATATCGACAAAATTCGAAACCAATCTGAAAATGTATACGGAAGTTACGGGATACCAGGTACTCGTTATAAACACGTACTTAACGAACAATTAATACACGCCACGAATAGCCGTCTTAAACATACGGATACAAATAAAAATTGAGAATATTTGAGCGATTTTATAAGCGCATCTTTTCTTGAGTTTCATCTACTAAGAAAATCGGCAGCGTGCTGAACAGAAAGGTGTCTTTCTTTGAACATTATGTAGTCATACCTACCAATTAACTGACAGTCCTAGTGGAAGAAATATGGAAGCGGTCACTAGAACAAGTGCATATCGAGGTTTGAGATCTGCTCAAGATCTGGAGTAAGAATCTATAGATACAGATCATTCCATTAAACTTCATCTCTATTCGTGATTCTCTCGAATCAAACATCCTGCCACTTAAATCACTTTTAGGAAGATATTCGTATAAAAGTTCGCAGTTCCAAATTAATAACACG
The DNA here is from genome assembly GCA_014737475.1 of Bombus confusus. Lineage (NCBI taxonomy): Eukaryota > Metazoa > Arthropoda > Insecta > Hymenoptera > Apidae > Bombus > Bombus confusus. The sequence continues at coordinate 5,064,145 of JACXIV010000002.1, read as the reverse complement.
AATTCCTCAAATGCACAATCAGCGCTTTGATTCGTGCGTACGAAGTAATCGCTTTAATTTTCGATCCAGTTCTTTTGATTCTTGTCATCTTGAAAGTTTCAACTCTATTTTTTAGTGATAAAATATTTCAATCGGTTTCGTATCTTCTTTCGCCTCGCGTGTATCTGATCGTGCCTGTATTTGCGGATTATCCAGTGTAATCTCACGTTCAGGAATTTTAAGTCCCGTAGCTTTGATTGCAACGTGTTGTGTGACGCATTTCATATGACTATTCGCAATCCGATGAATAACTTTCGGACATGGAGTATCTTCGATTCCAGATTAGCTACATTATCCTCTAGACGACAGAGCCAATTTGAGACAGAGTTTCAATTTGCACATTAATTATTCTTGCGTCTTGCAATTAGAACGATTCACGCATTAACTTTCTCATCTTAAAGTTCCATCGTTTACTTTCACGTTGTTAGAAGTGTAAACATAATATAAAAGACGTAAGTGGATAGCGGATTTTTATGTATTTATGGGAAGCGTATTTCCTAACATTCGATATTCGGTAAAACGAATTTCTGTCTAGGTTCCATTTTTTAAATTAATTCATAAAAGCGCGAATTTGCGTAAATATTCGCACACCACGCATAGGTAATTAGTAAAATTGTAGTACGATTTGCACGTGGAAAATTTCTAGGTTGGGCATTTTAGTTGCTTCATTAGCAATTCAGACAACGCGACGAATAACAAACAATAGTCTGGTAACTGAGAACTACAACTCATGGTGAAAGTCACGTTTCAGCACGTATCGCCACTGTCGAGAATTTATCAGAAACTTATGGGAATGGTTAAATATAGAAACCTGCGCTCGAAGAGTATGAATGAACCTTATGGGTGTTCCCTCTTTGACGACGAGCGTTTATTTTACTTCGCTTGGAATTGATTTTCACGAGCGCGGGAGCAAGTAGCGCGCGAAACCAGGCGTTTTGTAACAAACTAGTCTCGGGGGAGTTCATCATTTACATAATCGTGTCGCGTGAAAGATAATCGAAAGAATTGCTGGCGCAATTTCAACGTCGGTAGAAACTACGTAATTCGCGTAATCTGTGCTTTATTTTGGATATTGACGTCATTAATAGCTTACAATATTTTTCAATCCGATTGTTTATCCACACAAGAGACATAACTTTTTCAACGGATTTTGTCGAAAGTGGAGCGCTACTGCGTAGATTTTTTTTTTACTTTCTGTTACTGATTGTTTGCCTGTGATATAGAGATAAGAGACTGATTCGCAATTAACGAACTAGTATTACGTCGCATAGTCGCGATAGTCATGTCATATCTAAAGAAGCCATCGATCAAAGTGAGGACAATATTATCCATTTTTATCAATGTTTCAGCGTTATTAATTTTGTCGAAAGTTGCGTAGATTAAGTTTTATCCAATTTCTCTGTAGTAATTATTTTTAAAAGACGAAAATTCTACGTAAGGTAGGATTATCTTTTACTAATTTCGGAACTCGAAATCGAAACATGGTAATAAATATATTGTGTATTATATTTCAAATACAATATTCGATGTACAAAATAGTTCAGCAAAATGTTTACGAAACTAAAAAAAAAAAAAAAAAAAAAAAAATAAATAAGAAAAAGAGGACGCAGAAAATAACGTAAAACATATTATAATAGCGAAACAAATATTGGAAATATCATTATTCACAATGTAATTAAAATATCACTTACAATTATCGTATATCACATTATCGTACATGCAAATATTTACACTCTCGTTCACAAGTCGCATAGTTATTATTTATTTATCACTGAAACGTGATATAACTTATTTTTCCTTATACATGATTAAGAAGTGTCAAGTTTATTTTATAATTACAAGGTCTGTTTATCTCTATCCTAGACATACAAATAAGAAGTGTCTCGTAATTTATGTGTACGTGTGTTGGTAATATTCTATGTGATATACATCGGTCAATCATCATCAATCAACAAATTCTTTATTAACACGATATCGTTAGCACTAAACTTTAAGTTCACGGCCGTCCCGTAATTTCTTAAACGTACAAATATATCTTACCTTAAATTTTAACGAATCCAAACAAAGAAACAAATAAGTATACTGCGAATATTTATGCAAATTACGAACACAATTATAAGGAAAAATTTGGGTACTTTGCTCTGAATACTATATATATTTTTGCATTATTACTATTATATACATTTTACTATAAATACATAAAAATTCGCTGTCTATACGAAAACTATAGGAGAAGAACATAAGTCACAGTTTCTATTTTTCACAGAAGAGATCGCGTTTTTATTTGGTTTCGGAGATTAAACGCGTATCGTTTCTGTTTGAATAAACCTGTTGCCTATTTAATTCCTGTACGTCGACTCGACAATTATCTTCAATCTTACATCTTTGGATCTAACAGCTTTTTTTCCAGCTACATCGTATTAAAGTACCATTCTTCGTATACAAAATTAAAAAATCAACAAAAATCTACCAATCGCGCCTGTCATCGTTCTATACAACGAATAAACCAATTTGCCAAAGCAAGACCACCCATTGATCGTGTCACATCGGAAAGTGGATGCTCGTTCGCACGAGCCCTTCTTTTTCCTTCGATCAACTTTCTACGGAAAGTCGTGGCGCCACGCGTAAAAAATCTGCTCGCGCCATTTCTCTTCCGACGTCGAGTTTTCCTCGAAAAACAAATCGCATACTACGCTACTATCGAGGAAATCCTGCGGATTGGATGGCGGCAGCCGTCAGGACGATCTGTCGATTCTAGCAGAATGCAAGAACTTATCAGTCGTCTTACGAGCAGTTGCTATGCGTTATGGAAGGGGTCCCTGGAGTCACCTACTAGCTCGACCAGTCAGAAGTCAGTGTGTGTAAGCCGGCCGGTCGTGCCGGCTCCTTTTCTGTCTTTGCTCTGCTGCACCTTCGTTTTCCGAAAAATCGTAACTCCACCGCACGTTCATTCAGCCGCATGCCATAGATCGATCGGCCGAGGTGTCTCGTTAACAGTCGAACAAATTGCACGGTAGAAAGCTGCGATTTCCTGCAAACTACAAAGCCTTTTATCCGTCACGAGAAACGAATCATGGTGGTCCCGTTAAGGAGGGATACTCTTCGTCAACTTGTCTTCCACGTTGTGCCTTGAATTTTGCAGAAAATTCGTGATTTACAGTCGTACATTCGTCGAACAGCGTCTTAAAGAAGGAAGAGACAGTAGAGATTTTCTGGTCGACAGTGGAGCATCGCCGCGAAGGATCGAAATATCGCGTTTTCAAGGAGAAATATCGAGAGACGTTCCGTCGTCGAGGATGCGAAGAGGAAGAGACGAGGACGAGTGAAATTTTATCGAGTTTTTATTATTAATAAGGAGTTATCGTTGCTTTTACCGGGACGGAGGGCGCAGTTTCTGTGAATTAATGCACGGGAAATTAATGGGTCGAAGGTGTTTAAAATTGTACGACGATTTTGCGTTTGATGGGATTTTATGTTTCCTCTTTCGTTATCTGTGGTGGTGAAGAAACTTTAGAAAGAGTTTGAAAAGTAATTTCCTCTCTGACTTAGGGAGAAAAACGCCGTGACATAAAATCTTGTCGTCCTTTATTGCTACTTGTGCTTCGAGGAAATACGATAAAACGTATTTATAGAACGTATGCAGAAAGCAGGTGGAAAATAAAATAAAATCGTGCATCGAAGCAAGATATCGATTTTTGAGAATTTTTGTCAACGGACGTTTGTCGAAAGAAATTGCGAAATCCGAAGGAGCCGGGGGGCTAAGACCAGACAAAAAACTTTCTCCACGTTAGAAAAGACGGTGTGCGACGTATAAGTCGTATGTTTTGACGAACTGCGAACGAAATGAACAGAATTGTGATTTTTACACGTTTCTGAAACTGAACTTTGTCGGCTGTATCGCCGAACACGATAAACAGGGTACAATCTACATCGCCAATAGGGAACAAAAAGTGCATTTTCTTGACGATACCAGAGTAGTGTTATTTATTACGGATTGACTGTTTTCTGATTAACTTGAGATATAATAAATCGATTCGACTGGAAAACAATTATTAATCGGCGCCGTACAAAGTAAATAATCTTACCTTTTTGATAATATCGAATACATTTAAGGAAGGAAACGCTGTTTCTCGAAAATGTGAGGACAAAGATGCACGAAACCGACTGGAAAGTGCTGGAAGAATCTTCATTGAAGTATAACGAGGTGCCTTCGATCTGATTCAATTCGATTTAAACAAGGAGCATGATTATGACGCATACGGAAGAAGTATCGACGACTTTCGAGTCGAAAACACCGACAGAACAAATGAATGGCCACTCTATGGTGAATAGCTCATTTTTTTTTTTTTTTAATCAAATTAATCGTTTAATCTTTCATCTTAAACACCAGCAACCTATCCAAAGACACGTAAGTCGTGCTTTGATCCTGATTTTAGCACTGCGATATTTTACGTTTAACAGATCGCTGCAGGGTGTCTGTTTAAACGAAAATTGCAAAAGTGAAACGCTCGTTATAATAATATTGGCGGATATTATCGTGAAGCGCCACGTTTCGCTCATTTACATTGGCATTCATCGGTTTATCTCGGTATATCGAAAAAGATACGTAGCATAGTAGATAAATTTATTTGTTCTGAAATTAAACACCCATATCTAGTAACGAGCACATTTATATTTAGTTTGCTCCCCGTATCGTATCGCGTATGACTTTCAGCATTTTCTCTCCGCGTCGTGACGCGACGGTGATTTTAACATCGTGCACAGTTCAATTGGTATATTCGATTTTTAATATATGCAAAATACAAGGAACAAATGTCTGAAAATCAATTACGCATGGGCGTTTGGAAACGCGATACGATCGCGTTATAATTAGTGAAAACAATCGATTAAACGCGCGAAGGGAGAAAGATTTAACGAGATTTTAAGCTCTCGTTTATTCCACAAAATAACGCATTAGTGCAGTTTAATAAATTAAACTAAACTAATTTACATACGGAGACCGCAGGAGAACGATAAATTATATTTCCCAGTATTTTTTTTTAGATATAATATATTAAAATTTGATATGATTTCAAGCAATTATGTATTACTAAAACTGTTCTCTGTTTAGTTTTCCGATTAACTATGTATTTTAGACTCTCAGTTTCTCGAATATGTCGAAAATATATTCATAGTCGTCGATATTCGAAGTACCAAGCCGATTAAAACGACTAATATCAGTTTTTCTATCTTTGTACTTATTATAAACATGCAAATGAATTCGGTAATTTAACGTTTACTTTTATGGAGTCATTAATTATATATTCTAATACAGATTATGTTATGTCATGTCGTTTCAATTCCAATTAACTATAACGTGCTTAGCTACGTATTAAAGACCGTTAATTTTAAACGCTTTTGATTTTTTTTCCACGCAGCTTCCTGAACTTATTGCTTAGTATTTTACGGTCTTTGGGCCCAACAGGTTGTTCTACTTTCCAACCTGCTGTCAATTAATAATAACGACATTAAAATCGGCAGATTAAAATGGGCTCATTATGCTTTTCTTGCGAGCCTCGTATATATATATATATATAATGTTCCAAGCTATAGCTTCGAAACGATGGAAATAAAACGATTGCAAAGGGATCTTGTTAGATAAAATTAAATAGTCTTGGTTTATGTGTTCACTTCTGAAGTGGACGACACGTTCAAATGATTTCAAAGTCATCTCTCTCTTCTTAGATAGAACTATAAATCTCTCCCTATACCGCGCATCCCTTTATTCTCTATAAAAAAAAAAAAAACCATAAAGATACCTACACTGGCAACTTATTAACTCAGAAAATATTATAATTCTAATTTTGTACGAAAGACAAAAAAATATATAACACAGTAGCTACCCTTACGTATATATTTCATACTCAGTTTTATACGCTGCAAAATTTACAAATAAATCAAGAAAATCGCTTTCTAATCCGTTTCCCATTTAAATTACTCATTTCTCTTTCCCGTTGATTTAATCAAACCGATCGAATCTGTTTGAACGATCCGCGTATTGTAACAAGCTGTTTAGGCGTAACGATCGATGCCAGTAATCGATCGAGAACCGATCTTTCGATGGCAATTATGGTTGGCCAGGTTATTGCCCTTGCGGTGCGTGCTATGAATGAATTAACGTTCCATCGGAAAATGAAGGTCAGACTGATGATAGTAGCACGGCTTCTGGTACACCTTGACACCGAAAATATCGTGAACGAGAGACTGTATTCGGTTGCAGTGGCGATCGGCGGTCGACTGCATCAGACCGAACCTCATCATTTCGACGACGACGACGCAATAACGTATCTATGTATAGAAGATGTACGCGAACAGCATCTTACCGCGCAGTATCTGCTCCTCTGAACCGCGCGATTCACACGGTCTCCGCGTCGATCAGTTGAAATTTCGCTTCTTACCACGCTTCACTCTGGTACGTAATCAAATTCAGATCATTTCTATCGACGAGCTGACTTATTGCAGTTAGATTCGCGTTAGGTTCGGTTATTAGAGTACAGTGATTTATCCGAGATTCGATTCTGATAGAGGAATAGAGAGGACGTTGGATGGAATTTCACGGACAGTTAGTTTTCCTGCTTTGGAAAGACGCGACTTTCGAATTATCGAACATTGAAAAATTATCTATGAATTTCTTTTAGAAGGGCGTCACGACGCTTATGTAGTTTGCATCTTGTCTATTTTAGGCTACGTCCGAGTTAGATCTATTTATTGCAATGGTTCATCTTGGCACGCAACGAAATTTTAGTAATTTATGCGTTGATTTATTTGAGTCTTAATTTTGCTTGGGAGTAGAGGATGCTAAATGGGATTCTATCGAGAAATACTTTCTGAATTTTAAAACGACGCGACTTTGGAATTAAACCGGAGATCGAGAAATTTTCTATGAACCTTTCTGGGAAGGTTTTGAGTAATTTCTATTTTCACTATCTTAAACTGTTTTAGACCAGATTTGAATTAGACTGCTTGTTGCCATGCTTCATCCTGGGACACATCGAAGCTTGGATAATTTAGATTGACTTATCGTAGATTTAAAATAAATTTTGAATTTAGAAGAATCGTGAAAATTTTATATGGTCCTTTTTCGAAGGCCATTAGATTCTGATTGCTTTCATTTATATGCAAAGATGTATAACAAAAGGAAGTAGTTGTAATAATATATTCAATGAATTTCGTGTAAATAATTATAATTGTTTTAGTAATCCGTGGAATCTATAGCAGAACCCATAAAAATACGATATCCACGACAATGAAATATTCTATATTACAGAATACTGCTAATCCTATCACAGAAATAAACTGCATTGCGTCTTGACGCAAGTATACCGTACAGTTATAGTCTGAACAATAAGATCAATCTGCTCTCAGAATGCACACTACCATTCAACTTCGTCAGGAAAATCAGCAATAAAAATATCCAAATATTTTCCAACGATAGCATTCATATATGCGTTTGTTCCTCAATTAATAATTATTTATTACAACAACATGCCAGTTTAGGACTCTAGAAGCAGTTCCTTATCAAAATATACGATATTTAGTTGTCAGTTTGTAAACACATCAATGTGCAATTATTTTCAAACATTAACTAGTTATATAATCAATGCTTAGAATGCATCTTAGGATGAATATCATTCGGAGTAATTCCGCATTTCTCTGACAACAATGCATTGACGTATTCATAGAATTTTCCATGTGGCAGTTAGTCATCGTGTTCCTCGACAGCTGACAATGAATGAACGAATTCTTCTTTTCTTCCAGCGTAGCACTTTGTTCGAGATAGGGTGTAGCTTTATTGCCATGCAAATGCAAGTAATACCGATAACTCTGATAATTGACCCTTCTTCACTCGAAATAGCATTATTGAAGACTTTGTATATATGCATACGGTATACTAGCTTTTCTAATAATAGTTGCGTTATTAGCACTCTTACACAAAATTTTGTTTCCGAATTTTCTATCAGAATGAGAAGGACAGAAACGATAAATTTGATTAATAAAGCATGCAACGTAATTACGAGGAAGCAAGTTTCCATCCTTATTTTCTCAATTGTATATGCTAATCGAGATTCTAGAGTTATTATTATTAAAAGTTATTGAAATAATACAGAAAATTGATAATTATTCAACAATTTTGAGATCGTTACGCATTTCTTAAATATAAGATAGAAATTAGTTTTACTCCTCCAAATAATTCTATACTAATTTGCACATACTATCACGCACTATTGCAATAATAGAAAAAACAAATAACAAAACTTGGGAAACTATCTGAAATATCTCAAATAGGAAGTAGAAATTATTTGCATTCTTTTAAATAATTTGATAAATAATTTATACACCTCTTTTTGCCTGAAGATAAAAGCTTTCATAGCGTCATATAATACACACGTTTTATTACAAATATATACGACGTGTGCTGTTGTAGATTTTTACTTGCATCCGTCATGTATTATAATTTACAATGCAAGGACAGATTATTGACCCTTAGCGAATTGACACACGTGACATTCTCCTTCTTAAGGCAATTTAATATTGAAAAGCCGCGGCGATAACCTTGTCGGGTCGTTTGATTGCATATTAATGGATATTAATAATTTCATATGATTCGCGTAAAAAACAATAGTCTGTCGACAAGATGGCAATGTCACACAAATAAATCGGACATCCCCTTGTCGCTATGGTGCCTCACGAAACTGGCGACCACTCGATTGCTTCATCGTCCTTGCATACTTATGAATACAAATTTCTTGGATAACCGCGCATTCTGATGCACCGGTCGTATTTTTTTCATTTCATTCCTACCGGTCATCAAACAGGACGACTCGTTTCTTTTACGTAATGAAACGACGAGGAACGAACGCGGACTGTACTTCTTTTACTTCCATGTTCGAATGTGGTTCACGATTTTTTTCTTCTTTTTTCTTCTTCTTCTTCTTCTTTCTTACATTACACGACTTAATTATTTCGTTGGCAGGTGTAATGGCGCATTTTCGGGCGGAATAAAGTTACCCGGTTTCTTCTTTCAGAATTTTCTACCGACGTATTTCGTGCTTTTTCTGCGTTCGTTACACGTGTTTTTTCTTCTTACGGATTATCAGCAGGTTGTTAAGATGTCGCTTCTCGACGTGAAAAAAGTGTTCAATATTTGAGGTCTTCTTCGTTTACATACTAGAAGTAATGTTTCATTTTGCGTACAGCCGACATCCTCATGCTTATCTAAGACAAATATCTCGCCGGCGGTTAATTTGTCATCGGTTGCTGTGATACGTCGAGAAAGTTAATATAGTTTTCACTGTTGACAAATTAACAGGTTTAATTTGTTTCGGATAACCTTTCTATTTTTATCCTCGTTCTTGCGAAGTTTAGCTACAATTAATAAGTTTATTATGTCAAATCGTGAAATTACAGTATCGAATCAAGTTCAAATTAGAATTCGAATTTTGTAAGCGTGCGAGTTTTTCAAATCGTTTAGTCGAATTGAAATTGAAATTTTTATTTACCGATTCTATTACGATCGAAAAATAGCATACACGCCATGCTATAAGCACGAGATTCCCAATCTATGGGTCGTGACCCCAAGGGGATCGCAAAGTGTTTCCTGGGGGATCGCCGACGTTATTTTTACTTGCATTATACAATTACTTCTATAGAAATTTGTTACTCAATTATTATCATAGAAAATGTTATCACGACGAACTTCAGTGCTTGTTTGTTTCAATATAGGTTCTTCCGCTATGTAAATTTCTATCTAGGCAAAATATCAACAAAATGTTAAAATATTAAATGAAATTCAATTTAACATTCAAATTTTATTTAATGACTTACGACGTTTTAATATTTTGCATAAAGAAACATTTATACCTACTTAGACCTATGGTAAAATTAAATAAAATTTAAAGTATTATTAAATATCGAAAAGTCTTATTAGAAATGCGTTTTTGCGCCAATATACGTGACTAGAAGTTATAGATAATTTAATAATTACAAAAGTATGTGCGACTCGAAGAAGCTTCATAATTTTTTTTACAATCACGAGACACGTTAGATTCTTCCATCGCTTCGATCACGATAAGAATTTTCATCGGAAATGGAGAAACTGAAGGAGCTTGATCGACGCTGTGTAAGCCGGAAGTATTGCGAAACTTTGTAGGTTCTGCAAATGCGTCGGGGCGTTTTATTACGATTGCAAATAGTACCGTAAACTCGTAAACGCACGTGTACGTGATATGCGTGTCGCAGATGTTTCACGACCAAACGCATTAGAATACGCACGTTTATGGCTGTGCGTAAACGCAAACGCCTTGTCAAAACGTGTTTACACGAACTTACGGCGAGCTTGATAGTCAATCGTGCGAAATATAGCGAATGTTTCAGCAATAAATATTTTTATTTCTACAGCCGATAATAATAAAATACGATGTGATATTGGAGGTCAATAAATGTCTGCAAAGTGTTTATTATAATGTTCGTTGCGTAAAGTAATGTTGCTTATTCATCAGTTATGCATTATGTTTATGTTATCAGCAGTTCGTCGAAACAATCTGAAACAACTGTATCTTGCTTTCGTACAATGACCTAAGAACGGTTGCAATACGAAGATTGTGTATCATTTGTTGTAGTTTTTCGATGAAATTTCTTCAATTTCAGTTGATATTGCTTCTAACGTGTGAACTATTATATTATCAACACGTAAGCTAACAAACGATACGATATTATTCGATTATAAGCGAATCGATATTTCACGTATTGCACGCGATATAATACGATACGACGATTATTTTATTATCACGTATATTTTAATCAATCGGTATATTTACTTGTAATTTATCTAAAGTTTCACGCACCAGTATCTGTAATTTGTGTATTTCATGCACGTATGGGTATTTGGAGATGAACAATTTCTAAAGTTATAAATTTGTGTTACAATGTTGATTTAGATACGTAGATAAATAATTGACGCAACTTTTAGTTGTTAGGATAAGTCGTAACGAAGAACATTTTTCTCTCTCTACAGTAAAGTCATTTAAAAGTTCGATTAATTCCATACCTTCTAAGTTATCTTTTTATTCGATCTAGGGCCAAAATATTTGTTTCTCTTATCTTCCTGTATATTTCAAAACTACTGGTTATCACAGTATTAGTTATCCGTCATATTATACGTCATGTTCATCTATCAGGTACTAATGTACTTTTCTTTAAATAACGTCAAAATCAGAAAACCGACAAAAATTAATTTATCTCCTTTTCGTGTAATTTTCACGTATCCATTAGATCCTGTCGTGGAGAACTCGACACGCAAAAGGCATAGTGGAAGTTCTTTTAAAAATTACATTCTTCCCTTTTCTTGTCCAGTCGAATTTTTATCTTATCACGGCTGGGGATCTTTTTAAATTTGAAACTTATAATTACCATTAATGGTGCATTCGTTACTTGCACGTACGTAGGTACTACATCGCGTGATTACTATTATGCTATTTAACTTTCATAGCACTGATGACGACAACATTAAGCGTGTTACGAGATAATGTGTCTAAGGATAGATAGCGGTGTAATTTATTAGCGTAAAATATTTAACATTAGGATGCTAAGAAGTGGAGGTATTTTATCATCTTTTTTTCTACATGATAGAAACCGCGCTGATACAGCACTTAGATATCTAAGGGAATATAAATTAAGTGCCGGGAAGCATTCAGGTCACAGTGGGATAAGATCGAAAAATTATAAGTTACGTTTATTAGAAGGGGACCCGGGGTTAGGGTTACTTTCTCACAGCTTTAGTCGCGCGGTGCATGAACTTTAACGTTAAGTTCAAGACACTCTTGTAACAAACTCAAAGCTGCACGCTCATTACGTGCATCTAGCAAGCACAAGCCTTTAAATTTCTAACTTTAGCATCGGCTTAGCTGTTTAAATGGCACGGGAAACAGCGCGCGGCCACTTTCGTCTGAACACTGTGGTTTCTGTGGAATTGTAGAACAGATAGCAACTAACACATTCCTGTCATCGAGTATATTTCACCTAACAGCAAAGTCCTAGATTAAGAACATTCCATAACCGATCATTTCAGTCTCTTGCTGCTTTGCTACGATAGCGTTATTTAAAAAATAAAATGAAATTTTTCTATGTATTGCATTTATTTATTTTATATATGTATTTCATAAAATTGAGAAAGCTTTGAAGCAAAATCGAAGAATCGTTATGCATTTTCACAGGAAGTTAGTTTTCTTTTAATATAATCGACATTTAGTTTAACGATTTAGCAATAAGCGCGATCTCTGTACCTGTTATCGAGCTTCTTGCTTAAAAAGTCAGATATTTAGGCTACCCAATTTTTACGCACACTAACTTCAAAAAGTTCAAAGCTACCAATGTTCTCCGAGACTCTTACGTGTTCTCTTTGTAATATAAATTACATTAATTAATATAAATAATAATATAAATAAGCACATTAATATAAACAAGAAATAATTTACTTAATATAAATAACATTGATATAAATGAGAAACGAACCGGGAATCTAGTTAAAAGTTCATGGTATTTCATAATAAGAAGGTTCTATGATACCGTTGTTTTTTATTCATTCCTGTATCTGACGTATTCCATAAATCAGCGATAGATTCGAAAGTTTTCTTGCTATGCGGCGAGCAGAGATGCCGTGGCTTTAAAGAACGCACTCCATCGTGGCAAATCTTCTCGCACGCTCAAACGCTCTACTCGCAACATGCACGCGGAGATCTACAGGCGCGTCTATTCTGGACAAAGACACGATGTCCCGTGTCTAGAGACGAAGTCACGCGTATCTTTGCCAACGCCACGAATACACACCCGAATCACGATAAAGGGATAGTTGTCATGAATATGGTTACGACTCTTGATCACAGTGATACACGAAGAACGTCAGTGTCCGTTATTCACGACGTGCGACTAAGTTACGCCAAGACTCTCTTCTAACGTATCAAAGAATAATCTCAGTACCTGGGATAAGTTTTAATTAATAAATTACACAGCTTTTAAGAAGAGATCGATACGCATCGAATCGATCGAAAGGCAACCGTTTAGAATCATCTCATCTACATCTACGTCCATTTAAATATTTATTACCGAACGTAAAACGACATTCGATATATGCTATTTAATTGCTTTAACTGTACATTTCGTAAAAACGGCTATAAATTATCGTTTACGACTTGCTCGATCATTTTTCTCACAGCCGTCTTTAGAGAATGGCATCCTGCAAGCTGTACTTTTGTAAGCTTACAAACGTACTGAAATCAAAACAACACCCTCGACACTATCCATCTAAAAACGTTGGATAATTTCAATTTTGATGAAACGCCGCGCAAAGCGATAGCTTGTAGCCAGGCGTCGTCGGTAATCGCAGGCAAAACAGCGAAACACGTGGAGCGACGCTAGAATTACGGCAAAAAGCCGATGACTCTGGTAGAGCGAACGGGAACGCCGCGATGAAAAGTGCGGTGAAAAGTGTCACAAGCAGAAAGACAAGAGGCGGCGCTCGGATAGCAAAGAAGCGATGCACGCGCTCGACGCATCGGTGTAACGGTAACTGCTTCCTTTTACGAGATTAACGATCGCGATCCTGTCGTTTTATTATCGAAAATCCAGCGGTGTAGCGCATCGCATCGAGTCACGGCGGATATGGCGATCTAATCTGCACGAAGACGTACGGCAGCCGGATTTATTCGTGGTTCAGCGATCCTCTTGAGCGCGAACCTGCACGTTAAGGTCCCTTATAGTCGTCCGGGCTCGTTGCGCGAAACTCTCGCAAGCTTATCGCTATGGTCCAGCTACGAAACCGGGAAACAAAACGGGCCCCGTTGTGCCCGCCACTTTACTGAAGTTACTAACAAGCCTTCTCTTCTCCTAGTATATACACCACCCCCGTCACCCTCCGCGTACACTCCTTCCTTACGTTTTGCCGGCCGAGCCGGCTGAAAAAAGAGTACCGACACACCACGAGCGGAGAGAAAGAGATTTATCAGCGAACCACCGCGAGACTAGCAACCCGATAGACGTGCAGATAGGCCGTCGTTTAAATAAATTACCCTCCAAAGGCTTGGCTGCCCTGAACCTTCTTCTCTCTTCTCTTCTCTTCGCTTCGCGCGACCGCGAGCTTCGTCTTAGACTCGTTTTAACCACTTGCCACATACCTGTTGCTACACACCCCCTCGTCTTTCTTCTCCTTTGATCTACTTTCAACCATTATTTCACGTTGTTGGATTATCTCGCTGCTCGTTCCCGGTAATTGATATTCTCTTCAAGCCTGTTTTCTGCGCGACGAACGCTGCTTTGTCGGATTAGGAGTTGATTCTTTGTCGTCTACGCGCGCATTTCACGGTTAGCTTCGCCGAGGAGTCTTTAGGTAGGAGGAGTTAGGTATTTCTTGGGATGGGTTTTTGAGATTTCATACGAATAAGAATTCGAGGTGGTCAGGGTTCCCAAGGTTTTTGGGCTTTGGTGGAACGTTGATATACCGAACGTGTATTGTTGAGAAATATCGGAACAGAAAGATATTTTCATACGAAGAGCTGAAACGGTGACTTTTCATGAAACGGTGTTCCGCGTTTATTATCGCGAGTAATTCGTGTTATTATTTGAAAATGAAATTATAATTCGATTAGCCACGAAACTAAAAGAACTTAAGAAAAGGAACAACTGATCTATATATTATTATATAATATCCGATCTAATTCTGATTCTTAGAAAAAGTCAAATCCTGACTTTCATCGCCGAGTTTCGACCCGACGTCGAAAGCTGCGCTGATTTCGAAAGTCGGTCTTACAAAGTAAAAAATCGAAGTAGCATATAGCCGCCGTTAATCTCTTCGCGCGGATTTCTCGATTTCTCAAAGAGTTACGTTCGGAGGAATATCTCGCCACTTGGCGTTACATAAATTTAATTTTAAGGGACTCGGTCTTTCCTCTGGATCCGCAGACAAGCGGCGGAGAATACTTTTCGCTTTATCTGCTTATCTGCTTGCTCCCCCGTTTTTTATCAATGTGTCGGCAGTCCCGGGCGCTCAAGTTTTTGCATATTTTACCAAGTATTCCATTTTCACGTTCTTTCGCGCTGGCTGTCGGAAAAAATCCAGATACGGTTTATCCGTTTAGTGCCGCTGTTAAATAAACGCTACTGTGGCATTTCACCTGCGTTATCGTTACGCTCGTGTTATCACTGCGTGTATCTTGACGAACAAACGCCGAGTATTACTATCAATTTTCCAACTTTAACGTGCATTGAACTGTATGACTAACTAATGCGTGGACAAATACTGTTAAATTTACATACACGCGAGCAATTATCTTTTCTACGTATGTCGCATGCGCTTATTCGTAGAGTGTTGAAATTTAACGTTCAATGAACTTTGTCTATGATGTTCAAAGTTAAGAACATTCGTGATGTATGAGATGGAAAAATTACTATTAATAGGATTTTATACCTTTTTTTTTTATATAATTTTATTTGTCGTGCAATTGACAAAGAACAATGCACAATACACATACGACGTAATGTAATTCGAGGATTGTGACGAAAATTACGTTATAATTGAAATATGCTATGTTACACGTACAAAGAGCAATATTTCGAAATTTCACTTAGCGAAACGAAATCTTTTTTCGAAGCATGAACTCAGTTAAGTACATTCGAACTGCATTCGGTTCGAAGCTGAATGCCAATTACCAGACCAAGAACTATACGCAATGGGTAAAATCAGTGAACTTCTATTATCCGATACAATGATCTTTAACTGTTTTTATTTGTAACGTCTTCGCGTAGAAATGGAGATACATTGGTAATATTGGTAAATGATTACATTTCCCCTTTGTTTAAACTTTGCGAAGCCATAAAGTTTAAAACCTGTGCTGTTAAATAAGCGAAAGATTCTCCAACAATTAACTTAAAAATTAATTTCTTAAAAAGAAATTTCTCAGAAAGAGACGCGTATAAATTTATAACTCCATCGAGTTTATTTTATTCTGCGAGTCAATAAGCATAATTTCTCGAATGGGTTAAAAAGGAAGTTAGAACGTTTTGCTTAAGTTTCGTAAGAGTATTACAATCTCGAACTCGTAAGTCGTGCCTTCTGTATCTGCCACGCGATTATAACAAGCGATACCCGAAATTTGTCTCTCTCTTACTACCTATCACGTGAGATTTAACCGCTGGTGTCATTGTGCCGAACATACACAATTTTTTTTTTTGCTCTCCCTCCACTTCATTTAGCGACGAAACGTTTAAGGACAGACATAAGATTGCTTGCGCGAGGTTATCGCAGTGGGATTACCAATAAGCGTCTTTTTCATTGGTCACGTTTCACCGATCGCATCTATTTTCCAGTAATTAACGCGTTAATTAAGATTCGTTCTTCGAGCTTCGCCAGAGTGTCGATATGTGGGGCGTGATAAATGCCAAGTACATTCGACATGCACCGAATTTCGCACGTTGCAAACATTCTCCAATCTCTTGAGTAATAGATGTTTCAATTATACGAATTAAACAATACGAATGTTTATTCAACATTCGTATTTTTTCGTACTCAGACTGTGGTCCATCTAACTTTATTACCTGCAACATTTCGCTTGTTTCTGATAATATCAGAAAATGTTTCAAATTGAATGATTTTGGGAGGAGCGTAATTTGACCTGATTAGCTTTTTCGTAGATGAAAACGTAGAAGACATACGAAGATCAGCAATGTTCTCTTTAAATCGGATCATATATGTTGGAATAATTCAGTCGATCCAGCTGGACGTTCTCCAGACAATAGATAATATCTGCTAGATTAGTAGCTTTGCCACATAAGTAGGTTAATACTTTTTTCCGGAGGAAAAGTATGCGATTTCGTTTCAGAAAATCATCGCTGACCTTCGTGCATGTCCTCTACGCGTTCGCCTATGAAGATGGCAATTTGTTCTTGAAACATTCTTCGATATCATCAAACACAAGCGAGATGTTGCAGGTAAAATTGTTAGGTGAACCAGCCATTAGTATAACTAAAGAGATAGAGAAAAATTCGTTTCAATCAAAGGAAGAGATACTTTGCGAAAGATTTGCACCGAAAGTACTATCTGTACAGTTCTAGCAATTTTTGGTCGCGGAAGATTATTGCTCGTTAATAACGAAATAATGATAACGCTATGATTATCTAACGACGCAATGAACCTTACTCGAAACGTCTTTCTGTTCCTTCGACTCTGAGTCTGAACGACTCTCTCATGATTCTTTCGTGACTCTCGACAACTCGATAGCTTTTCCTCGAATCATATCGCACTTTCGAAACTTCGAAACCGCAATACACGTTCTTCTGCCGAACAATCAAACTTTCAAGCGGCACGGTGCATCCTAAAGCTCTACGCGACACCATCCCAAATCTTCACTCGCGTTCTGCAATTCACTCTTCACTCGCAACCAATGATCTACCGCAGCACGAATATTCGCTTGGTTCTCGATCACGATGGAAAGCTTTCCTAAAAAGTTCTTGGCGATTATCTAAAAAATTAGGGTTTCGATTACCAGCGGTAAGTAGAGTACTGAGAAATAATAAAAGATTGTATACACTGTTAAAATTTATTGGAAGACGTGTGCCACGACATTTGATACGAATCTATCGAACCTAAAAGATTTGTTGCCGCTCCGAAGAAGGTTACAGCGATTTGAGTCGAATTTGTACTTGGAAAAATAGGGTTCAATGTCGTTGCACGAAAGAACGCGAGAGAACTGTCAGTGTGCGCTACATTCGGTCGAAAGTTGTCTCGCCAACAGGAACTTGACATCGTATTTGTTCGTATGATACAGAGACGCGAGCCAATTTTTATCTGTTGCGCAAGGTGCGAAACGACGACCATCGCAAATACAAAGTATAACTCTTCTCGAGTTCTCAGCCTTGCGTTATTTTTAATTAACCAGAATAGGTCAAGGTGCGAGTCTAATAATCGAAACAGAGTTGTCGGAGTTTCGGTGTCGTTCGATTGGACAAATACCTCGTGACGAATAGTTGTTTCGTAAATACGTATACGCGTCGAACGACTGAAGAATTTTTCCAGATTTTTCTTATATGAATCATATCCAGCCTGCACATTTCTATCGCTCCAACGAGACGAATTCTATTTCAGATTCGCTTAGACGATCGGATTACCGCGCTATACGATATTTTAATAGTTACGTCGATGGTACAGCGCATCGATTATCTAACCCATATCCTTGTAAAAATTACCCGTGGCTTGGCAAACGCAATACAATCCCGGCGATCTCGGTCGCGACGATGCGTTATTGCGTGATAACCTGCCCCGAAGAACGTATACGTTTTATTCGCACCTGCGACTTCCTCGTTATTTGTCTCAATAGAGATGGGAATTTTTCTTTTAACAGCGAACGTAACGATACGACAATAGTACAGATTGTAACATAATCACGCATGCAAGAATAGGTTGACGTTAATTTGTGAAATGTGGGATAAGATATAGGTAGTTCCATTTATAGATTCTATATTCCAATAGATTTCAGCGATTTTCGATATCAGAAAAATGATGGCAAACACAGTGGAACGTATTGTCTTGCTGAACTCGAGAGGTGACGTCGTGGTGATGCTGGATATGTTAAAATCGTGCGAATATTATTTATGTAGTAATGGTAATATCGTAATATATAGGTATATAACGTTATAATTGTAATGATAATAATAAATGTCGACCCAACTTTGACATATCCTGTATCGGAGATTATACAAACAAGTTATTTATATTATGGACTTAATTGAGTTATGGAGTTTTCAATTTCTTTACACACGTATCTTTATGTATTATATTTTATGGAAGTTCTCCAGTTTCGATTTTCTGAAGAAATAAGGTGCGTTTTAGTACAAATTTTAATGTCAGTTTTATACTGTTTTGATACCAGTTAATGATTAAAATTCCAAAAGTATCGTTATGGGAAACAGGAAGGTGCAGTGCAGCTATATAGTCCTACGTGTGCCATCATTTATGTACCTTGAAATAACATGTCTTTTGTTTTCTTTTCGCATCCTTTCTACTTGCACGAGCGATGGAAATCCGGTTTTGTGTAAACTTCGATGTTTTATGTCTCCTGTACTCATAAAATACTCTTATATTTCGTATGGAAGATTTTGATTTTACGTAATGCTTGAAGGAAAATTTCAGGTATATTTAAATATAAATAATAAATAATGATTTATTTGTTAACCGTTATAATTTAACGAACAATATACAGTATAAATAATTCGTTATAAACATTGTATTTAATCACTATTCTGTCATAAACGTTTTATTGAAATATGAAAAGACAGGCGAAATTGAACTCAAGTAGAAAAGGATCGTCTGTCGCCAGACACGGCGGTACACGTATGACTCAGTCTATATTCTATAAATCTTCATATTTGCATTATTTACAAACCTTATCCATCGAACATTATTTCTATTAATAAGATCTTCATAATTACGTAATTAACGTTAATTATAAATATTTATAAATTTTTGAAAATGTAATAACATGTAACTCGACATTCGTAATCCATTAACATCTGCATCCATACAACGATACAGATAAAACATCTCTCGTGTCTATTTTCCGTTATTTCTGATCGTTATTTCGTGTAAAATGGAAATGAAAGGTATTTGGTTTTTACGTAGAAGAGCGACGCGATTTTGCGACGATAACGAAACTTCATATTTTCAATTCAAACAGAATTATACGTTTACACGCATATGAACTAGGTATACCATTAAAAATATAAAAAAAATCCTACGTTTAGCGTGGTTAACGAGCAAACTGATTTTCACTTCGTTTTGCACGCGACGTTTTGACTTCTCATGAAAAGATAAGCGAAATGTTTCATTAAAGCGACAGATCGCATGAAATACCACGTAACGAAATATTTCGCCCATGTACGAGATTTTAATATACGTAAATTTTCACGACGATGACACGCGTATCATACACCTCGTTGAATAAAGCTGCTAGTTAAATATTCCGAATTAATTCTGCCTCTATAGTGGATAATTTAATCAAAATTTTAATCAAACATAACTACCGAAATTTGTAGAAGAAAAATTGTAAATCTCGACCAATAATTAAAAATTACCTGAAACCGTAATAATTATAATAGTTGAAGCGATCGCGAATAACTTAAAAAAGAAAGTACCGCGCGGTACAACTTTCTGCTATCTATCGAGTTCAACAATTTTCTCAACGCCATTGTACTCCTTTCACATTATTCAAACATACGGATACCTTCTAAATATTTCGTTTTGGTATTCGATAAATTTTACCGCCTTGCGCGTATTCCATAAACTTTTATAAATAAAATACTTCCTCTGCTCCCCAAAAATCTGAGAGGTGGAACGCGACGAAGAAACGAGGAGAAGAGCAGGTTTTAATTCGTATCCAAATATTTCTCCCGCGCGCTACGACTATTTTTATTCATTGCAACTTTTAATCCGACCTTCGTCGTGTGTTAATCAACGATTATTAAATTAAGTACCACGAATGCAGCCCGTATCGCAAATCATTAAGTTCTCAAAACGTGGGCTGTCCGAACGTCGTGCACGCTTCGTTATTCCAGCGTATCCGAACATAATAAATCGCGCACGAGTAATTGCAACGTTCGTACAGGTGTTTTGTCCGAAAGCATTAATGACTCGTTGCAACCCTGATGCTGGCACGTCTCGCGTTCCTTTCGCTTCCATCAGTCTCCCTGTTCGTAATAAGACGCAGATGCTGGTTGACTCTTATTATTAACCCCTTCCGCGACCGGTTGCTCACCTCCGGGTGGACTTCATCTAGCCAGACTTGCAATTACGCGGCCGCGTATTGGCTTTAAGGCCACGATAATTGACTCGACTCACGATAAGCTTTGACAAAATTCTAAAGAAACGGCACCTATAATATAATCCTGCGTATTTTTTTAATTGGCTTTTCTTCAAGGCTCTCTTCAGTCATTCGCTTTCGAACGCTTCAGGCGTCGCTTTCCTCTTGTTGCACTTAATCAATACTCCGCTTGAGATTGCTACCAGTTATCGATGGTATCCAACGTTATTTGCGAAAAAGCTCAAACAAAGAAAATTACGGGTATATACGTATACGTAGGACTGAATATGAATGCTGGAGATTTTCCATTTTCGCAGAAGTTTTTTTTTTTTACCTTGGTTCTATATACTCGGTGTCTTTAATTATTCGGTAATAAAGTCTTTCGAAATGTTTCTTTTGGTGGGATTAGAATGTTATTGATTAAACAGTCTGTGCATTGTTTCTTTTTTTTTTGTGCTAGATCTCATTTAAAGCTATTCATTTATTGGATAGCTTTGTGGAATAACGACGTCTTTTTTTATTGCCCAGTCTCGCTAATCCGTCTTATTAATTTCTCGATTTAATGTCCAGCTAGAAACGTATTTGCCTGAATAAGGCAAATATTCTATTCGCAGAAGCTTGTTATAGATGAATATCCTTCTCGTTTGAAAACATTAACAAGCTTGCTTTTAAATCACGATTTAATAGAATAATTACACGCGTAATTGCCGAGTTAATTTTATTCAACAATAAAATCTATAAACGCGAGAACGCGGTAGATACGCGAAAGATGAAGCTAGTCGATCGTTCGTTGAATTTCTCGCATTAAATACCTGTCACTGAGCAAGCGAACCGTCCGGAAGAAGCGAGTAATTGAAATGCATGTAGCAAATCGAACGCGCATACCTTAGCAAACAGTATCGTTTGCTCTTCGACAGACGGATATGCTATTTTTCTACGTGGTTAATACGTTATGACGCCTCGCTATGCAAATCCGCTCTGCACTTTAATTTAGAGCGTACGAGTAATTTTGTAGCACGATGAACTGGTTTTGATAATAAATTTTCGTTCGCGCGTAAATCGTGGCTGATCCCCGTGTTTCGCAGTAGCTCGTGCACGTATCAAGTACGTATGTAAATTGGTTGTTTCGAATAAATGCTAAGCATTACGGCGCGCTTGCTTCCTTGCTGAATTGTAGTGCATACAGATCCATATCGTCCTTTCTTGTGTATGACTTTTACTATCTCGTTATTCGTGCGCGGCTTGTCAGTGTATTTCGATAAGTCGTCGAGTAATTTCTTTATGCAAATTGATTCCTCAAGAGAGCAGTTTTAGAGAGGTCTTATATATGTGTGTGTGTGTGTTTTTTCGGTGATAAAATTGATCGTTAAATCAATTATTATCAACAGAATTATTTAAAGGTTTCCGTATCGACAAATAATACTAGAAAATTTGAAATATTCGAGATTTCAATCCCTACACGGTCCCAATACACCGATAAATCTCATTTTCTAAGTATCATACGGTTATTATCGATTAAACGTAACGAATGCTCTTTTCCTCTTAAACGAATATTCACCAAGGAAATTGCTCGGTTGTAACATCGAAGCGTAATACGATAGCAATTGAGAGCACCGTATGAGGAAGTTCAAGGAACTTTCTCCGTCAATTTTCCTTTAAACATTGTCAAATTATTCAGAAATACCAAAGAAACGATCGCTTTCCCTGCACATCCATCGCGAGTCCCTGAAATCTCAAATCTCGATCATTCGTAATTTTTCCCATCACTGGAAATCTCTCGATCTTCCTAATGAAATTTCGATGAACGAGAAACCGATGAAACAGATGCACGTATCGGTAAGCTATTCGTGTGAGTCGCAAGTAATACGAATCGAGGCTTCTGTGTATTGCTGCCCTATGGTTTTTTCTCGGCAGTCGACTCGAGCGGTGCTCGCTGGATCCAGTGTCACGGGTCGCAGGATCATTTGCCATTAATCTAACGATATCTGCCGCGATTATTCCGTTAAGATTTGTTGGTGGCACGAAAGATTTATTTAATCGTCCGCGCGAATAAATTTTCTCATCGCCGTTCTTTCTCCACCAGTCCACGACGATTACATCTGCAACTCGTAAGTCTCCCACTAAATAGAGAAGGATATTAATCCTCGTTATAGAGGATCTCGCGTGAGACGACTAGCAACTCGTGTAATCGTCTACGAACGCTCGGAAACCGATACCTGTTTATTATTGAAACGGTAATACGCGTAAGAATGCGTGCCACGGTAGAATTTTCCTCTCGTGCCTCCTTTTCAGTTCCTCTGGCAATTATTAGCGGACGGGTTCGGTGTTCGTTGGCGATATTTCCTCGGCGTTTTTTCGTCAGTTTTACAATTTGCAGCGCCAAACAGGTTGCCTCGAATGAGATGCAAATGAAGGGGACGCGCTCGATTGCGTTTTATTAACTCAGCTGCAGCTTCTCATGAATGACAGACGCGGCGCAGCGAAATTGTAGGATATGGAATATGTAAATGTTTCAATGATCTGGATATAGGTACATAGTTACGAAGTAGTAGTTAACGCAGAAGCGATGGGATGATTATTCATAATTTCGTGTACGCGTGTTTACGTGAGTTCTGTGACGATTAATTGTAGAAACGAGCATCGTAATTATAGTTTATTCGACTGCTCGGAAAGCTTGTTCGGAGAAGCAAGTTGTCGACTGAAATTTTCCAAGGTGGACACAAAGGTTCTTCATTATTAGCAACTTTTTTATATTTCTCTTAATTTCACGATGCAACGTTTTACTTGACTGGACCTAAGTTTGCAGTACAGCGTGAATGATCGTCGATCGCATTGGAACAAATCCTAAGCGTATATTCAAAATAGATTCGGCGGAACAAAAGAACTATGGATTAATTACGACGAAGAACATACGGTCATCGTAGCTATGGAGAAAATCAGCGCGATTTCTTCAAACGTCAAACGTCCGAGAATTTGGTTGCATCTTCGATCTCAGTTTGATGGAAAATTTAGCTTCCCTTGCTATCATCGAGATCTCGAACCCTGGAGAATATCGTTGTTTGTCTGTAAAACGAATCATTGGCACTGTTACAATCGCAGAAAGATCAAGATCAAGACTACTTAACGGATTTAACGCCTCACTCTCGCTCCTCGGATTAAACAGTCCAATTTTATAAAGTACTTCCTTCTAACGTCTCAATAAGCCGGCCACAAAGGCACGCTAATACTCGAACAATATTCTCCATTTATCGTGGGCATTGTTACAGCTTGGCACATTCAAATCGTCTGAACTTTCTCTTCCCTTTTATGTCCAGCACTTATCGATCAGGTTCATACAGATAGACGTCTGCCAAGTCGTAAATTCGCCCAACAAGTTACCTGTTAACAGCTTTGAATCATAGTTCTACTTACTCGGTCGCAGATTCCATGCGGTGAACTTTGATATCGCGAATGGTTAACATCAAGCAGATAAGAAAGAGAACGTCAGTCGAACAACGGAGGATTAGCGCGAGGCGAACGTTCAACGTTTATTGAAAGGTAAAGGTAGAATTTCTTATACACGTCAGACGTAAATATTTATGTCGATACAATGGGAATCATACGCTGTCGCTTACAAATATTCGGCCACTTTGGTCTATCCGAGGTAACGATAAACGTGCATAATAGATAAAATATATTATAGTATAGATAATAAATAACAAATATATAGTATAATATGCAATAAAAGATATTGCGTTAAAATATAAGAGTGACAAACGTTGTATCAAAGTATACAAGTTAATGACAAATTGGTAATTAGAAAATACAGTCACTACCTCTTTATAGAATCATCGGATTATAGTGGTAAATTACTTATTGCAGAAAACGTAGCAATGAGATACATACATATACGTTTACTGTTTAAATATCACTGTTCGCGTTAATTCTATTAGTGTAGAAGATTAAATTATTTTATAATTAAATTGTTTTATAATTCAAAGGTAAAAGAACTAAAAATACTTCTAGTTTGACAATTACAAACGGCTTTCGTATCGCAGAATCAATTTAACCGCATTGCGATATTCTGTTACACGTATTATAGTTATACACTCGTTCCTCCAACGATTATCGAAAAATTTGACGAGTAGGAGGATCTCTGAAGAATACTTAAAAAAGAATTCTTAAAATACCATTCTTAACCGTTCGAATAATATTCCTTCTTTGAATAAATTGGACAAGCGAAAATAGAAGAATTAAGAAACAGCAGAGGGAACATATTAACAACTTTGAATGATATAGCCATTTAAATATCAGAAATACGTGTTTCAATCGACGAATAGAATCTAATCGAATAAAGGAAATATATCCGGAAAAGATCAGACGCGAAATCGTTGATTTCTGTAATATACGCTACGTTAGTACACGTTACGATAATTTCGCAATTAAAATATATTTTGCATGAAACTGTAGCAAGCGTGTGGATACTTTCGAACCACGGTGTATCTACATCTAGACACTCGAGTTTGACGTTTGCACGATATCATCTCACCTTAACGGAGGTCTGAACGAGTCAACGAAATGAACGACGCGCTTAGGTTGGGCTTGATTAATTCGTCGATCGGTACTCGGTGTTGCAACGATCTTATCCCGTGCGAAGGTTTAAAAATAACCAGTGGCAGAACTTGTCACCGACTTTCTCTGCTGTCTTAGAAACAGCACGCCCGGCATTCATTGGCGTGGCGGCGTGCAACGCCGATGGAACCCGTTGCGCTTCCGCCTCTCGTCCCTGTTTGACATTCGTCGACTTGTACCACTCGGATCCGTAAAAATAATCATCCGAAGACTATTTGTCTTTACGTTCGCTGAAGTAATCGTGGAATATTTGTCTTCTTGGAAATGACACGCTTACATCGTCTATGGTCTGCGATTTTTTGACCCAACCTTTTGGTTAAGTTTGCAAAGGATCGGTAAGTCGGAGGAATTTATAAAGCGAGCAATACTTTGCGATAATTTATCTTCTTCTTACGTTTATATTTTAGTAGCGAAATAATCGTGAAAACGTTCGCTTTCCTGGAAATGGCATGCTCATATTTATGCTATGTATGGTCTACGACTTATCTATTGATCGTTTGGCTAAGTTTGAAAAGCTTGGTAAGTTGGAAAAAATTCCTGTTTAACTCGTGTTAACTCGTGTATCGTTATATATTGCAAAAATAGCCGTTGGCTGTGATCGTCCGTCTTCGTTTTAATAAAAATAATCGCAAACTGTTTGCTGTCTTGGAAATGGCGCGCTTGGCATTTAGTACTATGGTAATAGAACATGGCGACAGAGTGTGCCCGTTGTCTTTAACAGAATTATCTACACGTCGAATTTAAACAGAATTGTCCGTATAATTGTGAAAATATTGCATAATTAGTTGTTCTTTTACATCTCTCTGATTTAACGATATATTTGACGTTTATTCGCGTATAATACGAAACGTTAATAGAGAACTCGTTGCATCCTCGAATTCACTGGCACGGAATAGTCACGTTTGTGAAAGAGATTATTGGCTGTTTGCATTCACATTTGTAAAAATAATCGCAGACTGTTTGCTGTCTTAGAAACGGTATTCCTGGTATTTGCTGGTGTGATGCAGCATCCACGGAACACGTTGCACTTCTGTCCGTTTTATCTGTTCAGAGTTCGTCGATTTACGGTTATATCTGCATTTGCAAAAATCTACCACCGTATCTGCGAAAGTAATCCAAGACTTGTTATCTTCTCTAGTATTCGAATGGTATTCCATGCTTATTCGTGTCACTGTGCTAGACTGATAGCATTCGCACTTCCGTATTCTCTTATTTCAAGTTCACTAACAACGTCTAAATCAACATGTAAATTTTGCAGAAACGTTCGTATCGCGTTTATCTTTCTATTTATAGAAATAGTTTGGATTTCTTATCTCCTTTGATATCGAATGCGTTGTATCTATCGACGAGAGCATTTCAATCCGTAAAAGTTATTGCCAACTATTTGTTTTTCTACTCATCGAGATAATTACAGCTCTGAACGATCATCGACTGAGATAATCTAATGCATTCGTAACGGATTTCATTGAACCTACGCGTTTCCTTTGCAATTTATTGTCTTACGACAATCGAGCCTGTAGCGTAAAAATGGTCACAGGCCATTTACCTCGCTTTTCGCGAAAATAATCGCAGGTTCGTTATCTTCTCCGTTATCTCAGAGACGGTATTCTTGGTATTCACGGAAATATTCGTCGTCGATAAAGTTCATCCATTGCATTTTTTGCCTTCGTTGTTCGAGACATATTTGTACGACACATTAATATTGTATTAATTTTTTACATTGTTGATGTATTTAATCTTGTTTATACATATAATACATAATAAAATTGTATTATATTCATTATATAGATTAATTATGGAATAATTGGAAGTAGAATCGATAGAACTACAACATTAATTCTGTATGTAAACGTAATACGATTTCAAACGTTATCAAATATTTATACAATATCGAACATTACAGAATTATCTTATAATTTCTACAGCAAATAAATCTCGCTACTTTTTACTATACGGTATTTAAAATTGTATACAGAGATAGAATGATAACTACGTAACAGAGAATTTTTCTCAACGGAAAAAGATCGGAAAATTACAAATTGCCTCAAGCGTGTCTAGGAATAGTACATAGACTATTAAAGTTTCTATTTTTATATTCACGTGCATGAAGAGATTTCAAATTTTTAACGAGCTGTTAAAATAAGGAAATTACCATACCGCATTCTGCTTCAGCAAGCAAGATCGATTGCTATGTGTTTTAAACGAGCATTTGTTACCAACGTAGACGTAACCTACAAATAAGGCTAGTCTGTGCTATTAAAAAAATTCAGGGTTTCTCAATGGTTGCATACAAATACCTTGCACGCTCGCTCTATGTTGAATCAAGTTTGTACCGGCGCGGTGGTGGAGCGCGTTTTAGAATGCACGTGCCGCTGTATATACGTATCCGTTTCGCATTCATTGCCAAAGGAGATCCAGAGATATATTATGGCCGATAAAATGTCATCCCGCTTTTATCCTACCGATGAAAGAGTTCTGCAAATTAAACGGCAGCTCAATTACGCTTGAATTTCCCTCCTGTTTTCTTTTTTTTGCGTTTCAGCTATCCTTAACGCGTTAAATAGAATTTCATTATATTCTTTTGTTATCTCGACCTCTGTAGAAATTAAAGCTCAGAGAAAGATGTATTCTCTTTTTTTTTGTAAATTACTAAAAAGGAAGAACGTTGTAAATTATTCCTGTAATTTTGTAAATTATCTTTCCATGAAATATGCGATATCGAGCGTCAAGATTAACTTCGTTTTCTACATTTAAGAATAATTGTTCACGGTACAATAAGGTAGACGCGTATTCCGTCAGATTATTTGATAATTTTATATATCAAATTGCCGTGTTGTAAAAATTAATCGAATATAATCGCTTTTTTCGTGATATATATTTGCTAAGGTTTCTTATAATTGAAAGTATTTAAATGTTGGACCTCCTACGATTCTTCGTTAGATTGCGACGATGAAATAAAGAATGCCATAAAAAGTATCCAATTTTATATAAATCAAAGATAGTTTACAATACAATTGTTAGATCTGTGAAAGAAGAAGAAGACCGAAGTTGAAGTTAAATATAAACTTTTGAAATGGAAGAGAACTTCGTTTCGTACAACTTAATAATGTTGATGTAATTAAATAAAAGATCCGATTAAGATAGCGAAGCATAAACTTCGTTAAAAAAAGAAACGCGAAGGAGGAAGTTGCTATGGTATTTTATATATCACGAAATATCGAAGGTAACTCGATGCTACCACCCAACCAGGCCTTTATCGGTGTTCTGTCGCGTCTTACCTAATTGATTTTTACGATCTCCATCCGTTCCTTGAATATAAAACGATCTTTCGAAACGCAGACAGCGTCACAATTTCCATCTTGGCTAAATATAAATTGCGACTTTATTTATTCTTGGCAACGAATCGACTCTTGCCACCATCGAGCCCTCGCATTATATTTTCAAGATGTGTCGATGAATATTCAAATGCGTCGGTAAATTGTTATCTTTTTTCCTTCGACCTTGTTTTCACGGTAAAAGAAAAAAAAAAAAAAAGAAAGAAAAAAACGAGTTTAATAAGAGCAGAATGTGTCAGTTATTTATTGTCGATAAATTCCAAAGTAGGCTTCTTGTACAGGAAAATGAAATATTCATAAGCATCGCTTTTTCAACACGTAATAAATTGCTGAAGAAATCGTTTCTTGTTGGTAAATTGACTCATCATATTGCTTGCAGTGTGGCATACGTAGTATAAGTCACGTAATTGAAACGAGCCGTATGTTTAGTTTGATCACAGAGAAAAACACAAAGTTTGCCTTCCTGTAATAAACAGCGATGTGCCGACAGTTCAATAAAACTTTATGTACGGAATTATTATACGCATGCAGCTTCATCGATTTAAATATATCCGACGAGAAACAGATTGATTTTTGCCAGTGAAAAATACGAATCTTATAATTATCTTAGACTTTAACATCGTTAAATGTCGTGAAATGATTCAGTTATTCGACGATGTCGTTTCAGGGTGTAGAAATTGGTGTAAATAATTAGCGGTGGTTTAATCGTTTGCAGTTGTACTCTGCTTCAATGGAGACGCAGCTTTACCTTTTAAGAAAAGTTATATTACGGTAGACTGCTAATAATAAATAGACTGAATATTTTAAATCGTACGCAGAAAAATAAAGTGTAGTATAGGTTCTATGGCCTCTTAATTATTTCAAACTTATAAAAAAAAAAAAAAAAAAGAAAGATCTCTTAATATCGGCGATTAATCTCGTCTTGATGAAAATGCAAGATAAAAAGACACGATTTATAAAAATTTGTATATCCCATAATCATTAAACGAGATAGACGTCTCATTAAACATTTAATCTTTGAGCATGTTGCTGTAACGTTGCTGTATAAGAAACGTTGGAAAAACGAACTATGTTGTAGATACATTATAGCAAAGTCATGGGAAGATGAATGTCGCTACATCATTCAACTTTTTTCTTCGTCATTTCCTTCTCACCTCAATCAAATAAGAAATGCAACCCCGTGACTCATCTCATTCCAGGTAAAACATTCGGTAAAAATATTACTCTATCAGATACCTTATCTTATATTCAATTATCTTAACTTGCATTTTGACGAAAAAACGAATAAATATATTTATTACATTAGCGTTGGTCATTCCTTTCCTTTTTCTTAGTACCATTTCTGTTTTCCAATAATAATAATAATAATATGTCGGATACTATGTTCAATAGCGTGTTATATTCGATATCAATTATTTTCTCAATTTAATATATATAATAATAAATTAATCACACGTTTATGCGAAAGGAGTACTTTTACGGAAATTTATGAACAGAATGGAACATTTGTATAAACTCACGAGTTACGATAGCTTAATTTTAAGAATTAATCGTAGGGATAATTTGAAAAGCATCAATCTTTCGATAGCTATTTTCAAATAAGAGGCAACTTTCTTTACCACTTTTTTTCAATACCTTTTATGATTCTCGAAATATCTTATAGGAGCGAGTTCGTCCCCGTGATACCAAAAAATGCAAGTTTACGTTACAGATTAATTACTCGCACGCAAACTTTCATACAATTTTTTCTGTTTCTCTGAATTTTCAAGCTCCTTAACTTCCCGCGTAAGATACCTAAATTTTATCAACTGCGTCTTTAACATTTAATATCGCGTTCAACAGCTTCCGGAGACGCAGAAAGTTGGCGGAAAGGCGAAAACTTTGCGATCGTACATTATTTGGGGAAATTTCATGTTGCTGCGGTCCCCTGCGGCTTTTTGATATTTCAATTTCTTTCTCGTTTCGGAGAGCCAAAAGACTCGTAACATAATATTCTCCAAAAAATTGTAACGCAAGACTGAAATACCGTTTCAATTTCTTTCTCGTTTCGGAGAGCCAAAAGACTCGTGACATAATATTCTCCAAAAAATTGTAACGCAAGACTGAAATACCGTTTCAATTTCTTTCTCGTTTCGGAGAGCCAAAAGACTCGTGACATAATATTCTCCAAAAAATTGTAACGCAAAATTGAAATACAAAATCATGCATATTAGGAACAATTCTTCCGTAGTATTTCCTCCAATACCAACAAATCTTTTAACGACAAAAGACGCTATTAAGCGTCTAAGTGAAAATGACCCGAAGTGACCGAAAAAATACGATAGTGTTAAATATTACGCTTTCGACAACATTTTTCTGTTTGTTTTGATCTGCAAATGATAAAGCAATAGAAATTTCGTGAAAGTGTACAAAATACCGAATCATTCAATAATCTTAGAGATATACTATAAGCTGTAATATCTTTCAAGTGATAGACATTTTACGTCGTATGTAGAAACGGAGGACTTAAGTCGTGACAACTCTTATCTGATATAACGCCAAGTAGAAATTATTGCCTCTTCGAGTAGGATATTCATCTACAATCTGCGCTTTTCTTCAATTTCTTATACATCGATGCTCGAATATTGAATATTCATCAAACGAAAGTCTTGAACGATCGAAGGAGATTTCTCTATGCGATCGCGCTCCAAATTGATTATCAGATAGTACGCTGGCGAATGACGGGAGGATATCTCGACAAGCAATCGAAGATCGAAATTCTTTGAGAACAATAAATAAATATCCATCTGTACTGGTTGATTTATTCTTTTATGGATTTCAACGAAACGTTTAAAACGATTTGAGACGATTGATCAAAGTGTCTATAATATAACATCGAATGTTTAAAACGTGCAACTTCCGCCATCATCTAACGATAATAGGTCACAAATTCTAAAAATATAAATCAATCGCTAGTTAAAATCCGGATCTTTCATCTTCTACGATATCGAAATAGAAAATTGCCTGTGTCGTGTGAAAATGTTTTTTTACAACAAATCAGTTTGACGAAATAATTTTTACGAGAGGTACAAGTTCCAAGAAGAAGCACGGGCAGACACGAACTCGTGGATTTCCGATTTTAAAAATATCACGCGACCCATCGGAACTCGGATCTTTCGTTTCTCATAACGTTGGAATAAAAAATAATCTTCGTCGACGCAATAATTTCTTCGTGATACGCGCAAAACAATCCCAGTGAAATGACTTCTACAAGACCACGAAATACGCGTTTAAAGCGAACAGACGTGAATTAAGATTAGCAGAAGCAAAAAAAAAAAAAAAAAAGAAAAATTGAACGATTCGCTGTACTTGGTTTAGGCAGATAACTGGCGAACGACTAATGGCGAACAATCGGAACATAAGGAGATAAAAGAAAGGTTGTTGACTCGGTCGATCGGTGATGCATCGTCGATGGAATGTTTCTCGAGGTGAAAAAATAATGGCGTGGTCGTGGTGCGATAACCTAAGTTGCAGTTTATCGGCGTGTCGTGCAATTAGTTTTCGATCAACGGTCGATTAAGTAACCGCATGGACAGCACGATTCAACGAACAATACCAATATTTTCACCGTGAATTTTTTTCTTCCTGCGTCTACGATTCACGAGGCCGGGGAAATTGATACTTCGATACGAGGTTGGATTACTGAACGAATTGAATGGTAAATCGTACAACGCGGTACGTGAAAGTCTTCGATCTTTGTTTAAGATTTGTTTATGGACAATCCATAGCGAATACAATTCTTACGATTATAATATGGAATTTTCGAAATAAAATTCATAGCCGGGGTAGAAAAATAACGATCGATCATTGAAAGTTTATCGTGAGCTTGCTTTACGGATAATCTACGGCTATAGACTATAATTATACTTAAACAACAAAGTTTTGGAATTTTGAAACTGATAACTGCAGCTGAGGAATAGTAATGGACCGGTGAAAATTTATTCTGATTTTTCTTGACATCTTTTATGGACAATTTATAGTTGGATATATGTTATAATTATTAAATATTTAATGCATCTTGGGAAGGAAATGAATAACTGTGGAGTGGAACAGCGAATTAGCGAATAATTCGTAAGAATCTTACTTTTATTAAGCTCGTTCCATTTGTGCCATTTTTTTTTAGTATTTCTTGCTATCATTTTGCAATTTCTTATGTGTTTTATCAGTTCCTTAATCCTTCAAGATTAATTAAGAATGATAAGAGGAATTTCGTGGACTATTAAGTGTTACATAAACATCGAAAAGATCATTTAGCATTACATTACTTTGTGAATTCTATTTATCATGATATAAAAATATAAATTATTTGGGATTAGTGATGATTCTAGTTATTATTGAGATAATAATCTGTAAAAAGTTGATATCTTGTATTTTGAGAGGCGAACAACAACTTATATACTTCAACAACTTATATAAAAATTGATCTAAAGTAAAAATTCCTAACGAAATCATAGTAAAAGATCTAGATACGTTATCAAAAACTTCTGCAAAAATATTTAAGTTAGATTAACTAATCAGATTTATTTCTCAATTTTTTAATTTTCCAATGTTCACGTCTCTGAATACAATCGAAAATCTGGAGATCAGAAAATCATATTTTTAGTAATACGCGAAAACTAAAATTTTTAATATTCTTTATTTACAATTTGACAATTTTGACCACACAAAATGAGGATATATCGCAAAATGGTGAGAAGTGCATGGATTTCCTCTTAATATATTTATATACATTTCCTGCTGTGTAAATTTAATGGAAGCTATACGACACGAACTATTTGTAGCGAAGTATTCCAACCTTTCATTGAAGATGTTATTGATTTATGTCTCGTGAATTCTCCGTTGCTTCATCTATTCCCATTGAATCGTAAAAATAGCGTTAGCATGCAACTTTCTAAAATATTTTCTAGACACGCTGTGCATTATATCTTTACTAGTCGTGACTGGCAACAGTCGCAAAATTTAAACAATACCTTTACTTTAAAATCCTCGTAACAATCCCTTGAGGCGTCCCTCATAAATCTCCTCCACCTCCGCCGTTTTCAAGAATGCCCTATGCAAACTCGCGTTCAATAAAATCTCTAGTCTCGAACCATATTTCAAGATATTCTTCCCCCTGTTAATTAAAATTTTATTTTTATCGTAACAAATCGTTGTGTTCGTGGAAAATTATATCCGAAAACCATTCATTTCAATGTAAATTCGACAAATTTTGCACGCACGAAATCGAATAAGTGCACTTTTGAAAATTTTACGAAACATGAATCGGTGTCTGTTAGAAATTGCTACGATTTGTTTAAAATCGAAACACGTTTCACCGATATTCGAAACTTTTTTATACAAATATATTATTTACATTTAACGGAACTTAAACCTAAGATTCGAATAAAAATTTCTTAAACGCGTGATATATTCCTAATAACATATAGTTATATAAGAAATCAAGCAATTTCATTCCACAGAGAGATCGTAGTTTGAGGTATTAGTTTTTGAAATCAGCTAGGAGTTTCTTCTATTTGAACCACAGAAGTTCGCTTATAAAAATATCTCGTAAAGAATAAAGGAGCATTCTACTGGAAACGTAATGTCATCGTGAAAGATGAAAGGGGAAACGTGGAAGAAGTTTGTAGGTTTGCAGGCTAGCGTAGAACGGTGAAGGAAAGAGTAGTAAATATTTTCTCGGCCGAGTAGCCCACGCGTAAATATATATCGTCGCCCCACACGTAATTTGTTGCTAATCAATTAGAGCCAGGATCTCGGCGTTGATTGGCCGGCCTTCTTGTAGGAGCGAAGGCGATAAATCTGTCACGATGAATTGCGAGGCTGCCCTAACTCGTGGGTCAAGTAGTCACGATTTAGACTGTGTCGGTGTATAATCGGACAAAAATAATAGGCCGCATTTACAATAGGGGGACAATAGAATTCGTTCTCTGGACGACGATTGTACTTGCGTGACGTTGAATCGCGTCCGTGTGTCTAAATAGATACGATTTGATTCGATACAGGTAATCCACGATCCATTTCTTCGTAGTTTCTGTTTCATTTCGAGGCAAGAGATTGGAATTCATATATTTATGCTAATGCTTGTATCGTTTTAGTGGTTTACGTATCAGAATATTTGAAGCGAGGGTAAAAGATATCAACTTGCAGAAGCAAATTACCTGTTGCTTTGTTAATTATCTGTACATTATCGGTAACAATTATTTGTTATTATTTTACAAATAATAATATCAGTAAGTAAGTAAGTATTTATTTCATCATTCGTACATTTCAATCTTTTTCGAATGTAACACATGGTATAAGTCTAATAATAAAACAATAGTCCATACAATGTGCAAAAAAAAAAAAAAAGAAAACTATAATACTATTTGGACAGTCGAATCATCCTACGTTGCAAATAATAATATACTTCCCTTTTTTATCGCCTTTATTAAATGTTCATAATTTTCGAGTACAATTAATTGAATTTTTTTAAGAGATTAAAATCATGCGGATTCCGATATAATTATCAGCAGTCGTTGGAATGTTCTATTGCTCTTGTATACGCGTATATTTGTAATTTGTTAGCGTGTGAGCATGAGTAAACCGGTGAATGAGAAAACGATTTTGTTTTGTGTCAAAGCTAAATTAATTGTTTTCAAAGAGTCTTACTTAACTATTTCAAATAGGATAACCAATTATTTGATTTCCATATATCGTATTTGATAAATATTTCAGTCGTAAATAATACAGTTGCGTTTTATAACGTAATAGTATTTGCTCTCAGAATCGTTTTGAATTACCTTTGCATTACGTGTCTGACCTGTCGGGCGTATCCACTGTGAGGAAATCTGTATTCCTGGTGCGAGCAATGTTGATATAGTAGAATCAGAAACTATTCGAGAGGCTATTTTAGGAAACATTTAATCGAATCTAAAATACCAAGTAATCAAACAATCGTTTCAGTTGATACTGATAAGCAATGAAACAATTATCCGCTTTATTATCTCCTTTATAGGCATAAAGGAGAATTATTTGCTTATTCAAATAATCCTAAAAGAATATTGATTAATAGAAGATAATAAATAGTTTACGAGAATTTCCTTCTACAAGTGAAGCAAATATCTGAAATTAGCAAATATCACTTCCCTTATAACAGCAATTCTTAAGCAGTATATATTTAGTCACCATTATAAGCCCAGTAATACAGATGGTTTAAGATTTTGTACAAGACTCTGCATATATTGAGAGTTTTATGATTGGTCTAATTGACTGTGAATCAACGAGAACGGATATAATGAATCTTTCTTCTTGTCTACCTTCTCCTTGTCTATGTCGCAAAGGAAATTAATATCTCGAATCGTATAATCTCGACTGAGTACACTAACAATAATATTTTATTTTCAAAATTCACCGTAACTCGCTCTCTTTCTTCTTGTAAGTCAATTTTTAGAAAAATGGAACGAGTGGTAAAGTATTTATTTCTAATAGAGAAATCTCTATATTTATAAACGTTTGAATATTAATACTGAAATATAAGGAATATATATTTTAAAATACAATATAAATATCGTAACAACAGTGTTAAAATATCAAGCTTAGAAAATCCGTAAAGAAATCTTACAGATAAATAGGAATAGTATAGATCGTTTTATTATACTTTATTCACTTGTTTTTAAATGTACTTGTGTCATTTTTTTATTGAGCGCCACAAATGACTTGGTTTTTCTACTTATATAGGAAGAGGAAAGATTTATGAAAATTTTTCTGTTTAACGCTCAACTTGAGGTTTAAGATCTTTTAATCTCCGGAATAGGAAGCGAAATGGAGGTAAACATAATGACCTCGTGTAAATATATCTCTTTCCGTAATTATCAAGACATTGCAGTTGAAACATTCCGTGTAAACTTTATTTATCGTTATACTACGTTCCATCATAGTTTTTCTCAAGATATCTCAAAGGTCGACATTGTAATGTATTAATGTCAGGCTTTAACAACAGGAAGTTTCTACATTAATACCACACGAAACATGCAAAGTGATATCTATCTTGCTGAAAAGAATTCTATATTTGTGTCAGATAACATATTAATTTTAGCATTATGAGTAATGTCGTCGCATAGGTTAATTTATTTATCGTTACTATAGAAAACGATGTTATTTTAATCCAAAGGAATATTATCGCACTTGAAAAAATACAGTAAAATTTCGAAAAAGTATCCGAATAAATAGAGACATGTTCGTTCGAATAGGACGATTTTTGCATAACAGAATATTCATTTTATATCTTGCACTATTTTATATCTTGTAAAGAATAATGTTATCAACGATAACGAAAAATAGGATATAATATAAATGTAATATAGTTTCAATTAGTTATAAGTCTCACATTTTCTTTCATTGTAGAAAGTATTAATTTTTCAATGTATTAAGTTACAGTGAATCACACTTCTGTTTCCTAGATTTTCATGTAGAATACATATTACATTGCTCCAGCAATTCGTATCGTACATTTTCTCTATGCTGTTTTTCGACATAAGGTGTTAACGGACGTGTCTATATGTCAATAGCTACGATAATGTCAACTTCATATTCACGTAATGAAGGAAATATGCTTACACTAGAATATTTGAATAGTACAGAACACTCGACTAATACACTGTTCAAATAACGGAAGCTTTACTTTACTTGCTTCTTCCAACATTGTCTATATATGTCTTACTATCTTTACTTACAACAGCAAGCGACTTTTTCTGAAAAATCGACATTCGTCTTAAAAAATACACGAATTATATTCCCTCGATTATATTATTAATTTTACTAAACATCTCCACCATGAATCTTAATTATACTCTCTCAAGTATGGTACCCATAATCCTCTAAAATACGATCATTCGTATTTCAAGATTAGAATTTTCGATAACAATTTTTTACGATTCCTATTAACACGGTACATTAATTGTACGATATTAACACAGTAGTTTACAAATTCTTGTCAATATAGCAGTGTTTCGTGACTTTATTACACTTCTCACATTTTATATAATATTTCTTATTATTTAGTAAATGATTTCTATGGATTTCGTCGGTAGAAAAAAATGGACGGAGAAAAGTACCAGAATCACTGTGCTGCAACCTCGATCGACGTCAAAATAACAGTCCAAGTATGTTAGTTATTGATAATCATTCTTTACGACCTTGTCCTGCGCTCCTAGTGAAAACTGAAACTATTATTTAGTAGAATGATTACGTTCCTATCGGTAAACGGTCTATTCGTTTCTAATGATATAAAACTGACTAATAGCGTAACACACGCGTCAGACGATAAACCGGGATCAATAGAACGTTTTGTTTTAATAAGTTTAATGAGAATCATTCTGCGTTACTACCATGTTATGCAGTTTTCTTGAGGAACATGTAGGAAGCTACTCATTTCGTTCTTAAACTGTTTGCCTTTCTTGTTGCAATCGATATATTAGCAGATTACGGCTGCACGTTTTGCAAAATGAATTTAACGTGAAAAAAGTAGAATATTTCTTATTAAATGTTTGTGTAAAAAAAAATCTAGAGATAACATGATCTTTGATCGTAAAATTGAATCGTAATTGAAAAAGTTACAGTTATGAAATAATAGAATCTTAATCTTAATAATAGAATCTAAGAGCGTAGAATTTGCGAAAGAAATTAAATTTTTTTTTTTAAAGTTGGAACAGAATTCTCGACATTCTTTTATATTAAGTATCAAGTTGATAAAATTTTAAACACTCCATCAAGATACTTCAAATCTGAAACAGAAATGGAAACGTAACGTATAAATTTAGAAATGTCTACTTCTAAAAACAGACAGCAATATAGAATTCGCAATAGAATGCTAAATATTCCTTTAATAGAGTTCGATCCTGCAAAACATTAATCTAATAAAACTGAAACATCAACCTAGCAATTTCCGTGAAAATAACAAAGACAAAACGCGGAATATTATTCAACAATCCAGAGTTGAAAATAGAATCGTAAATATTTCAACTCTAAAAATAAACGCAGACCCACGCAATCTGCAAATGGAACGTTGCTTTCTAACCACCTTGCGTGCATAGTCACGAGTGTATCTGCACTGCACACGCGTCTCAGCAGATCAACGAAATTGTATACGAATCCGTTCGATCGAATCGAAGTTTTTCCTTCGAGACTCTGGGAATGGAGAACGACGAAGAGATATCGAATTACAACATCGTTCATCGTCCACCAGCCTTAATTATTTGCTAATCGCGCGGAGCTGTCGGTAAATTCCGCTGCGAGCAATGTGTCCAACGTCGAACGTAAGCCGTTTTTACATCTCATCGTCTCCTTCCTCCCAGGTGCAATGTTCTCGGATCGCGTGGGCACGTACACGCGTGCAACGAATCCTACGCATGTTTAAATGAACGGTTGGCTGGCCCGTTCACAGGAAACCGACGATTACCAACGCGTGTTCCTGTAACGGATCGTTGAAAATCGCTTCCGAATCGATCACCGAAGACGCCGCCTTTGACCGTCGAATATTCATCAATCGTGACAGCGCACGGCTCCGACCAGTGTCGGTTCGCGATAGTGATTTAAGAACACGTCTTTGAAGAATATCTATGGTGGCAAGGGGCTGCTTCCTAGGCAAATAGGCTTCTATGACAGCGATGGTTCGCGATGGTGATTTAAACGCAGTACGGTGAAAAATGTCGTTCAGAAAAGAGTTTGCTTTTGGAAAAACCACATTTGATATTAGGATCGATCAATGGCAACGAATTGAGGGTCAGTGATTTTTTTATATCGATATATATTTCATGTAGATTTGTGGTAATAATTTTAAGAAGAAATATACTTTAGCAGAGAAATTTGGTTTTGGGAACGCGATCTTTAATATGAACGTGGATCGCTCGCAACGATCCAGTGAAAAATATCGCTTAAGAAAGAGATTTGTGTTTATAAAAATTGAATCGATTGATTTCTCTTGGCAGTGTCGATGTGCGATAATGATCTCTGGATTTTGCTTTTTTTTGGACAAAAAGTTCGGTTTTTGGAAGGATGATTTTGACGTTGGTATTGGTCTGTGACGATAATTCAAGGAAAAATATTTAGGATAGAAGTTAGGTTTTGGAGAAATTATTTCTGATATTAACGTCGGTTTCTAATAATAGTTCAAGTAAAAATATTAGCTAATTTCAAGAAGA
Source organism: Bombus confusus (assembly GCA_014737475.1). Classification (NCBI taxonomy): domain Eukaryota; kingdom Metazoa; phylum Arthropoda; class Insecta; order Hymenoptera; family Apidae; genus Bombus; species Bombus confusus. The sequence goes on along the minus strand of JACXIV010000002.1, from coordinate 5,024,065 downwards.
AATAATTTTCGATCGATATCATAGTAATCATTTATTAAACAAATATGATTTCCAAAAGAAGCTACCTTCGAAGAAGTAACTTTTTATAACAACGACAATTAGTGATAATTCTCGTTGAAGAATAGATCTACTTTCATAAAGTAGATCTAAGAACGCTTAGTGTCAGAGAGTAACATTGTCTAAAAGAAGTTGTTTTTCGGAAAAATATTTTATCATGTCAGCGGCACCGTTTCAAGAACACGTTATCGCAGAACATCTCATCTATAAAACAGAAGATCGTTGATCAGAGATATCGTTAGTTCGAAGCTGAAGCTGCAAATTTCGCCAGAAAACCTGCTTCCCATGAAAATGAAATATATAGTGAGTATAAATTTCTCTTTTAGCGCAAGCGCAAAGCGTCGGAAGTAGCTCCAACGAGGTAAAACAAATTCAAAGTCTTTCCATTTTCCAGACGTACTTTAACCGAACGTGTAATTTAATTTTGGCGCTAACGCTTTGCTATAAAATCATACTGCAAACCTTCTGATTTCGTGATTGACGCAAACGTAAAGCGTTTCAAACGGCACAGATGTGTTTTAAAGCTGAAAGTGACTATCATCGGCAACTAAAATAGATCTGCATCTTCCTTGCTTGTACGACCGAGTTCGCTATTGTAGTTGTTATATCACACAATGAGAAGAGGCGTCTTCGAACAGCGCAGTGTTTCAAACGGTGCGAGCGTACTTTAAAGTTCAAAGGTACTGCAGCATACCGAACTCGTTGTAGTCATTTCTTCTTTTTTGTACAAAGAAGCAACATTGTCATACCAATTGCGATTTTATTAGATACCGTGTGGGACGCGAACGTAGCTTGTTTGAATTTGCATTGCTATATCGTACGGAGCATTCGAGGATTTAATATACAAAGCTTCGAGTAAGAACGAATCGCAGAGTATATCGATGTTATTTGACCACCTACGTACTTTTTAGTCAAATATTAGAACTTTATTTTAAATCGAGAAAGATATCGTTTTTATACGACTCGATGTTTTCCATACATCGCAAGCAATTTTTTTTTCTATATCCAATATCAGTTTCATTCGTGATATCAGTTTCGTTCGTAGTATCCCTTTACTATAATCTATATAGAAATTTTTTCTCTTTCTCTCTCGTTCTTCTAAATACTTTCTATTAATTATTTTCTCTAGCATTTAAACTCGTTTCGTAGATCCCATAGAGAATTAAGTGTACAAGCTTGAATTTCTTGACAAGCTATGCTGTATTCTTTTGATCTTTATAGCAGATGTAAAATCGCAGAAGAAACGAGCGAGTTTCTCTTGTTCTCGAATTCAAGTTCAAACAAATCTCAGAACACTTCATCGGGTACTGGGTACGCTAATGCACCAGGTAGCAGTCGTTACTGGTTTCTTCGGTTGAATTGGAGTCATTATCGTACTCGTACACAGAAACACAATTATTGCCGGCTATATTTGGTACAGAATAGCAAGCAACGCTGTTGGAATATTAAATTTTAAAAACAGAATCCCTAGTATCATGTATCGGGAAGTTATTGCGGGTAATTGATCGTACCGTTATTGAACATCGCACGAGCAAAAATACGGGGAAAAAATTTGGCATTCGAATATTCAAATCGCCGTTGCGAAGGCATTGCTTCTTCATCACTATAATTTACACCGTATCTTAACGCAAATTCAGGATCCCGCCGGTTCCGTTCATCTTTCCAATTGCTCAATTATTGCCACGAACGCTCGACCTCGGTTGCTTTATGATACTCTGAATTAATTTTAAACCGTAAATTTACGAATATAAATAGTCAGGATCTTATAACGAAATTCAACCGCGATAATGACACTTTATTTTTATCGAACCGTGCATACCTGTAGCTAAATTATTTTCCTTTTTAAGAATTATAATTTCATCTAGAAATCAAAATTAGAACGTTGTAGGAATTTCTAGAATTTATCCATTCTTAAGGATCAGTCGTGGTACAGATCCTGCTGATTGTTAACTTGTTTTCAGTTTACACCTAAAATACGCATTATAATTTACTTTCGCCATAACGAGTCTTCTTACAAATCCAAAAAATAACTGAAATACACGTAACGTTTCACGATCACCACAAAAGGAAGTACCATCAATTCCCTTTTTTTTCATACATATATATAATTGAATGTTTTAATATATTATCAAGTCACCTTATCATATGCGTATCTTATTATACAAAGAAAATTCAAATCACAGTGTCTACGCGTCTCCCTCAACTCTCATTTTCCCCGAACGTTTCTAACGTTTCGCTAAATCGTCACATGATTCTATTCTACATCTCGTACCGAGCGAACGAACTTCATCCTTCCACTCGGAATCGTACATTCGACTCACAATACCTCTTGCAACTCTCATCCCCTCAAAACACTCGCAATACCAACAAAATTGAACTCCCGCCGTACCATCGAGAAACTATCGGCACACCACCTAGCACGCACGGTGTTCCTAGCTTTCCTCAGACCCATAACGTAAGATAAAACAATGGAAAAGGACGAAACATGGTGCGATAAGAATCGTCGTAAGTGGCTGGGAAACAACCGTAGCAGATGCAAAAGGAGCTACGAACGACGTAAAACTCGGGAAGAGGCAGGCGCATTTCGCATTCCACGCACTCGTGTCGTGCATTCGCGACTGAATCGCGCGTAATCGCCTGTGGATCGCGGCGAGTCACCATCGCGGCTGAAGGAAAAATCGTCGTATCGGGAATACGTACGCTTTTTCTCTGCGTGCCGGCTATGCAGCAGCGCGCGTGTGTTCCACACAGCGGTGGGTCGTCGTCTATCGGAAGTCTAGGCGTGCGTGATAGATAATCGTTATGTAAGAAGAGGCTCGCAGGCTGTTGGCCTGCAGACTCTTTGACGTTGAACCACGTCGCTCGGGCACGGGGAACGCCCTGGCGTTGGACGCGGCCGCGGGCCACTTGGCGAACTTCTTTCTGTATTTATGGTCCAGATAAAGAAAGTTTACGATTCAGATAGGATCGACGTTGTCGGCGGGGCGAGGTGGTAACCTGAACCACGAGAGAGATAGAAGACTTTGCATGCCGCAGGCGTAACGTGCCTTCTTGTTCCCTTTTCTACGCATAATAATAGAGCGAGTGCCTTCTTCCTAGTCGTGTAGCACATCCCACCGACACGACCGTCCAGCTGCGTAATTATTTCGCAACGACACGCGATTTGCGAGGATTTTAGCGCCACTGCTTCCCTAGGTGGTCCTCAGCCATCGACGCTTTATTTATCGGCCGCGCCTTTTTACTTTTACGCTTTTTATAGAACGCCTTGGATAGAAGGTGTTCGATTTTGGGAATCTTCAGCAAGGGATAATTGAATATTGTTGTGATTTTTGTCGTATCGATATATCGGTTTCTGATCGTCAAATAGGAGGAAATGAAGGGAAGCGAAAAACAAGCGAGTTTTTTTTTTCGTTTTAATTAGTAGCTAGCTAGTCTCACGCCACGTCGTAAACTCATTAAGTCAACTTAGCTTTGAACGCGTGACGTACTTTATGGCTGTTGCCGAAATATACGTAATTTATAGTTGCTAGTTGCCATAATTCCCGCATCTTTGTACGTTTAGTCGTTGTATCTCTTGACTGGATTCCAAGAGCGTTATTTTTACTGCAAGAAAGTTGTTTATTTTTAAGCGTTCATTGTAGCTTTACTCGCGGAAAAAGAAAAAGCAGAAACCGAGAACTATGAAATTAAGTGTACGTTGATAGACACGCGATGCAAGACGATTCATAATGTCGATCGAAAATTATTCTGTCGATCGAGCTGACAATAATCGTGTCTGATACGGCACTCAGCAGGTCTGGGCAAAACCAGATTTAATAATTATATAAATATGATAAAACGAACCACGTTACGTAAATATCCAACTACTTTGTTATAAAGTAACATTAAATGCACGTGCGCCGATATAGGAGAAGGTTTAGCATCATTTTTTTTTTTAATCCAGGTACTACACGTATAAATTATGTAAATTCAAATAGCATTGTTACATAATCTTACGCCTGAGCAAGACTATAAATTGTGATAAATATGTTTGACAAATATGAAAACGTTGTATTCGTTGTTTAAAGTTTAAGACGAAATAACCGAATAATATTTTTACTTCCCAGTATTAATCTATATCTTCGAGAAATACTAGAAATTATTATTTATTTAAACTTGTTCCTCTAAATAATTTCCACGCATACGTTTCAAACATGTGTGCAATATCGTTCAAAGTCAGAAATATAATTACCAATTATATAAATTGCCATGACACGAATCGATCGAACGAAAGATTATAAGTTTCAGATTATATTACATTTTTCATTGCTCGCGTATATACTAACTTTTACAGGGCTTATTTCATTGCTGTCTTCATGTCGCCATTACGTGGTATAATCTAGTTAATAACTTCGTTAATTTCCAATTAAATTTAATAATTAAAACAAGAGTTGCAACGCAATGCACGGAATCGTATTACGAGTTATTTTATAATTTATTCGTTCATCATTGCCATAATTGCTCCTCTTCTTTTCCTCGTCTTGTTGTTATTTCTTTTTCTTTGTAATGCGTAGCATCACGTGTTTCTCGTTCGATCACGCACGTCAATCGTTCTTCTCCCCGGATTAGTGTTGTCGCCTTGTCGCTGTTGATTGGCGCCAGAACGTCAGAGGTCAATCGTCAAACTCGTCAGCTTGTTCCGACTTCTATCAGTCGTTATATTTTCATACCGAAGCAACATTTTTCTAGATAAGATTGTACACGTTAATCCAGATATACTCGACTCCTCGTCATATTTTTTCGACGTTTCTTGCAACACTCTGTATCGTAATATTTAATATTTTTCGCGCTATTTATTTTCCCTTTACTCGACGTCTGAACCGAGTAGTTTTCAAAAAAACGGTAACTCATTTTCGAAGATCGTTCGGTAACGTTAGAAAAATCCTGGAATAGGTAATTAATTCGCGATCGTCCTTTTGGACGATTTATAATGCGAGCGTGTCCGAGTTAAATCGTATCACAGCGTTGGAAATGTAATAAATAAACGTACATCTATCTCTGAAAATATTGGAAATGTGGGCTACGTGACGTAGCGCGTACGTACGTGACTTTTTGTATAAAAATAAATTGGAATCCTGAGAGAACTTTTTCAACGAAGTTTTTCCTTGTACTCTTTTGTTTCTGGTTTTTTCGTGAAAGATTTATGGGTCGAGGATCGTTTGAGCGCGTACATACGCACTCGACTGAGAATTCATGCTCGCAGTCTATAGGTTACGAATTTGTATAACCGTTATTTCCACTTAATCTCAATTTATAGCAAACATTCTGGATAAGTGTAATTATGGATAGAAAAGAATTGCACGTGAGAGGATATAAAAGTACAAGAAATGTTAAAAATATAAAGAGAATTATTCGGTGGAAGTACATATCAAGGTCAAATATATTTATCAAATATAATATTTTCATTCTTCTGAGTGACAAGTAGTGTATATCCTTTACAAAATAATGAAGGAAAATCGGATAAATTATCAAAACTCTACCAACGTTATTTCTGATTTTACTAAAGAATTTATGAAATTCAGCAACTTTTGTCATTTTTTCACCGTTGATAAAATTTAACAGTTGATTTACTATTACCTATAATCAATCAATAAATAAATAACAATAACACTCTTATATAACGAATTAAATGACAAAATAACACATTATTTTCAACATCCATGTCGTTTAATCTACTCGTTGAAAAATAAAGTTGTTCAAACCTTTCCATTCCTCCACGTTCTCCGATGTTTAACTTTCTAAGAAAAAAAATAGAGAAAACGAACGATCATTTGTTTCGCGAATTAGAAGAATCGATATTTCCAACGTCTCGAGGGTACTTCCACTTTCACACGCTGCCAGGATATTCTGATATTTGAATAAAAAAATCGTTTCTATCGCGATTATACCGGCATCGCTAACTCGAAAGGTGTACTTATGAATTTCGCACGGTTTAAACACCGGATCAGCGACCAGGGCAGATAGGCAGAACTGATTCCTTGCCAGCGATATATTTATCTTGTTCTAATTTTCACGCGGCAAACCTCGATATCTCGAATATTTTTCTTCCAACGATGCTAAAAACAAATTCTTATTTTCCTCGTTCGATATTTCTATGTATCTCCATAGCAGCCGGATTCCTTCTTCCCTAATGCTATCGAAACGCGTAAATCACTGTCGTTCTCTGGTCGTTAATTCGCCTGTTACAAAAAGCCAGCGACAGAGGAAGTTCAACCTTCGCTTCGGTTAAATATCGGTGAACCGGAATATTGATGTATCGACGAGATTCGACCGGTGCACTCCTCATGGTGGTCATCACGCTCCATTTCTTGACCAATTGCTCTCGATGATCGACTATGGCGAGCTCGGCGCCAAAAATAATTGCCAGACCTCTGCGATTGCAAGGCAGAAGGCGAAACGAGGGCGTTTCTTCCTCTTCATCTTCGTGTGTACGTTCCGCAGCTGCGTTGCTTTCCCGTGGATCATCTTCTTCTTTTTATTGTCTGATTGTCGCGTACGAGTGCGTATGGAGCGGCGCAACAATAAGCTCGAGGGAAAGGTGAGAGCGTAAAGATTATTTTCTTCACTTCGATACGGGTAAACCGTTTTCGAATATACGCACGTATACGTTCTTCCCCTGTTTTATCTCTTCTCTTTCGGTTCTTTTACCAAATACAATCGACCAGGTTTCTTCGCGCTATGTATAGTTAAATGGACAACTCGGGTTTAGTTATCGAAATTTGCATGTTTCTGTTCATATTACGTTTCTTGAAGGAGATTGTTTTATATCACGTTACGAACGATATTATCGACTGAACTGACTGGCGTTGCAAATGAAATGCAAATATCCATAGAAATTTATATCTTGTTATTTGTACCTTTCTTAGCATTTTCCTAAGAGAGAATATTGCGATTATTAATATTGCAAACGTGCATTTGTATGTTTGGATTAAATAGAGTGGATCTTCTATTCAATTTTTCTACTAACAATTACATTATTTTGTTATCGATCGTAGCTACTGAATTTCATTATTGCTTATATATCACCATCGGCTATATCGTCATTGTTTTCAGATGATGTTTGCCTATTTTGTTCTGAACGTTTCTATTTCAGCGCATTTGTTGCTAAAAGATCTTACATCGAAAGATTCATTGTTGCATTCTAATGTAATTGCAAGAAGACTTCTGTGTCGTAAGAACGTTTTGCGCGTCAAAATTTCAACGCGTAAATCGGGATGACGATCGTTCGCATTTCCTCTGTTCGCTCTTTCTATTAACATTTTGGCTAAGAGCCAGCCTTGTGATCTGCGCTCAAATTTCTCCACGATGTCATTAACGTGCGTTCATTTTTGTCATCTTGTTTACAAACAATGCTGGTTTACTGCGAATAATTAGTCGCACGAATATTTCTATAATATTTTTTCGGAAGAAAAATTTATTAATTCGTCACATTTTCGTTATTACATCTTACGCACGTAGGATGAAACATACGGGGCGTGTTTTATAATCAGATTACAAACAATACTGGTTTACTGCGAATAATTAGTCGCACGAATATTTCTATAATATTTATATGATATTTCTTCAGAGGAAAAATTTATTAATTCGTCACATTTTCGTTATTACATCTTACTCACGTAGGATGAAACATACGGGGCATGTTTTATAATCAAATTACAAACAATGCTGGTTTACTGCGAATAATTAGTCGCCCGAATATTTGTATAATATTTATATGATATTTCTTCAGAGGAAAAATTTATTAATTCGTCACATTTTCGTTATTACATTTTGCGGACGTAGGATGAAACATATGGGACGCGTTTTATAAAACGCAGAGTAATTTTCTCCACTCGCTAATGACTCTTTGTTTTCATAACGTAAGCGATAAATATAGGCGGACAGCTGACTCGCATCATCAATTCAAAAAAGTGTAACTTAATCGCAGGGTTAACATCCACCGTGCCATTAACTGATTTCTTTTTAATAGTCAGCGCTCATCAAAGAATATTACAAGTCTATAAATCACTTTATTCACACTGTCTTTTAATACCGATCTTTCATTATTACCCTCTTTGCCGTATTATCAACCAATCGTTGCTGTACGAGAATAAAACATTACGAGGCATTCTAAGTTTAGACTCGTTCAAAAGCCTCAAAGTTTTCCGATCATCGTTTAAATCATTCAAATATCGAACGATCGGAGTATAATACTTTGAAAGAACTGGATCCAAGATTTCTCATCGTAGTAAAACCGAATCAGCGAGTTATAATATTTCTACAAGAATTGAATTTTTATATCGCATTTCAAGTATACGTTCGATCGAAATTCTTAAAGTTTTCCATCGTACGAACGATTGAAGGATAGAGCAATTTCCAGAAGAGTAAGATTTATACAGTATTCTATGTAAAAAATTCGCAAACCCTTTAACGATTAATCATTCGATTATCAAACGATTGAAGTCTTTTAGCTGTAGCTATAGTAGCGAGTATAGCTTTGTAAACATAGATCTAAAACCCTACGATCCTTCTACGGTTAATTAGAAGCTCGAACGATTGAATTGCTTCTAAACGAATATATATATTTGTGTGTAATGAAGTAAAATTTCAGAAATCAGACGATCGATTCAGAAAAATCAAGAGTCGATTTTCAAAGTTTGAAACTCCCGATTCTACTTCCGTATCTCCTCTAAAATCTTAACTCCTGCCTTTCTTCTGTTCTCCTTCAAATCTTAACTCTATCTTGTAATTCTATCTATCTGTCTATTTATCTGGTTCTGATTGTCGGTAAACGCAGGGAAACTGTCGGTTGGCGTTTTTATTCTCCGGTTTTGGGTAGTTTAAATTCCATAGAAACATTCAAACATTCCGAAACATTCAAAACTCAAAGATCCCTTAAACATTCCGCGAATTTTCCATCGTTCGAAGCTCGAGCCTTCGAATTGATATATGCTTCTTGCAGAACAAACGCTTATTCAGTATTCTAAACGCGGATCTATCTTCAACGATTAAAAGATCAAACTTCCTCGAAGATACTTCACAGACAGTTCACAGTACGAAAATTTCGCAGCAGCATTTTCATTGTCTATAAATCTAGGCATTCAGAAAATCCAAAAGCCTCCAACGGTCAGTCGAAAATCCAAAGATCGAGCAACTTTCGAAAGAATGAAAACGCGTCTGTTGAAAATTCCGCGAACTTTGCATCGTTCGATGATCGATCGATAGAACCGATGGTACCTTCAAAATGATCTAAAGGAAAATCCATAAATCTGGCTGATAGAATCTAACTGCGTATAAATAGAACGACGCGTTTTATTTTCATTCAAGGATGCTGCGGCGCAGTATTACGCGTTGTACGATGCTCGATGCACGCAATTCGAAGCTATTACAACGCAACAACGTTGTAATGGCAGTTGTAACTTCAACTGTGGCAGATAATACTATGATTGTGCGCCTAATACGCAACCTCAAGAACTGTTAAAAGCGTCGAAGGAGTCCTACGACCGCTGCGTTTCCCTTCGTGTCGCTGTACGCGACGAACAATCAACTAACGGATGAATTTTTTCTCGTCGTCGTGAATGTTGATGTGAACATTAACGCGGACGTTAATATCCACGATAAACGAGACAGCCATTCATTATGATTTACACGAGACGCGGCAATTTTCTCGCGTTTATTTTCGTGGCTGGATTGAATTGACCTTGGCCGATTTTTTTATTTCTCATGTCGTTGTATTTGGAAATTTTCCTTCGTTCCGAACGCTCTGTTACTTTTTTTTAGCGACGTAAAAAGTACGCTGTGAAATATACCAGGAACGAAATTTAAGTAACTTTCTTCGCGACGTTTTACGATAAGTGCAGTGGTGGAACAGTTGTGTACTTTGCCATTTTAGTTACGTACGTTTTAGCCGAGAAAACTAACGTTTCTCAGTTTTTAGTAATTACTCGTTATATCATCGCTTAAATGTTAAAAGTCGCTGATAGCGAGAAAGAAAGTTCCCGAAGATGATCAAATAATTATATTCTCACAAGCTAAGCTATATTTTCACGACTAAGCTCTTAACAGATTTTATCGTGTGCGTGTATAATAGAACTGCGTCAACGCGATATTACAATATCTGATTGTAACTGTTATCGGATCTGTGTAATACCAATTGTTGAAAAGTTTAGAAAATAGCGCGCCAATTTTCATAAAAATCCACGAGAAATGAGTGTTCATTCTTCTTATAGGAAGATAAGATTCTGTCATAAAGTTTCACAGAATCTATACTTACGTATGTAAGGTTTCACAAAAAAGAAGAAAGTTTTTCACGTTAATTATTTATTAGCACACAGCATTGACAATGAAAAGACGATGGAAATCCGATTAGCAGTGTTTCAAATCTTTGCACATCGGCGTTTCATCCAACTATTTTATCTAACTATTCTAACTCTTTTATTCCTTAGCGACGAGTATTTGTTATTTTCAATAAAGTCTTCTTCTTTAATAAATTAACGAATTCCAGACAAGACTTAGAATAATTTTTCTGAAATTTTCGTCACGAACGTAATGGCGCAAGGGATCGTTAACACCATCGGCGTAACTTTGTTTCTCAGGTTAGTCCGAAAGGGTTTTGTGGTGTATCATGCGGAAGACAAGATTTACGAGCCGATACGTGCAAATGCGAGATGAGAAAATTTATACACGGTGGTTAAGATTCGATCCGGCGACCGCGAATTGTATTCAAATGACGATCGTGAACCCACCGTGACCTCTCGCGTGATTACGAAACTACCTTTAAATTCACCTTTTCATAAGAACGCTCCTCCTCTAGCGCATAATTAATTTCTCTCTCGTTCATGCCTCGCTTCATCACACAGACAACTCTAGATAAACGCATGGGATAGTTCGTTTCGCCTGATAACCAACATGTATCGTGTCAATTAAGAAAAGCGTCGAAGAGATAAATTTACTCACACGATGGAGAAGTTTCTTTTTGTGAAAAATCTGCATATTTATTTAACTTTCTACAGGGCTGCGTATGCGATCTGGAAGTTGCATAATATACCAACTACCGGCTATAAATATCAGGATATTTAGTGGACAACTTTTATAAACAAATTTTATTTCGTTCGGTATTATACCGTTTATATTATGTCGTAGCATTTAGTGTTTATGGTACGGTAGGTTCACATTATACGGCGCGCGCCATGCAAATGAAACGATAAAACTTATAGCAAGTTAGTAATTATTGTACTTGCGGCGAATTTCCTATTACAATTTTCTTATTACACAACTCGAAATCACCTCGACGGATATCAACGGCAACTTTCTTTAGTCGAATAGACGAACGTATTTTAGGATTTTCCTAAGCTAACGCAGAAAACTCTAAGCTTTTAAAAATGACTTTGTAAAATGTTTCTTAAATTCTTGAATTTTATGAAGTGTGTAACGAGACCAAACTTTTGGTCGTAGCAACGTGGAACGTTTACACGTAATTCGTACATTCTTACAATGGAAATGTATATTTTCACCGGTTAAGTCTCCGCTTCTATCTCGGATGTCCCCGTTAGATGACGATAGATTTGATATGTCCGAAAGCAATCAACTGATATGTAAATGTCGGAAGGAAAGAGAGTCGTCTTTAAAATATCGCTCCCTTGTACAGTAAAACTCCATTTAGTTAATTTAAAATTTTAGTTAATGCTCGATTCACTGAACTTTCGCTCGTTCGATTCATTTATTCGAGCTGCTATTCTGCGAACGAAATATAATTGGTAGTGGGTAAAGTTGCCGAGCTCCCATTATGTAATTACGTAAACTGTTTGTCTCTTCAGACAAGTTTAGGTAAATGGAGTTCTACCGTATTATGTAACTTTTGCGATAAAATTTCCTTTCTCTAATGTATTATCTTTTTCTGAATTTGCAGGCGAGCACCGAGAGTCGAGAGGCGGAAGAGCAGGGTAGCAGCACGACCTCGCCCTCGGAGGGCAGGCACGCCGACGAGACATCCGGCTCGCCCGTTCTCGAGATGGGCAGCATGGATTCGGCGGGCAGCGCCCACAGTGGCGGCCCTTCCTGTGGCCTGGTCAGTTCCCTTTTCCCGAGCAACTGTCGTGGTCGAGCCGAGGCATTCGCCAGACGTCTTCATCGACGATTAACGTCTCTCGGTGGCGAAGACAATTCTGAACGAAACCAGGATCCCTCGTTGCCCACGGAAACCTGCTGGCTACGCTCACCGTCAACAGGAAGATCAATAATAACCAACAACAGCTCCAACAATCGCGTTCTTCAGCATCAACCTCGTCACGATCCTGACACGGATCTGTGCTACGATTACGATCTCGAGTATGAAGATGGTCTTAGTTCGCCGGCAGAAGAAGCCACAGCGGCGGAAGTCGCGGATTTAGTAGTGAATCCGGAAGTATTAAAGTCGAGTCATCATGGAATTCGCAACAGTTCACCGATTGATTCGAAAAGTATGCTGTCCAGTATAGATTCAGAGTCCGGACACGTTTACGCGTCTCCTCTGTTAGGAACGTCTCCAGACAGCGATTCTTCCGACATCTTCTTCGACCCAGAATCATCCGACGTGGAAAAGCCGAAGAACGAAACGTTCTTCGATCCCGTGACGACCTCGGACAGCGAAATGACTTCGTCGAATCTCTCGAACGGTAGCGACATGATAAATCCCAAAAGCTTGCCATATCGTAGAAGGCCAGAGATCAGCGTTGAACATTCCGAGGATACATCTGAATCGAGCGCTTCGTTCAAAAGGAATAATTTTTGCGATAAAGACCCGAGGAAGAAGGACTTGGTGTGCAGCTCGGAGGATTCGAACGACAGAAGCTCCCAAGAGACGTCCACGTCGCCCAGTCACGAATCTCTTTGGAGCACGTTCGACGAGAGCACCATGTCCCTTCAGGACGAATGTCCCGCGCAAATAAATCCCAATTTAATCACACTCCAGAACCGGCTTCCCAAGTCGCATTCTGATTCAGAGATACCCGTCCACGGACCTAGCATAATGATCAATTCTGTGATTGTGGATGAAAGAATAGATAGCGACGAAGTCGATTTTGTCAACCGTCCGTCGAAGAGCAGCAATTTGGAGGATATCAAGAACGCTAGGAATCTCGCCAAGGAAGAGTCTCCGGATTCTTCGGATAATACGTACGAGGAGGATCTTCCATATGACGAGGAGAAGCCTAAGGATATACTGGCGCAAGAATCAAAGATTCTAACTTTGAAACTCGAAGAGATTCCTGGCAACGAGACTGACGACCATTCGACGTACAGCAGTATGATCAACATCCCTGGTGCTCTCACCCTGGAGTGTCCTATAGGAGAGGGAGTGATAGAAGCAACGATAAAGAACGAGATACAAATACAAATAGAAAATGGAGCTATAATAAACAACAGCGACGAGGGTAGGATGTGTCTTCTGCTGCAGAAGCTCGCCACGAGTCCAAGTATCAAAGAGGACGTTCGTGTCATCGAGGAGCCACACGATGATAGCATCGAAGAAGAGGAGGAAGAAGAAAGACCTCAGAAGATCAGACGGTGTTCCTCTTTGAAGACAGGGAAAACGCCACCAGGGACGCCTGGAAGGAAGAAGATCGTTCGATTCGCAGACGTTTTAGGCCTAGATCTCGCCGATGTGCGAACGTTCTTGGACGAAATCCCCAAAGTGCCGAACTCAGCGTACAGCGACCTGATCTACGATGACATTTTCCAGAAAGACACCAGTCCTGTGAGCAGCTCGCCAAATCCAGCTCAATGGGGAGTCAGATACGTAGGTAGTCGACGCGAGTCAGGCTGCGCGATGTCTTCGCACAAACTGGACAGAACTTTGGTGCCTCTGTTTCAACAACCTGGCGGTCTACCTAATTTCCTGGACCTGGTCCGTGAACGTCGAGTGTGCTTAGAGAACGTGCTCGTCCAGGATCCTGTGTCTCTCTGTATCCAGGGCACGGTCCGCGTGATCAATCTCGACTTTCACAAGTCGGTGCACATCAGATACACGTTGAACTCGTGGCGAAACTTCAGCGACTTGCAAGCCATCTACGTACCTAACTCGTGCGACGGTTTCAGCGACAAATTCTCGTTCATTCTGTACTGTCACACGCTGTCAGTTGGCCAGAGGCTGGAGTTCGCGGTTCGATTTCAATGCAAGGGCGAGCAGTACTGGGACAACAACGCCGGAGTCAATTACTGCTTCCAGTGTTTGCCTGTTTCTCCAGCCGTTGGTTACATGCCCATCACGGCTCAGGAGGGTCAGCACCACGAGTGGTCGCCCGTGTTCTACTGATGGACATCGTAGATCGAGCATTGGATGCCGCGATGAAGACACAGTGATGCTTCGCGTAGACAAGGAGTCTAAAGTGGATCCGAGTAAGGCTAACTAGCGACAGATAGAGAGACAGAGGGAGAGGGAAAGAGAGAAAGCCTATGGTTGTATAAACGTTCCTAGAGTATATACCTTACTGTACATAACTGTCCTATTCTCGAGTCGATCGAAGGAACGAGAAGGCAAGCCGGGGAGCAGGGGCCGCACTAGCGTCAATTATTCTTTCCTGCCGTTTTCCGGACAGCCTTTCAATGGACTGGAGAAACTCGACGCACCTGTTAGACTGACATTTTTTACACGTTCGTTGTTCCTTGTTTACGAGCGAGAATATGTATTCGGTATAGACGTGATACCACTTCTATAAACGAACTGGGACTGTAGTCGAGAGAAGAAATATTAAGTACACATACCTCTTTGAAGATGACAGAGAAGAGGATTAGTCTTTGCCAGAAGTTGGAAGTTGAAGAGGACGTTTGAAAGGCGAACGAACAATGAAACGTTCAAAGTATCTGGCAGAGCATGGAGGATTATTTTCACGTTCCTAGAAAGTACCTAAGTCTACAGAATTTGCGCCATAATCGAGCCTAACGTGTTTGAAAGACTCTCAAACTGATTGTAATGCGAAATGACAGAGGTTAAAGGTTATGGGAGAAACTGTTACTCGAAATGAGATGTTCGTTGAAGAGGGTCTACGGTGGTATTGCTTCGAAGACGAAATCAAGGGCTCTTTTTTCTCGTTTCTTTTTTTCTTTTTAAATATTAACGATATTTTACGTAGTTGCACGAATATTCTCAGATCAATTAAGATTGAAACGACCTGTTGATAAACTTTTATCTACAAACATATCTGCTCAGCAACTTCTGGGCCACGACCAATCCGGTCTTGCTTGCGAAAGTTTTATTTAGCACGTTCGCTGCTATTAACGCGTATTGGGCGTTCATTAAATCGCTATACGTAAATCCCCAATAAGGTTGCAACGAGGAGACAACTGTTGCATTTTTGAGTTCGTGCGTCTCGAAAGGAAGTTTTTAAGAGGAGATACAAAACAGCGAGGAATGTAACAAAGCAAAGTTAAAACGAAGATTTCCCTGATGAGAAGATAGACGGAAGGCGTTTATTTTAATAGCAGCGAATGCGTTAATGAATTATATGAATATAGCGTGTCTGTACTGTTAGCCCCATAGATGAAACGAAATTACGACGAACCAACATTTATAAACTTCGAAACGTAGCTTTTCTATTCGTTTGATCAAAACGTTCGACCAGTGCCAATTTTCACCTAGTGCCATTGGATCAATTCTAACACCGGCAAATAACACGAATCAGATATACGTTATACCATATTCGTAAATATTTTTTAAACGAAATGTGATAGTTTAATAGCAACGAATATCATAGTGGGTTGCTTTGTTCTTCTGATCGTCGCAAATCAGGGAAATCGGGGCTTGATCGATTAATCCTTAAATACCTGTATAAATCTCCTAGACGATGATAGTAACTGATCATTCATGATTTTATTTTTATTATGTACGTATATTTGTACAATTGCCGGGGCGCTAGACATGCAACGAAATTACGAAGGAGGAGATTTCAACAGATTTGGCAGTAGATTTATCGTCTGGTTCATTGTTAACTAATTTCAATCGAGAAGCGGTTTCATTCTGTGTTTCGAGAACTTGAATCGATCATCGTGTGATACGCAAAAGTATGTACGGTGACGGACGAAAGAAAGCGTAAGCCTACTGTTTAATTAATTTCTTCAATTGCTTTCGAATAGTTTCAATAAAAAAAATAATTCTTTTCAATTCGATTTTCATACAGTATTTACGAAATATTCGACTTTTATCGCGAACAATATACATAAGAAAGAGATGTTGTTGTCGATTCTTAAGACGATCCAATTCTTCTTTGAATTGGTACATAGGACAGTATCTAACTGGAGTCGAATTTCAGTGTGAAAATTAAACATTACATGATACGAAAAATGTTAATAATTATTCAAAACGGAATTATGTTTTACAAGTCCATTTGAATAGATTTGAATAGATCAGATATATTTTTCAGAAGTAACTCGTACAACTCGACTAACATTAACGATGAAATCTTATATAACAATACGAAAATTTTGTAATAAAACAAATGAAATTTTGTAAGCTAGAAATCGTTCAAATTTTAAAATGATATAATCTATAATTTGTTACTTTCCAATTGGACAAGTATAGATCACTATTACCAATATGATCAAAAATATTTAATACAAATAATACCAGTATCCACGTACATGAGCGTTAGCTTCAAATTTTCTTTCGTTCGTCACTGTACATCGTGCATGTTATACTTTGCAGAATACACACAAAAGCGATATCGCTTATATTTAATTGGCACTACGACGAAAATATCAAGATCGAACGAGCAATTTCTGAATGAATTTCTCCGACAAGTTCTTTCGTTCATTTCTGCGCTCCTGGCATTATGCGTGAACGATAAACGAACCATTTACGTTAGTCCTCACGTGGGATAACGATAATAGTCGTCAGTGCAATCCAAGTTACCGGTTAAAGAAAGCAGAGACATTTTCAGCGTTTTGGCAACGATTAGAATTTCGTGAGTCACAATAGTAGTGGCAGCTGCCAAAAATAAGCAACATTGTCCTGTGTCGCGTGCACGAGATCGCATTGGGTAATGAGATCGACTTTGTTTATCGAATTCCAAACGATAAATGACATTTGCCGACGATTCGTGACTAAACTTGGTACAGTATTGCCTGAACGACACCAGACCACATTAACAATGAACCAATTGTAATTAACGACGTAAATACCCTCGTGAATTATTACGACCGAGAGAAAAGAATGATCGTAGGTCGCACGATAGCGTTTGAGATCACGACACGATATAGTATTTCACGGTACCACGATATTTTTGGTAATGTTGAACGTTTCTTTTGTAATTCTTACCACCGTTGCCACTGGCACGTTTTGCGCGTGTTACGTAAACGTACGTCTTTCGCGTTTTGCAATTAAAAGACTTCTTCTATTCATCTGTACAGTATCATTTCTCCAGAGAGTAATCTTAGATCGAAGTACAAGAATTTTATATAAAAAAAAGAAAAGACACGGTACTTTTATACATATACGTATAAAGTGGCGATTAAGCGATAAGCAGACTGTGGATTTTCATGTATTTCCTATAAATGTATTACGCGCAATTTAAAGTGAGAGAGCCCGCGGTATGCACTTGATGCGCAAAAGTATATAAAACATTCTAAAGTACAACACTTGTTATAATGTTCAGTAGTTATCGAAACAAATCTCTCTTTAGATTCTATTTTTTTTTTTTTTTTTTAACTATATTCATAAAAATGCAAAGCACAAACATCCACAATCTAGCGATAACAGAGAAAATACGTATTTTCACGTAACGCACGCGAAACGTGTCAACTATTGCAAGTGTCGATAGTCTGCGAGGTAGCAACAGCGATATAACGTTAACAAAGAAACGGACAAATGATGTTAAAGATTACACTATATATTGTTAAGATATTTTTTGTAACAATTTTCATCGTGAACAAGTGCTTTCTATCTATATGGTATATATAGACAACATAAACACAATACAAATTGTACATAAGCGGCGTCAGTATTGGTGGCAAGCGTGTCTCGAGAATGAGGGTGTCGTTTTTCCTTTTTTTTTTCTTTTTGTATAAATCGGTCGATTTTCAATCGTATATTATCATATACAGTCTGTTCGGACAATGTTTGTTATACAAGACTTTTTATTGTACATATTCATCGATACATTTTACACAATGATATATTTACATCACAATTATAATCGAGTCTCTAGTTTTCGGTATTTTACTTCTCTCTGCTCTTTTTTTTATATATATATATATATACATATATATTATGATCAATATCGATCTTTTCTAATTTTATATCGAACGCATGGCAGACGTCGTTACTTTGCTATTTTACTCGCTTTGTTTTATCATATTGTTAACTTGGGGACAGAATGCTGCTTATTAATCGATCCATTCTGTAAACACTTCGTCTTATCGTTATCCTTCTACGCATTGGTAAGAGGAAAACAACAGAAAAATGTTTATAACGTTTTGCAAGAGCGAAGAAACGCTTCTTCTTGCGGAGAAGCGAAATTACGTTTCTCTCTGAACGCGTTCGTTTCTTTTATCCGTAGAGTCTATATTTTAACGAGATGGTATTTTTCTTTTCTCTTTTTAATCGTTTTAAACTTAAGCGCATCGTAACCACCATTATTGAGGCCCTCGATATTTACGCGCGTAAACACACGAACAGCATAGAGATTGAACGAAGCCTTTTCCTATAGTTTGTCCTCTGTATATACGCCTCTTAAGAAACGAAGTTCGAATTCTATTCTGGTTAACGACAGAAACGATATTCTTCCACGTGTTAAGAATGACGGTTATTGAGATTTATGGAAACAGTTATATAAGTACCAAGTCACGAGTTAAGATATTTTAATCATGTTATGAAAACTCGAACCTGATGTGTAAGATATTTTAGAAACGAGTCTATTGTATCGCAAGGGAGGAAAATTTTTCGTTTTTTTTTTTCGTTGCTATGACATTTTTATATTTTCTAATGATAAAAAAAAAAAAAAATTTTCAATTTCCTCCGATATATCAACGCTGTTAGACGATTCTGTGTGAACATCGAAGTAGATTCGTAACGTTCCTCGGTACTTTTTTCATAAATATCTTATGAAGAAATTCGGTATTTTCATTTACGAAAGAGCACAAGATTTTATAGGGCGACGATAAAGGTACAGTAGAGGGATTGAAATAGGAAATGCAGAGTGGTAGGACTTGAACGAAGATAAATGGCGGAGAGGAACGAAATAAGGGGAAGGGACCCGTCTACTGCCAGACACATTTGTGTTCAACCCGCTAGAAGTTACGACCTTCTAATTTTCATTTCACAAATGCATTATCCCGGAAGTGATCTCTATCCAAACTATCTCGAAAGTTCGTCGACATTTCGCTGGACATTCGCACGAATTATTAGTCACTACGATCGTATTAAATAAAAAAAAAAAAAAAAAGAAAAAGAAAAAGAATAGTTGGATTTAAAAAGAGCCATCAGCTATCGAGAATTTTTTCAGAAATAGTTACATTATCCGCGAAGAATACGAAAGGCCATTTTAATCTTTTGTTTTCCACCTATCAGAGAATTTTTGAAATATCTTGTACATCAGGTTGCAAAAATGAATGATTCCTGGAACGAAAGCAATTTATACTACTCAGAATTGTTGAAATTTTAAATTTTGCAAGGTGCAGGGTGTCACCCAGGGACTATCAGTTTTTATCAGCGCGCAAATCCCAAGTCGCAGATGGGAATTCTCATCATTGACGAGAGATTTCAAGAAATGTCCCGAAAATTAATTTCGCAGCCTCGCACAACATCGCGAAAAACTTGGAAAAACGACCGCGTGACACCCTGAGTAAACCGGAGACGAACTATTTTTATTAAATCTTTGTTCGCGTTTGGTAAGCTATTGCCTCACTCGTAAGATTCTTCCGACAGCGACGAGGCAAAGTTTCACACGCAGTGCCACTTGCTTCGCGCTACGAAATCCATTTCCGATGGCAGCTACGATTTTTACGAGAATCTTACGATACCGAGGGACCGAAACAAGCGCAGGAAACAACACTGTAACGCTAGTCTCGAACGTAGAAATATATTTTGATACGGTGGCATCTTCCGTTGGCCGATTCGCCACTGTCGAACATTGTCGTTACAAAGATTTTAAAAGTCTCATTTTCTGTCTATGGCAGAAACTTTTATCTCCAAATTATCGTTTTAATCGGTGTTTTAGATTTGTATGATTTTAAACAATCTGTATACGTTTTGGTGAATTTTAAAGGCACATTTCCGGGGAAATCGAGAATCGTGGGAGGAAGAATTTTTATGAATGTTAAATTTTTTAATTAGATAAGAATTATCAGAATCGGGCAGAGATTCGAGTAAATTTCTGTGATTTTAAAAATTTTAAAAATTACCGGCCATCAAGAAAACCCGAATAATTTTCACGTATTTGTAAAATACTTATAAGTAAAAATTGTTTTATTAGATAAGAATTAGCAGGATCGTGCAGAGATTCGAGCAAATTTCTGCGTCAAAATTATTGGCGATCGAGAAAATCCGAACGATTCTCCTGAATTTTTTCAATCCTTTAATCGAGTAAGGATTGTCACGATCAAACAAAGATTCGAGACAAAATATGTATATATATATATCGAAAGTCGATTGTAATTACGTGTTTAGTTAATCGAGAAGTTTGATGGAACGAAATTTCGCAGAGGAAAATTCTGGTTACCTGGTCGAGTTGAACCTCTGGTCTTCTTAATCAGAGTAGCCATTTGCGAGAATGGAACGAAACAAGAATGGATTAATCGTAATAGTGCTTCCAGGTTCCATTTCCGATTAGTACGAGATTCCTCGATCAATCGTTCCGAGATTTGTCTTTTCCTTTTTTTTTTTTCTTTTTTTTTCGTCGTTAAGAAGGGACGTTTCTACGTTCGAGACGAAACGAACGAGAGAAAAAAAAAACCATAGCTGTAACGGTAGTATATTTTTATATTCTAATGTACACGTAAGCATACGTTGCACCTCTAGTCCGTAGAGCCGTGAGCTTTCGTCCGATTACCGAGCCTTTTGCAGTTTTCAACGAAAGAAAAAAGCGAGAAGAAAAAAGAAGGAATCAATTAACGAAGTTCCAATGGACAATTATTAAGGTGTTAAGGTGCGAGAGAGAAAAGGAGGAAAGACTACGTGTATATGTGCGGCGTGTTTGCGTATGTGTGTGCGTATCGGCGCGTGTGAGACCGTATGATTGAGAAAAATGAGAGAGAACGAACGGAAGAGCATGGAAATACCGAATAATCTCTCTGTCCATTTGTAATAGTTATTTTTACTTTATAATTTTAACTCGCCACTTTTAATCGTTTAATGTCTGTTCCTTTCCTCTCTTATTTTTACCCAATTTAGCACGCGACGAGGATAAAAGGCGCGTTTGTCCTTCCGATCGTCGAATTTCGATTGCGAAATGAGTGGAGAAGAATTAGCGACGAACAGATCGTAGAAAAATTTGCCGAACGAAGATAATTCTTGTCACGCTTGAAAAAGTAGTCCGATTATAAATATTTGCTGTCGTTTATCTATCTTCCGTATCGTTGATTCTTTCTATTTGACGTTAAATCCAATTTTCTTCGATCTGTTAAATAAGTTATAAGCAGATACTGTTCGTTGCAATTCACGTCGATCTTTCATACGCGAAAGATTCTTGGAATCGAACTTGGCGTTTCATTCGTATTGGATCATCGTTCTTTGCTCTTTGCTCCCGTTTCTATTCGAAATATCATTTCAAAGGAGAAGAAGTAGACTCGCGAAGGGAAATTTTCGCCAAAATTGCTATCGCAAAACTGAGTTTGTAGTAAGATTTGTCGCGCTTTTTGTCTCCGGGATTTTAATTACTTTAATTAATATCTACCATTATTTATGAAGAAAGCACGATCTATGGATCACGGATAGGTGCTCGAGTCAGAGCCAAGACTGAACGACACAATCTCGATAAAGACTTTTTACTGTATTTTATTTCTTCGCACAAGTAACGTATAGACGGTAAATAATAATGCGAATTTGTTAGGTTCATAAATGATGGAAGAGTTTGAAAGAAAAGAGTTTGAAAGTTTGAAAGAAGACCGCGAAGAGCGATGATACTCGCGATCAATTTCGTCGTCGATTTCACGAACGCTGCCTTTGTATAATTATTCGATTGTTGTTTAAGATATAGCGCGATTCGTGCGAAATTAACGTTTTCCTCACGAGCAATAGCATACTAATTCTGAGGCTTTCACGGCCCGGATCGTCGCATCTGACACTGTTGTACGCGATAATTCTATTCTGAATTCGTCATACAATTCTGCTCGAGACGTTCCATTAGAAGCCGTGTGCGGAGGACATTTCTTTCCGATGTTTCACCAGCGATGCAGCTAGCTTTTTCCGTCATGGTGCGTTTTTAGACACCGAAGGAGCTAGCTGCAACGCTGGCGAAACATGGGAAAGAAATTTCCTTCGGACGCGGCTTCTACTCGGAAACCTCGAACAACGTTGTGTAGAATACCGGTCGGCGTGTCAGCCGAATTAGAGTTTTCGAGAAAAATAATTAATTCTAATTGTCGGTGGACAATCGTTGGATTTCTTAGGAAGATTGGGAAAGTTAGTCGACCTCACGCCGAACTTTTTTCTTCGTTGAATCGGCGTTGCTGGTCGTAGTACATTCGTTAAAGGGATTTAATATGTTTCTATGCGTATATGAAAAGTTCGCTACAATGATTAATCAATCTTGTAAAGTTATTATGACTGAAATCCTCTATGGAAAATTTCTAAAGAACGGAGAATAGAAAATATTTGTTAAGTACGAATTTTCTGGAAAACAACAAAGCGAAGATTGATCACGCGTCGAAATTGCTCCATGACGCGGATTCTTTCTCTTTTACTTTTCTTCGATGGAGGAACAACTCGTTGTTTAATATTTAGAATTACGCTGCACTGAGAATCTTCAAAGAACAAAAGAAAATGTCCCGTTGGCAAGATTAATTATTTATCGAAATAATTAATTCCACGAAGAAATCGTTTATTATATCTTATTTTAAGAAGGAATTACTTGTTATTTAATATCTAGAATTACGCTATGTCTTGCATGTTGTTCCCTAATACGAAACGATAATACTCACTGAAAGTGCGTGGAAATGTCCGAATATTCCGCAAATTCTATAACCACGATATTCTCTGCTTTACAATGCAATATTTCGTCTCTGAGCGAGAGCGCGTAGCTTTAAATTTCGAAGATGAAATTAATCGATGTCGCAAAGCCGAAGAGTCATTGATACGAAGTAATCATTCGATATTTTCGGTCGGTCGAAGGCCACGGTGCAGTAATTGCGCTCGTCGAAACACGTTTTTCTTTTTTTTTTTATATATATATATATTTCTACAGGGCCTCCATGTATCTGTATTAGTATAAAAGTATAGCGTTTCTTACTGTACTTCCTTTATCTACATTATATACTTTGCTGTTAATCACATTTTGATTATTTGCGAAAGGTCAGTGAAGTTGTATATCAAATATACGATTTAGAAAAGCAACAAAAAAAAAAAAAAAGGTGATTGATTTATTTACTGCGTGTTATATTTATGTTTATATATTAACGTTTATTTTTTACAAAAAGAACAGAAGAAAAGGACGAAATACGTTTAGAATTTTATCGACTCGTGTACCGTGGACTTCAACGACGAAACACGGCGATGCTAACCCTTTCGTTTCGTTCGATGTTTTACGTTATTTACACGGAAATACGTAACGAAAGTACGTTTCTTCTTCCACAGTTCCTTCGCGACAAGCAACGCGTTACTTCACTGCTCAATCCTTTTTGTCTTACGGAGATTATTTAAGAAAATCATCATGTTGCTTCGACAAGATTTTAGTTCGTTAATTTGACTCTTCATTGATCAACAACTACGATTAACTCTGACTATTTTTAATACCAACAACGATAAATCTCTGTTAAACCTCATCCGACTATCTCATCAGACTAAAGTTTAAAAAGTATTTTTCTACAAACTTGATTTACTGTTATATTATCAATATCATGTCGAGAAATACCTACTTTTTCTTGAATATTGTATTGAAAGGTAATTTTATAGAAAGAGTTAAAGTATTAGAATATTCTATAATCTAAAGATTAGGTGGAAAGAACAGTTAAACGTTCTATGTTTTTATAGGAAAGTAGTTTTCAAGTTCGATGTGCTTCGATTAACGTCACGTTACTAGAATTTTTCTTCGTCTGGTCTTGGATCCGAACATGCGTTTCCTCGTCTCCTTCAAAATTTTCGTAATATCGAAATATTAAATTACATAACGTCATCATCATCATCGCGTTAATATATTGCTTGTCTATTTTCAATTACGTTATATTGAAATTCTCTTGTTAATAAAATCAGAAAACGAACGAAATTGTCTTACGCTGCAATTCACGTATTTAATCGTACACAAGCTACGTTAAAATCGGAAAATCTTCAAAATTATGCGATAATTAAATTTTTTTTCAATCATAAAGTAACGTTAAAATCGGCAAATCAACAAATATCGTGTAATTCACTTATCTCGTTTTTCTCCTCCGATCTTCGTATACTTATTGGGTTGTCCGAAAAGTTTCTTTCTTTTACAGACACGTCTTTTACAACAATGCATCTTTATGCAAACACGAAGCCTAATCTGTCGAACGTTGTGATCTTCATCTTGATAGAACACACTGGATCGTACGTAATTCGATAAAATAATATAAAACGACAAACGTCCATTATTTCCTTATAAAACGAAAGAAACTTTCCGCACGACCTAATATATCGTATCATAAATATCGATCGTCCAATTTCTTTTTTTTTTCTTTCTCAAATCATTCTTCTCCTTTTGACACTAAACCTACCGACGCTTCTTGTATACTTATTGACCGCTCGCGATAGACAGACTATAAATTTTTCTTAGAAAATAAAAAAACAAACCAGAAATAAATGCCGAAGGATATATCGCGTACGTATTTGATGAAAAGTCACGGATTAGCTAGCGATTTGACAACGTTCAAATATGGTAAAAATTGTATAAAAATTGGAAAGCGGTAGGTTTAGTGTTAACGGAGTTAAGTAAAAGTTGGTCTCTGAAGAAGTTCCACGGAAGACAGAGCAACGTTGCTTCGGACTGATAACAACGATCAGACTTTCGCGTACGTTTACTAGAAGAAAATGGAAATAAAGTGAAAAGGTAAAGAAAGAAAAATGTTTCGTGTAGAGCAAGAAACAGGTTGTAGCTGATATAAACGGTCAGTCCGCTTTTCAATCCCTTTTCCTTTTTCTCCTCCGCCATTCTACGTCGACGAAACCCTAATCTCTAATCTCATTTGTTTGTTTACATGTTGTCTCTCGGTAGTTTGGTTTAAGGTTTCGCGTTTATTGTTATACAGTGCCGAGTATGGCGTGGGTGATAGCGTTTAAGGGTTCTAATGGGAGGAATAATTGCGGCGAAACGTGGAACGAATGTTGATGGAGGAATGAAGGAAGTATCTGTACGTATAAATAGACGTATATTATATATCTGTAACACATGTTCTATATGTTATTAAGACAATAAACGGAAGACCGATCGACAGTCTCTTCTTCTATCCTTGTAAGATATTTCTGGAAGGTTAACATCCTTATCGTATATTAATTTAGATTTAGTTTAAGGGTTTGCATTATCGTTTACTACAGTTCGATCCGATTGGAAAATTTATTCGTCTTAAATATATTATAGTAGATCCATCGTACGGATAACATTTTATTTATCCTTATTTATAATTATTTTACGCGCGATTGAGAATGCAAATTTGTCTTCCTTTCCTTTCTTTCGGAGTTTCAATTCTAAAAATGCAGATTGCAAGTGGAAATCGGTTTGATTTTATCCTCAGGTTTCTGTTGCATCTCTGTATCGTCGTGGTTGAAAATTTTATTTCGTCGTCTATGGATTTCGAGCGATAGTAACAATTCGAGCAAAGAGATTCTTAACTCGAGAATTTTCGCGATGAACAAGGAAGACAAATCTGTTTCTGATATTGTTTAGAATAATAGATAGACAGATATCTAGTGATAATATTCTCTTTCGATATTCGCGATAATAAAAGGCAACGAATATATTTCAACTGAGTAAATTTCGAACGAACCGACCGTAGTACCTGGAGATATTTCAGAAGACTGGTTGCATGTTTAGCTTGGAGGATATCGTTCAATCGATTGTAAAAAACAATGTAAAGGCAAGTATCAGATTCAGCTTAAGCAAGATTTTCTTTTATTAGAACCTTGTGTCCGAGATTTTATATTTAAAGCAATTGTCGAGTAGGAATGACGCAAACGCACGAAACTTATTTTTATAAGTAAAGCAAATTGAAGAGTTATTATCGGTAGGTGTGACCTGGCAATCTGGGGTTACTTTAAACCTTAAGTTTATCACTTGGGTTGCAGATAGAACGAGGTACGTTGCGATTCCACGAATTGCACGATGTCTGCACTGTTTTCTTCGTGGCACAGCATTGTTTCGTTTTTCACGCTATCAACGTTTAAAAACGTTGAACCCGTAAAAAAAAAAAAGAAAAAAAATGGTCTATAGAAATAGACATATACGATCCGGTTTCGAAGAATCGATTGAGCGCTCGATAAAAATAATTTAAAAAAAGAAATAATTTTCAGAGGAAAAGTAAAATACAAAATGCTAATTATTACAATTACAGGCGATAGAAATAATGGTAAATGGCAATTGCCATCCAATGATTTTAATTATTTAAAAAATTCGTATTATTCAA
The DNA here is from genome assembly GCA_014737475.1 of Bombus confusus. Taxonomy (NCBI): domain Eukaryota; kingdom Metazoa; phylum Arthropoda; class Insecta; order Hymenoptera; family Apidae; genus Bombus; species Bombus confusus. The sequence continues at coordinate 4,997,230 of JACXIV010000002.1, read as the reverse complement.
TAACTTCCATTACATCTTACTTCGAATAAATTATCGTTTCATCAATTCCCGTTTCTCCGTATTTTGAAGAAATTTGTAATCTTAATTTCGACTTAGCGGTACATGCATTTAATAAATAAGAAAGAAATATGTAAAATAACAATAAGAACAGATGCGATAACTTTTTATTCAGTTTAGCTTTCCATCCAAATGTCCAAATTGTTATGTCACTGTATTTCTCAGCTTCTCAATTATGTATAACAACGGCTAAGATCATTTTATTAATTTTTCTCCTTCCATACAAAGCAGCAAATCGTAGTATAATTTTTCGTCGCAAGCTACAGAATAATCGAGCGGTTGAAAATAATTGAACTCTACCTTCCGGTTAGGCCAACATTCCACGTGTATTTTTAGAGTACTTTCAGCGGTGCCAAGTTTAGCTCGTGTATCGAGTTTGCATTGTTTTGCATTGCACAAGCGTTGTAGCTTTTGGAAACTTAATCTATATACGTAATACACGGCGCGAACGTTGTTTGTAGCGAATTCGATATGTTTTCCAGTGAATTTTAGTCGCAGTGGTAATCTGGCCTGACACAATTATCGTCGATTGCGTTACGCTTTTTAAAGCAATCGATTACTTGCTATAGACCACTGGTTACAAATCAAATTTACAAATGTTTCGTCGCGAAGTTATAACCCAACATACGATATTCTTCGACGAACGAAATTCAATTAATTACACCTTATTCTCGACTTTTGGGGACCATATCAACATCCTGTCTAATTTTCCCTTTAAGGAGCGCGCCATGCAAAGACTACGCGCTAGGATTTAATTTTTTATTTAAAGAAAGATTTTGTGGAACTAGTAAGAATGGGTTTATTCTATTCGATGTTTGTTAGTTGTTCGATCATTCGCCTTTCACACAGCCTTTTTTTACCATCGTTATTTTAATCTTAATTGTATCAATCATAGGTACTCGTATTAATTGCAAACTTATCCAAACTAAGCGAGTAACAAGCGTCGACTACGATGTTCTATTTAACGCTAAACCTACCGACACTCCTTGTATACTTATCAACCGCTCGCGATAAGCATGACAGACTACAAATTTTTCTCAGAAAAAGAAGCAAACTAGAAATAAATGCCGAAGGATATATTGTACGCATATTTTATGAAAAGTCTGTGTAAGACTTTTCATAAAATAAATAGTAAAAGTTCATAAAATAAAAAGTAAAATCTGTGTAGAAATTTGCAAGCGGTGAATTTGACCGCTTTGGCGGGTTTAGCGTTAAAGCAATAACGATCATGCGATGAATGAATAATCTGCGTATTTTAAAAGTAAAACGTGACCTGGAACCACGGTCAGAGCTGTGTTACCGTGATGACAGATACTACGATAGATATAGGAATGATATAGATAGGAATGACAGACGAAGAGAATACTAAGGTAACGAAGAACAAATAATTAGAATAATTTTTAGAAACGTTTCCTTTGACTTTGTAATTTCGCAACTGCTGAAAATCGAATTAGATTGTTAGTCTTCTATTCTTTTACGCGTACGCGCGTATAATTATGGTGTAAGAGTAACTTCACAAGCCAGTCTAATACACTCCGCGACAGACCTATGACGTACACGAGAATCGAGGAAGATTTTACTTGACTCGTTGCTAGAACTCATTAATTTCTTCCTCCTTTATTCGCGGTGTTATTGTTTGCTTGAGAGATGCGGAAGCGTACTGTTCAGTTCTATATAGAGAAATACCGAAGTCTATAATTCCAAGAATTCGGACAATGAACGTAAACATGTTGTGTTCTCCGCGACAAAACTAACTGCAAGACGGTTGTTACTTGCTGACGAGATGAGAAGGTGGTAAAAAGCGATTCGTGTGATTTTCGCTGCGGTAATTAGTTTCGTGTTGTTGAACGTGCTATCTCATGGCGATTGTTACTTCTAGTATTAACTACATCGTAAAATGTCGAAATAAATTAATTGGTAACTCGCAAGGACAAAAAAAAAAAAAAGAAAAACGAAAAGAATAATTTCATCGGCAGAAATAGCATGCATATTAAAGAGAAGCCGCTGTGTTATACGTCTAAATAAAATAAGAAACTGTATGTACTTGAAAGAACAGCCTGGTGGGCGAGAGAACAAAATCTTATTGAAGAGGAAAGACAAATTGGTGGAGGAGGTATTATGGTGTAGGCAGCTACACTGATAAGAGTTATATCAAGTTTGTTTCTAATAAAATGAGTAGGAGAATGTATATTCAAACAATCCAAGAACTGTTAATTAAATATACCTGTCGAATGGCGGTAGGAAATTTTATTTTTCAAATTTTTTTCAAATCAAGCAAAGTACGTTAAATGTGGAAACAGAAGATATGGAAGTATTATCGTGTCTCGCCAGATCGGCTGATCTGAAGATTATGAAAAGTTACGAGGAACAAAGATGGTACTACACGCTATTAATAAGTAAATGAAAGTTTCCATTCAGTTTACAAAAAAGTATTCCGTGTCTTACAGCTTCGTTGCACCGTTTTTCACTGAGAAACCTTATTAGGAGTTATTACAAATATTTTTATCGGAATGTATCTATTTACTGAAGTAGCTCAATCGTCGTACTTTAGTGATTCTACAAAATTACGTATTTATACGATGTTGTTCATTAAAATCTCTTTTTCTCTCTTCATAAATGCCTTGTAGTTTTGTCGCAGAGTGTATATGTTATAGTAAACATTCGTATAAAAGCAGACAGAAATTTCTTTTGTATCACATTCCTTCGCTATAGTAGGAATAGATTTTATGTTTCTTTTGTCGATAACAATGATATGATAATATCTTTACAGGAGAGGAACGCATTTAACACATTCGTTGCTACTGGCTCAATCACGTCAATTTAATTATCTAAATACTCAAATGTAATTTTCTTATTTAAAATTTAACTGTCAGACTTCAAGCAACGTTAATGACGTAACTGTTGCTCTTTCATTTTCACGCGTCCTAATAAAATGATTTACAGTCAGGAAGGCATACGAAACAACGATATCAAAACAAAAGTTATTGCTTAAACTGGAGATATTTTTCATTTCAAAAAGCTATACATCTGCTGGAAAAGAGATTGCTTCTACCATTTTAGCAGCAACCAATGTGTCGAGTAGAATTCAGGTGGAGTAAAGAAAATCACGTTGTTCGAAAATGGCAGCTGTTTATTACGAAAAAAAAAAAAGGAAGGAAAACAGTGGACATTAAAAAACGGCTTAAGTCGACATTAAAAAACGGCTGTGTCGTCTGGAAAGCAATACCCTAATGGTTACCCTGTGTGCTTCTGTCGTTGCAAATAATTAAGTATCTTCGATAAAAAGCAATCTCTCTCTCTCTCTCTCTCCCTCTCTCTCTCTCTCCCTGTCTTCCTCATCAGTCTTTACAACGTTCTTCAATGGATTATCAACGAAAGAAGCGATCTAAATAGCGCCAAGATGTCGCGCGTTCAGAAACACTCGTTGCATCTTTTTCTTTACGCAAGAACCGGTGACTCCCCATCGATTATTTAAATATTTAAATATTTAAATAAATATTTCGTAATGCCTCGTCTCGTAAGTACTTGCTCTCGTTCGTATGATTAAGTTTAGCGATCATATCGCCGTTTATCTTAAGCTACGCGATTATACAGGGAAAACGATCACAAAATTAAAAAATAGGCACTCGATCGAAGCGTCCTGAATTGAAAGCACTCACTGCCGTGAATCACATACGATATTGCTTACTGGAACATTCGTCCGTTACGATCCATCACGCTGATCGATTTATCGATATATTTAAAGATATTAAATCACGAGAATCTGCCACGATCCTCTCATAAAGGCAATGATTCTAATTTCTCTTTTTCCTTCGATTTCTCTTTTAACGTCGCTCCCATGCGCAAGTGGCTTCTCTCGCAAACATCTACATCTGCGTCCTAATAGTTATCGCCTATTACTCGACATACGTTTATCGCTAACATCAGCAAAATTTCCAGGCCAACTCGAACATCTTTGAGATTCTTCCTGCATCGATGTCTATCAAACGATAATTCGACCAAATTATTTCTCGTCTTCAATGTTCTCGATCTTTTTCGACAAGTTATTTATCATTTTCAACGTCCTAAACCATCTCCACTAGTCGTTTATCATTTTGAACGCTCTCGATCTATTTCGCAAATTATTTGTCATTTTCAACGTTCTACGATCTTTACGGCGAATTACGTACTTTCGATATCCCTAAGAATTCTTCGATTCTATTGCTGCATTATCAAAAGAAAATTCGACAAATTATCAAACGTTGCCAATGTGCTCGATACTTCGCTGTTGATCGACTTCCTCGAAGGAAAATTCTCACACGGTTAAAAGAAAATTCGACGAGTTACTCGATACTTTCACGGATCGAATAAACACATATTTACAAGCTATTGCTTTCGTAGAGAGGCGTGGTTTTGGTCAACTTCAATGCCCTCAGCTGTTTGTATAGTCGTTGCTTGCAGAACTGATAGAATTCGATTTCCCTGGTGAAATTGCTTCGCACTATGTCCTTTACTTCTTCGCTCACTGGTGGCTTGAAGAAGTTTCGATTGATCCTCGTGAACGCGTTCACCTCGTCTGAAAGAGAAAATTTTCTCAGTCCTCGTGTCTCGTTGCCATACAAACGTCGATAGTTGCTCATGGATTCGTTCAAGTACAGCGCGCTTTAACCAATTTCTGTTGACGATGGCTCGCGAATATCAGCGAAATACGTAAACGAATGAGCAATGGCCAGAAGCAATACTCATCGTCCTCTTATGCAATCATTAAATAATAAAATTTAATTGCTTCGCGTTACGTTCAAAATCAATGAGAAACTCGTCGATAGACCTACCGAGTTTCATCAAAATTTGTTAATCAGTGAATGAAACTGAACTAACGAAGACGATTTTTTTTATAAGTTTGGAAGAAACTTTCTTATCTGATCTGTATCTTAGAGAGTAGCCTTGCATAGAGGACAGCGTGCGGACTGCAAAATTTTTTAGCCGAACGTGTCTTTCAGTGTCTTTCTGCAGGTATTTTGGGTCGATAGATTTTGGAAATTCGCCGTTACAAACATTTCGCCCAGAAAAGGCTACAGAAATCCGCGTAAGACCAGAATCGTCGAATCGAGCGGTAAGTGGCAAAACAAATGATGTAAGCGACGACACTGGGTACAGCCAATGCCAGTGTTCTAAATGCTAATTTTAACGTTTACCGTCTCACGGCGGTCGGAACGTAAAAAATAACCCGAACCTAATCCAATACTCACGATTCAAATGCATACGCAGCGAGCCATAGAGCAGCTTAAGAGCAGCAAATTTAAAGAAAAGTGTCGCGAAAATCCTGCGAGGACGTCGCATATCGACAGATCGATCGAAATTTTTCGCGTCTTATTCCCGTGAAAAACGGCCCTTATTTTCGATTTCAGCGACCTGAAAAACCTCTAAAAAGCGTCGCTTCAGCCAAATATTTTGCAGTCTGGATACGTAGCTGATGAACGAGTAGCTACTGTTGCCTCCAACTACTAATTCGTTATCAATTTTTACATTTTGGTAAAATTCACATATCGTTACTACGAATCGACCAGTATTTGGATTCTTGAGGATGCGTGAACATAGTAAATTTGCGCGGATGAAAGGAAATTCTGCGAGAGGAATGCGAGCCTGATTGGTTGTCCTTGAGACAGACTCGACACCAGCGCAAAATCTTAAGCTCAAAACTTTCGATCAAAAGTGTCACATACATTCAAAACGTCACGTATAACAAAAAACAACGTTTCCATCTCCGCGTTACACTTAATCCCATATAACTGTCGGTCGTTGGTTAAAAAATAATCAGAACGAAATATTCTCTCAATACGACTGCTCCGTCACAAGCATCGATTGTTAATTAAAAGTTAATTACAACGACGTACTCTTCCCTCGCTGATGATTGCTTTGCACCGGTGTAAAATATTTCTTTCAAAGTAATTGTTGGTTAGCGAAGGATTTACTGTTACATGCAAATAAGAGAACAGAAGAATTACCGTAGTAGACGTCGGTGGCGCCTCGGAAAAATCGAGGTATATAATTTTCCAATACCGTGAGAGTGGTATTTACGTCCTCCAGCACTCCGACGACCGCATAGTGTTTCTCCACTGCCATCTTCGCTCGTTCCAGTGCGCCCACTGTGTTGAAGGGGCTTCGAACAAACGAAAATTGATGAGTATGACAGGTGCTTGAAGTACGGTGTGACAAAAGGTAAAAACATAGAGTCGAACGAATGACGGGAACAAGGTGTGAATAATGCACGATGTATTCCACGTTGAAAGAATCTCTTGAAGAACTGGTCGAAAGAATCTCTGGAAAAAGTCGTCGAAAGAATTTTTAAATTGATTTCTTTGTTACAGTCTTAGAGACAAATGGATACTGAAAAATATTGTCGCCTTTGAGAATCACGGAATCTTCATAGCTACCAATTTGCATTCTACTCGTCCTTTCGATCAATTTTTAATTTATGCAATATATATATATATATATACATACTCTTTTGTATAATAAAATTAATATAAAATTATAGAACAAAAAAGTAGAAGAAATTTCCTGTCCTCACACGTGTACGCACTTTTGACTTCCTCTATATACGTAACAGATCTTCAAATTCTACAAGCTCTTTATAGAGTTTATACTCCGTTATCACAAGCTAATTCTGAACTTGAGATTCTTCCAACCAGCGGTTCTTAACGCACGAGACATTTGACTCAAGAAATTTTTCTCATCAGCGCCAACCTAATAATCGAATGTCTCGTACAGCGCAATCTGCTTCGGCGAAACAAATCGAGGAGTACCTTGAAAGTTACTCGTTTCAGAAGCAAATCCATCGAGCAGTGCGTTTAAACGCAATTTCTTCCTTCTATTTATTCGCACAGCGAAGGAAAATATGCGCAAAGGTAATCCTAAGGTACAATTTAAAGGGACCTACGTGCATTTCTCGCTGTGACCGCAGAAGAAAAGCGTTTGCCTGCGATGATCGCCGATTCCCTCGTGAATTTCACCCTCCAGGTATCTACATTCACGGTCCGCCTTAAGTACACAGGACTCGAAGTCCTTCTTCAGCCAGTTGGGATCCGGCAGTGGTAGGTCTGGAAATATTTGCTTTCTCTCGACGTAATACCAAGGTGCTCGCACGTAATAGTACCAGGATATCACTCTCTCAACAGGATCCCGGACTATGTTGATGTAAATTGGCTGCGGCAGGTTGAATCTAAACGGAAAAACGTTCCACGTTAGACATCTCGTGGGAATTTAGCTTACGTTGCCTGCGGCTATCTGGCTTTTGCTCTTCCAGCAAATCCCTTTTTCATGTTTATTTCATGTTTATTTATGTATCATGATCCATCACGGCTTGTCGGTAAGCATAAAGCTTGTGATAAAGAATTTCTAACGGAATTCGATTATTCTAGTTTATTCTCCTCTTTGGCTCGTTCACGGTTTCATACATTTTTGCAACGATGATAGGAATATGGTAGAATCTTGATCGATAGAACTCAGTTCAGTCGTTAACAAATAGCGAGAATCCATAGCAGAGTCGTATGTCTTCTTTTATAATTTAATTCTGTCAAATCCGGTACAAATTTACGCAGTTTTTACTTCAGGGTGTATATTATTTAATCTTAAAATACTTACTCTGTGAAGTTGGTGAAACACACGTGTTTTATGTAGACGGATGGTTCCGAATAGCTGCTGACCATCCTGGCGAGTTGTAGCTGAAACAAACAGTCAATTAATCGTACAAAAGTACAATTTTTATTTTACTTTCTCGTTTAACGCGATCTTGGTAAAACTCCTGAACTTTCACATTTTAGAAAAACTAAAGCCTCTACTTTTTCCAAATATTAATAAACGTCGAAGCAAATATCAAAAAGCTAACGGTATTTCGTAAATTTAATTAGGTACCTGTTCAATAGGCGCGAGACGAATTGTTTCCACTCTTTGCACGCGATCTCTGTTGAATGAAAAGCCATTCCTCATGGACAGCCTTCTCAAGAGTTCCATGAAGGTTTGAGAGCCCACTTTCGGTACACGATTGAAGAACAAGACGCTGCGGTCCGCTCTTTTTGTGTTGTTGAGTGCGTCGATGTCCAGCACTTCAGTTTCTTTGTACTGAAACCAGGCAAAGTATCTTAAGATCTTCATTCCATTGTTCCCCTTCTAATTTCCTTATTTACGCTATTTATTTCGTCTTTCGCTTTTCCTCTGCGAGAAATACAATTTTACTTCTAATTTTCTCGACACGGTAATTTGAACTGTAGTTAATTACAGTTACAAAATTCCTGAGTATGTAGTGCTTTTTATCAAACGTAATCAAGTTAAACGATAATAAACGACGATAATAAAAAACGATGTTACGCGTTACGTTATGTTACGCGATATAATAAATTACAAGCCATAAATACGAATAAATTAATATGGAAAACAGATTAATTATAAATGGATCAATGGAAATAACATTCGAACATTGTAATCGTATCTAATTTTGTTACGTTAGAGAGAAACAAAAGGGACGAACAGAACCACAATGACATTTTCTACAATGAAAATTAATTTATCCCGTTCGCAGGATAAAACACAAAATACTTCGCTTCCTCTCAATTTATGTCAATTTCACTTATGATCTTGTTGGTGCACGCAAGTATCAAGCAGAAGATAATCGTCATGACGCTAATCATAGGTTTCTCTCTTTCGTCTGGAATCTTCATTTTCTATCCAGTAGGAGAGTCGTCCCATTCCCTTTCGTTGAATAACTATTCGCAATATCGGCAAGTCATTCCAGGATACACGCGCTACGAGATAATTGCAAACAGAGGAACGAGCAACGAATACCGCCTTGTTTCAGCTCGTCTTCTGGGTAGTCTCAGCGGTCAGTACAAACGATCGAAGGAAGATATTAGATAATTGAGCGCGCGAGGAACGTGGGTGCTGGCCAATTTTATCCGAACCGTGGAAATACGCGTTTAAGATGTGGTACTTGAGGAGAAACGAAAGTACATAACAAGAGAGGAGGATTGAAGATAATTTAGGAAGTTCGCATGCCAAGAAGTAATTAATTTTAAATATTAATTTTCACTGTCAACTTACGTTGTACGAATGATTCGATTCTTTCCAATTCTTTTCTTCGAAATTTGGATTACATCGAGGCTCGACTTTCGTACAGCTTCGGTGGCTTTGAAATGTTTGCAAAACAAGCAATTTTACGCACAGAGTTGTAATTATTAGAGAATATTACGGAATTGTTAGTCGAAATCGTTGATTAGAAATAAATACAATGAGCTGCAATTTTTTTAACAAGGATATAGGGAAAATATAGAAAAAAAATTAGGCGAATAATCGGTAATTAAAACAAGCTTCTCGATTCTTCAATTTTTAATCGCTTCTCTTTTTACTATAAAACTTAAATTATAAATACACTCGAATAAAACAGTTCTGTATCTCTTGTTTCGTTTCCGCGGGATGATCACACTTGCGCGTAATTTCATTTCACGCTAACGATAATAATCCTCAACGGAGGACATCGATCTTACTTTTCGATTTTCCTTAATTCGTTAATTTCATCTTTTCCTTATCAGAATGGCTACTTTTGCAACCTTCGTCCCTTGAATCCTCTTCCCTTTCCTCTGTTACGTTCGGTTGAGCGTTCGCTCGACGTGACCGAGTCGATCAGAAAAACATCGAACCAGCGCTTCCGCAAATTTATCGTTAATGTAGAATTCAACCTTGTGGAAACTACTCGACCAGCCTTCGGTCGCTTGTTGCTTCGAAATCTCGAGCCTTTTAAGAAGGCTGCTCTCTTCCAACGATAACTGCAATTCCTCGTTTGCTTGCTGGTTGTTTTATTTTCTCCCGTGGATGCAGTAACTCTACGTTTGTTCAGCTATCGGATACAAGTGGAATAAATCAAACGAATGCTAATAGCTTCTACCGATAATCGTACTCGTAATTGCTTGTAATGTATGGTCGCTGGATGTTGTGATGTCACTCTAGACGTGACGCGTAATTGTAACGTACTATGTTATAGCAAACACGTAAACGATAATATTAAGGTAAGAAAAGAGAGACATTTCGACGCTTCTGTTTTTTAAAAGACGGGAAATATTCGATATTGAAATATTCTATACCACGGAAGAGATACTAGTGTCTTAGATTTATTGTCTGCTTTTAGTTCAGAAGGTTTACGTCTTTTAGCCCAGTGAGTTCGTCTTTTCGTCTGTATTAAAATATTTCGTCAATGCATTGAAAGTTAAAATTATTATTGGTAACTTAACGTGGTTTCTATCGCGGTCTCCGTATGATTTTCCGTGAGACTTGAATCACAGGTTAATTGGTTCCAATCATCGTGGAATAAATTTTTCTATTATGTTTCATTGCCTTCTTTCGTTTTCAAGCGTCTATAGTTTCCGATAGAAATTTTTAACGAACAAAATCTTTAACATACAGCTTCTACGATCGCAATATGCTTCAGTTACGTATTTTCTGCTACGTTTATTTTCTACTGCATTTATTTCATTTTGTTTTTTATCATTTATTATGAATAAAGTTTGTAAACATATGAAACAAACTCGTACATAAATTTCTAAAAACTGACGCAGTTTATAAAATTATTTACCACTTAAATTCTCCTTTCTCCATATTCGCTGCTCGAATATATGTGACAGGGTGTACACAGCAAGACACTCGATCCTTCTTTTCATTTGAATCTGAAGAAAGTGGCAAACAAACTACCACTCAACGATTATGTAGGTACACGTAACTCCTGTCACACGGTGTACAGAAGACGTAATAGCATCGGGCTCGTCTTTCTTTTCCTGTCGCTTGGCATTATGCCACGAATACATCACATTATTACATTATTAGCAGATGCATGCATTTTCTTCCTGGCGTTTTTCCTCCTCCAAGTCTTCCGACCTTTACATTTTAAACTTTCACGATGATTGTTAGACGACATATTTTTGGATCCTCGTGTTTCTGTCTTTAATAGCGCGTTGCGCTGTGTCTTCCGACGTTTCGTGGACGTCGTTCGCTTCTTCAGGGCACATCTAGACCAGAAACTGTTTACATATCGATAAAGTCGAAGGAACGTTATTTTTCCAAATTTCATTCCGCAATATTTTGTCCTAAATTATTATTCAATGTAAAAAAAGAAGGAAAGTTACGGAAGAGTTACGGTTTCGTCGTTAAAATAAAATTCGCACGCGGCGAAGTTTCACCCACGATAGATCTTCAGGATTGATATAATATCGAAGCTGAAATTGTTTCGCGTCTACCACGAAGAAGCGAACAATGTTCGCGAAACAAAGGACAATGCGCTATTAAAAACACAATCGAAGCTCGTCGAGGACCCACACGTACATACGTCAATTCTTTACGAATCACGCTTCCCACTATCGACCGTATTTGCATAATTTACGATGATTACATAATTTGTCCCGTGATCATCTTTCTAACCATCAACATCGAGAATCTTGTATTTACCTGCATTACTTTCTTTTAATAATTGCAACCTTGTATATAATAATGTAGCCATGTATCTCTTCTCCTTTCTAGTCTTCTCTTGTCCTTCTTTTATTTTTATTTCAAGCTCTGAGCGCAAGAGCGAGTTACTATAATAACGTCGACTCATGAGTATTTAGTCACTTGACACTGGGTGTTCCTCGACTGGATCTACCGGTTCTTTTTATCGGGCCCATGGTGTTTGCTTTTCTTTAGCTTCCGCTTGGTAATTGTTTGATAGGAACACGTGGGCTCTTTGTTTGGCTTAAGCACTCGTGTGTTATTTATTTAGTTATTTTTGTTAGAAAGAAACGTCGAATGATCTACAATAGTAGTGGAATATTAAATGTAAAGTGAAAAATAGGAAGAAAGGACAGCTTGAATACATATTGATTTTTGTGAAATCAATGTGTTTTAATATTCTGACAAACGACGATATTATTTTCCCTTCTTAGATATTATTTTCAATGTAGACCTGTAAATTGCTATTTTTATTTCAAGATTGAACCAAATAAAGTCTTTAACCAAAGTTTCTACCTGACTGTAAGCCAATATGAAGAGAATATAGAACGAACGTTATCTGAAATTTATTAAAAGTTTCGAGTTATAATCTGTATCGAATTAAATTATCAATATAGATTTTACTTGTTAAAATAGAAATTTGAGCGCTGGGAAAATATACGACGAAAGCTTAAAAAATCCAAGATGAAATTTTCGCGAACGCGAATCCTCTTTCTTTTGTTCTTCGATTATTAATGCAAGGTTTCTTTTTAAAGATAATCTACTTTCCGGTGAATCGATGTATATAAACGTATGATATATAATCATGGCAGAAACAGTCGATGGAAGTTCTAGTTTTTCACTAGGACATACACATTTTGCAGTCCCTTTCAGAAAATAATTATGGTAACGGGCAGTTTCACATTTCTTCGATTCGCTATTTATAGCGATAACAGAATCGAGAAACTGCCGTTTGAAAACATTCGCTGCTTTTTCCTTCACACTCTACATCTTACACGGATTTTGCTTTAATGAATATTTTCTTCATTTTACATGAATACCGTAATCTGATTGAAATTCCGATAGACCGAGTTTGCAGTTTTATCGATGCTTATATTCTCTCTTAATATCCTCTTCGTGTTATATCTTCCGAGGCCAGATAGGAAAACAACGAACATGATCTTACAATAACACAGTCGCGAACGAAATACAAATTCCAATCAATTCCAAAAATAAAAATAAATAAACAACAACATGTATCTGGTAAAGAAGCGAATTAATACACTTTCGAAGATTTAATAAAGCTATAGTCAGGGAGAAAGCTTCAAGATAAGATGCTAAAACCAAGGATTAAAATCTGAATGTAGAATAATTTTAATCCTGTTGTTCTCCTCTAATCTGTACGATCGAAATTAATATCATGTTCCGGTAGATTTCGCTAAATATTTTGTTGTATTATTCGATATATTAAAACTCTGCTAGATTCTCGTATATATTCCATGCTTCTCACAAATGAAGTACCATAAGTATCTTAAAATTTGAAAATAATCGAACGAATACGATGGCGAAGACGAAGCGAAGAAAATGCCAGAGTCAAGGGAAAATATTCTGTTACAAGTTTCAATTACGTGCCTCTTTTGTAATCGGAAATTCGTAATTCAACTACTCGAGATATCGGTAATTAGCATTGTACGTGCTACTAATTTGCATTCGACGTATCGGTAATTTGCATCATGCGTATCTTGTAATTAGTAACGGAAAACGTCCAACTGCGTGGAATGGTAAATTTTTCTATTAATACGTTCAGCTCGCGTTAGAATTAGAAATTCGTCGAAATCCAGCAACGTCGCACCGTGGACTTGGATATCCAACAGTTACGCCATCGATTCCGTGTATCGTTCACGGTCGACGTATTTAAGCGATTAACGATTAGACTGAAAGGCAGCAATGTATTTCGCGGTTTCACGCATCGTGACCGCTATAATGCCGGCGCGTGTTATTTTTCGCTTCTTGTAAGTCTACTTTGTACAGACTACTTCGTCTATTCCGTACAATGTTAAATCTCCGTGTTTTCTTTAAATAACCGTACGATCGTGAATCGCATGTCGAGCAACAGCCAGCGAAATATCTGTAAACGGATCTTCCATCTACATACGTACAGTCAGTTACGAAAGCTTACGTACACACGTCGTATATTTCGCATACAAATTCACCGAAGAGACTGAAGATGCACCTCGTCACAAAATCATTTGTTCTTCGGTATTATACAATTATCATTAACGTGTTTCCAATTACATACTTCTTAATTATTCTTCAATATCTAAAGAAATATTTTCAATTACAACATACAAATTCTGTCTCTGACAATTCTCGTGATTTATCCTTCCGTCATGTAAAACTACGTCGCTGTCCAGTTCCATTTCTCGCTTTTCGTGTTTCGTATTTATTATACGCTCTTTCACAACGCGATTACAAAACTAGCAAGAAGACAACGACGAAGAAAGGTATTTTCCATAATAGTATCCGTAATAATTATACGTTCTGAGAATTTGATCTCGGACAATCTTCATGATTTATTCCTTCGCAATATGAAACTATCTCGTATTTTACGTTATTGCCTAACCATTTACGAAAAATCACGAAAGGACGATAAGGTGAAACCCAGTTGACTACCAGAAACTCTCCGCGTACTTCGCTCAACTTCCTTTCGCGTCCCATAATTGACCAAGAGCCAATTGGCCGGTTAAAATTCAATCAACTTGTCCAGGAGACACTGACACCCGATGGAATTCATTGGCTGAGTTTTCGCTATTGTTCCAGTTCTGTCGTTCGACGCACGATGCGGGTCTGCGTCGTGTCAGATCGAGCGTTTTACCGTTTCTCAGGTGTGCGTGTGTTACATATGTAACGGGTGGACCGGCAACAAGGTCAACTGCTAACGGACAACGACACGAATTACTTGGTTTTCACTGTTTTTCCATCGACCGCCATCGTCACTGCGCTTCTTGCTCATTTTGTCGCCCGCATCCTGCAAAGCCACCGCATTCTGGTCCCATTCTCATCATTGGCGATGCTAAACGATGATGCGACTGGTCGCTTTGATACCGTTCGATTATTTTTACGTTATTTCTTCGCCCATCTCTCGATACTCTCGTCTCTCGTGACAATACGCTCGTTGCAATATTTCTTATTAAGATTATTCGCATAGTTGGTCTTTTCCAGTAGCAATTTAAGTTTTTACCGTATAAATAAAGCATCGGAAGTGTTTCTTTCGAGTGGATAGAATATGAGAAATTTTCGGCTCTGGATAGAAAAATTCGTAGAGAGAGAAAGGGAGAGAAGAATTTGAAGTATTCGCGAGGAATATCGATTTCGGTATCATATTGTATGCGCAGTTTGAAGTAACGTTGCTAAGTTTGGTTTGTAAAACAGGAAACAAAAATTGAGGTGAGATAATAAGTAGTAAAATAATGTGTTTTTAATAATTCTGAGAGAAAACAAAATCGCGGAAGATGATTCCCTTGTAAATCAGTTTTAAGATTTTCTGTTCCTTTGACTATCTGCGTGTCTTATAAGTATAACAGAAGATTAATCTAATAATATTATTGCACAAGCTTATAGCTTCCATCTGATCTAAATCTAATTGAAATTATACGCATCGCTTGTGTCTTCGTAGAAATATTAGGTTGCCCGGAAAGTTTCTTTCGTTTCACAAGGAAACAGTAGACGCAAGACATTTTTCGTTTTCTATTATTTTATCGAATTAATCATCAATCGAATGGATCATACGTGAGTCAGTAAAATAATACAAAACGAAAAACGTCGTGCGTTTATAGTTTCCTTATAAAACGAAAGAAACTTTCCGGACAATCTAATATTTTCAAACGTACGGCAACGATCAAGAAAAGCTCGTTCACGGCAGTTTGTATCTCAGAAATTTGTGTATCCTTCGAAATAATTCGGTAATTATCGAAAACAATTCATACGTCGGCAATGATTCCAGTAGAACAGTGAGGCCATAAAAGTAACGGATGTGTATAGCTACTCATATTTGAAAAATTAGTTCCCTTGTTTATGACCGTAAGAAGACAGTTCATTAGGTGACTATTAAACACTAAGTACTTATTTACGCTGCACGCTTGTACGGGACATATGGGTTTCTCGAAGGGTGAACGAACTTTTCGTAGGTTAGATACGTACGTTAGATATAAACCTGAATAGTTGTTTAGGAATGTGCCAATGCGTGTAAGAATCCAAGTTATCAGGATAGATTTCAGTCGTAATATTTAAAGAGTTTATAGCAATATAACAGTACTGTACGATGAAAGAGATTCTGTTAGAATGGAAATGTACAGAAATTGAAGGATTTTCAACATGAATTCCTTCTAATGCAATCTATGAAAAAACCTTTTAAATAGAAAGCAGTAAATATACGTATATATATGTAACATTTACAAAGTAAAAAAGTATTTTTCATTGTATAATAATAATAATAATGGCATTTAGCAAAATTTATGCTTATCGTAATAGAGAATAGTGCTCGCAGCATCATTCTATCTTCATGTTTGTATATTTCGAATTGATTTTCTTAGATTTTATAGATTTTAGATCTTAGAAAAACAAGTTCCACCAGTGATATCGCTATCGTTATTCTACCGAGTGGCAAGAATAAAAACAAGAATCTCGAATAGCATTCTCAATTTCTGGAATTCGGTTACGTTAAAAATATCCTGGCTATCCTGAAACGATTTTCAAAAGTTGTAGATAACCGCGATCCGGAGAATTTGATTAAATATCGCGAGTCACGATTAGATGCGGATAATTGAATTCGCGCACGAGAATGCCGAGGATCAGATATTCCGTGGAATCCAAGATCGGTAGATTCCATCGATCGAAGTCAAGGCGGAACCGCATAATTTGTAAACCCATAAACGATTCTATTGTATTTCAAAGCTGTTCTGATATCGTACAATGAATTATCCCAACGATTGTTGCGTATTCCCGAATGGCAGCGAAAAGTTCTTAAGTAGTTTCAAGACTGAAAAACGAACATTGAATGTTTTCAGATGGAAACGTAGAAAAAAGAAACCCTATAAATAATTAGAATCTCATTTGTTGAGGAGAGAAGAACAGTATAATTGATTACAGATCTTTATTTCAATTTGAAAGTTAGAAATAATTATTGTCAGAAATAAGTGGTTTAGTATTTGTTAGTGACGTTAGTTTAGAATGCCACAAATAATAGTGCTAATGCAAAATTTTATATGTAATAAAACCTGTTTGCACGGTACAGTGAAATGAGAAAATAAAAATGACGATAGAGTAGTAAGTGGCAAAATTTTGGTCGCCAGAGCTATTGTAAAATTTATTCGACGTTAAGCTAATAATGATAGTCATTCAATTAGATTTCTGATACTTTATTACAATACGTAATTTCAATCCGTTAAAAAAGGGTATTATTTCAGACATTCTACAAAATTATTCAATTATTCTTTTAGATTTTTATAATTTTACTATAAAAGAATTACCACTAATTGAACAATTACGAAATAATTGCGAGTCGATTAAATTCATTTGGTATTATCTTCACTTAAAATTATTACATTTATTTGTATATTAAAAAATATCCCAAAAAAAAGTATTCCCTCGAAAAGAAAAAATCTCGAGAGACATCAGGTAAAATCATCGACCTCGTCAATCTTCGAAACTCATCGAAGCGAAGGTGTGTTCCAATTTTCTAGTATACGCGATATTAGCAGTCGATGTTCTCACCTGAATGTAACAAAACCTCGAGACTATCATAAGCGTATATTTATATGGACGTTTCTTGCCTAGCCGAATCATCTGTTCTACTTGTTTCGCTTGACCGCGTACGATCGTTGCGTCTTCGCGATCCACAAACGTTCGAAGGACCGTGACAGGTGGTTCGTAATTCCCACGCGTTTTGCGTTCATCCGATTAAACATTCTTCGCGTGTTCTCGTTAACTCGGACTCTCGATCCGACATCTTTCTGACGTCGTGCACACGATTATCGTGAGCTCGGATAGACAATAAATTCGAAGATAAAAATGGACAAAGGGGAGAATGTCCGGTCACGGTTTAATCACGATCGAGGATCTTCCGGTATCGGTTCTTTTCCGACCGACTCTTGCTGTGTGTATAGGGTGTAGATAAAGTTATAGTAGAATCTATAAGGAGCTCTGCTCTGTCACATGAGCCTCGCAGAAGCCAAACCGCATCGGATCGACCGTACTCTTCGTCCGTTTAATTAGTTCCTTCCATAAGTAAGAATAAACGCAAATAAAAATATATTCTTTTCTTCAGAATTCGTACATTTCGCAGATCTCTGAGCAGAGTGTCATACGCGAACGCTGGCTACCTGCGTTCCGGTTCGAGCATCGATATTTACATGATCCTCTGGTAGGCTGAGGTTGCTGATCTGGTTTAATGAACTGCTACAAGTTGCAAGGTAAATTAAAAAAAGAAAAAAATATGCGTGAGCTTTCTTTTGAATTCTAAAATTCCTAATTTTTCTACGTGGACATTAGGTAAATTTTTATATTAGACTTGTATCAGGTAGACGATTTCTCCACCGAGAAAGCCTCTATAGCGATGATCTCTATCGGTCTAACAGATCTAGCGGATGAGTTGCTCGCAGTTTTCTCTGGATATGCTGGTTATACAAATTGTTAGCCAGTTGGTTGCTATGGACTTCTATTCTGCTTTTACAATTTGTGCTCGTTTTAGTTATTTCTCCGTGAACTGTAGCGACGTTGAGCTCCGTTTTTCGTGTAGCTCTCTGAGCGGTTCGTACGTCATGGATATTATCGAAATTGTTGCAATTTTTTATTTGTTTCGCTGTTTTATTTTCAGCAAAATTAAGTTTAATACGGGCTGCATATACGATACACATAGTACGATAATTAGAGTGAAGTGAAATAAAATGAAACGTGGTTTGCGAAGAATAAAAATCAAGAAAATGAAGGAAATGATCGATATTTGTTTAGATTATTGTATCGAAAACTACTTGGCAATATAAGTTTAACTAATATTAGAATTTATAAAATATATCTGATTTTTCGTGATACTAGTTGAGAAGATATATTATAGTATTTATTTTATTAACAAAATTGATTCATACATAAGTAACAAAACATGTTATATACATTGTATGAAATTTTGTTATCCTCGCGTATCCATCAGATCATAAATCTTGTTTAAAGGCACGCGAAATTAAATATATTTTCAATCATGATTTTCTGAAGATTAAAGTTTCAAAGAAATAATAATTCCACGTTTTTTCTTCCACGTTGCCCCTGCACAAAAATATTCCTTAATATATTGCTTACGCAACTTTCACTACCTAATTCTTTAAAAACCCAAACTTCAAAGAAATAAGAAGTCTGTTCCATATCTTCCAATTTTGCGCTGCACCTGCATAAGAATATTCTTCGAACAAACTTCACCATCTGATCTTCTCAAAATTAGACTTCAAAGA
Organism: Bombus confusus; assembly: GCA_014737475.1. Taxonomy (NCBI): domain Eukaryota; kingdom Metazoa; phylum Arthropoda; class Insecta; order Hymenoptera; family Apidae; genus Bombus; species Bombus confusus. The sequence goes on along the minus strand of JACXIV010000002.1, from coordinate 4,978,190 downwards.
AGCAAAGTTTATTCCATAAGTCGTTTACTTATTTTTTCATGGAGATATATCTCCTTATGTCTTTTACCCGGTTCTTTCGCTCAGTGAAGATCATTTTTATCTTAACAAGTTTAATAATTAGACTAGGAATATTTATGCAATTTTTTACTTTCATAGACGCAACCAAGGAAATGAAATCTGAACAGTTCACTTTGTTCCCTAAATATCGTAAAAGATACTTTATAGCACGATATTTCGTACATTTCGTAAACGAAGCTTTACAAGTAAATTTCACGAATTCAAAATCGGCTGATCATCCTGTTCTTCAAAAAATTACAAAACACGTTTGCGATGGAACATTATAATCTATGTTTGACAAGTAAATTTAACAAATTACGAACCAGCCGATCATCCTATTTTTCGAAAATTCTAAAATTGCAAGAATTATATTTACAGTAGAAGACTATAACCTGTAGCCCGCCAATGATCAATTATTACTATCCATTGCTAAATTATCGTTTGATCACCCTGTTCTTTAAAAAATTACAATACTTACGTTTGCGATGGATCATTATAATCTATGTTTGACAAGTAAATTTAACAAATTACGACTACACTTACTTACTAAAATTATATAATTATAATTAAATTATATTTGCAGTAGAGGACTATAACCTGTAGCCCGCGAATGATCAATTATTATTATCCATTGCTAAATTATCGTTTGACCACCCTGTTCTTTAAAAAATTACAAAACTTACGTTTGCGATGGATCATTATAATCTACGTATAACAAGTAAATTTAACAAATTACGACTACACTTACTTACTAAAATTATATAATTATAATCAAATTATATTTGCAGCAGAAGACTATAACCTGTAGCCCGCCAATGATCAATTATTATTATCCATCGGTAAATTATCGTTGCAAAAGAACCGCGCGATCCACGTGATACCAAACTTTCCAAGAAATAACATTTATTCCACGTGTTCCGCGTACTTCTGCGTAAAAATATTCCTCGCTCGACTTCTACCACAGTTTCTCCCCTACCCCATTCAGCTTACAGAACGATCTTGATACGAAACGCACACGGAAACCGTTCCCAAGAAAATCCAGCCCGTTCCTATTAGATAGAGCGCTGCTAACGCGGAATAAACTTCCCGAGAAGAGCTTCAGCCATCTGTCTGCTCGGTTGATCGGTCAACGTACTCTTCGACAATACTTGCTGCTTATTCGATAGACGCTGCGTACACAGTGCACACGTAGCAGATAGAATCTGATCCTAACGACGCCGCCGATTCCCGTCTGCTCTGTTCTGAGAATTGTTTCACAGACACGCGAATAACGTTTCCAGCCGTCGAATCAGCCGCTGCTTCGAATAAAACGTTACTCGACGAACGTTCCGCCGATCTTTTCCTTCGGCAGGAAATGGCTCGATGCTTCTCTATCTGGAGATCGATGGCGCGAAGGTGGACTTGCGGTTAGGTTTGAAGTTAAATCTTAGAACAGGTTGGCTTTGCAGGAGCGAGCGAGAGATTAAGCGGCAGATGCGTTTATTTCCGTTTTATTACACTTGTGGTATCTATTCTGCTTTTATCAGGATCGTGACATTTATTTTAGTTTTATTATGCGCGATCCGCATGTTTTTATTATTGTTTGCGTTTGTAGCTTCAATTTGCGGTCATCGCAACTTGTAAGCAACTTTTAGGCCAGCGCAGGATCGTGTCGCTGCCCGGTATTGATAGTGGCACCACTCGGAAAGTCTCAAATTTGCTTTTATTAAACGCCAGGTCTACGCAACTCGAAAGATGCAGATTTTACAAAAAGCTTCTGTAAAATCTACGCGTGTCAAATTGTGTCACAAGTTGGTGACAAGCAGCGATATGGTAGGTGTGATACGTATTTTAATTGCATCAAAGTCGTGGTATTTGTTCCAGTTTTATCGAGCTTACGGTATTTATCTAAATTTGATCAAGACTCGAGGAGGATCGGAAGTTTAATTTACTGACATTCGAAATTATCGATGCATTCTTACATTTTCTGGTACACGTATGCCTACTTAACTGCCATTAGCGAATCGCGATCATTATCGATAACAGAATAATCCACGTGATAATCTATTTGCTATTGTTCTTGCGCGTAGATTCTTACACACGTCATAACGCACGCTACGCCTTATAACTCCGTGCAGCGTACTTCTCTATTTGATTAATCGATTCTGCAACAGCTGTCGTGATAAACATCGGAGTATCTCAAATTATATACAATGTGCACGTGCATGATATATCTCAGCTTGCTGCAGGCTGATAGTTTGCTTCGGAAACCACTTCATTTTAACTGCTTCTCGATATAAATTCTTCATTTTCTATTACTATTTTGTATTCCATATACTCGTTGTATTTATTATTTTTTCACATTGTAATCTTCTGATTTTTTATATATTTTATATTCCATACTTTATAATTTATTCGTTCATTTCTGAATCTAACAATTTTATCTAACTTCAGTTTGCCTTGTAGTTTCATATATTGATACACGAAAGTATTTTAGGCGTCGAAAATATTCTGTGTTTCGTATTCTGCGTGTCTTTGAGTACGAGATTCGATGTTTCGACATTTTTCATTATATCAACAGAATTGTTACAGATAGCTAACTCTTATCTTTTTTAAATTCTCGAGTTCTATTCAACACGTAGCGATCACAGACGTCTGACCATGTCAGCGTATGTCCATTTCTACTTATTTAGTCGACGCAGCATCGGCTGTGCATGTACAGGCCGTACTACTGCAAGTCTGGAGAATTGCTTTCTGATATTTTCAGCGGCAAATTTTTGTAAACTCCGAGGAAAATTATTTTTTTTATTAATCGTTAATAATAGAAACGCATCTTTTAAAATGATTTCACGAAGGAAACACGACGTATTAAAATTTGGAACCGATATTATGCACATGCGTTTACCAAAACCATTTTTATTGTTATTAGTACAGCAGGAAACAAATAAATTTATCAGTTAACCAAATTATTACCTGTAAAAGTTTGGATTAAATGACGCTAGCCTAAACGCGTTGCAAGATAACAGCATTTATTTAGCCCAATAACGCATTTGAGACAAAGAAACAGAGTATTAAACTTAAAGCACAGAATATTTTTCTACACTTGATATTTTCATTCATTACGGAGCCATTCTTTTCCTACTTAACATCGTCAATTACAACAACATTCCTCAATGGCAAGAAAATAATGAATCCATTGAAATAAATTAGTCCGCGCGCAGCAGATAAAAACTTGTGTGTAAGCAGATAATTAGAAGCATAATTGTCAGCGGGCAAGAAACACGCGGTGCATTAAGCTGCAATTAGTATGCTTCTCGACAACAGTGTCCTCGTTTTAGTATCACTTGCCTCGTTATGCAGCAGTTCGTTAATTAAAATCCAACTCGACGTTGAAAATCTTTTTCGAACGCTTCTTCAATTTCCTTCCGTTTCTAAAGCGAGACTGCTTCCTCCTTTGCATCGTTTCTTTTCCTCTTCGCGTTCTTAGCCGTGAAAATGATTCTTTGCACGCTTCACGAGATACATACATGCATCGAGGTCTGTGCATCGGTATTGGGCGGTAATTGATTACGTTGCGTTTCTAAATCCGGGTCAACGATAGCTTTATCGTCGAATAATGTTAAAAGCGGAGGAAAATTGGCACAAGTTCTGTTTAGAAACGGTGTCTTGATTTTAAAAGATTCATCCCAATGATTAACAGCTTCTTTTATTCTCCTCTCTTCTCGTACGAGTAATTTTTTAAGGAATACAGTTTCTAATTCTCAATTCGTGTCGTTGGCTGAATATAGTAGTTTGCGTTAGATTTAAGTTGCATTACTTAAGTTTACTTCGTTTGAATTGCAACTGCTTCTTAGGCGACAAAAATTGCCAGCAAGGTTTATGGATATTTTACAATTAAAATGAAGTATTGTAAAAAGTAAATAACTTCAAATTAGAAAATTTCACGGACGACTTTCAATATATATATATATACGGTGTCCCGTAGCATCGGGGAACCACGTCGGCAGCAGATCCTGCGCATGAGACCAATAAAGTAGTTCATACAAAACCCTATTTGATCTTGTTTTCGAGCTACAGCAAGTTTCTTTCTTCAACTTTGAAACTGTATCTTCGTGCGTTCACAAAATATGTTCAAAATGACCTACTTGCATACGAACGCAAGACTGGAGACGTCTTATCGTTGGCTGAAAGCGTTTACAGAACTAGAATACAAGGATCGACGTGAAATATTGAATTTTGTTTGCAACAGCTGCGTGAAATTAGTTCAATTACTACCATTTTTCGATATTATTATAATATTTTATTTGTTATTATTATTATTATAATATTATTCCAAGATAAAACTCGTCAGAATTCGGAGACAAGGTTTAAACAGGGAACACGTTCATACGAGCTTTTTTATTCTTCTCATGCACGCAATCCAACATCAAAGCGAGTCTTTATTTTTATTAATGTAACTTTAATTGTAATTATTAAATCACACACATTTGGTACATTCAGGACATTCTGTATATCGAATTTCTTTTATGCATGCGAGGCATCGATAACTCGAGTAATTAACGTTGACTTTATTAAAGCGTAAATTATCGTAATTAGGACCAGAAGATCAACACATTCAGATGATAGGCAAAAGTAAGTAAATTTTTGCGTTAGCTGACGCAAATCTCTACCTAAATTCTACTTCTTTAATTATTTTCGTACAGAAGATCAAACTTGGAAAAATCCAAACCCTAACTTTCTCCAATTCAAAGCTTCTATGCATTATCACCGACAAAAATATCGTTCTTATGTATCACTTTCATCTTAAACTAGCAGCTAGAAACGTTTGATAATTTTTTCACGGAAAATTCTCCACGTATAGTCCATCTCGACCTCTAACCTTAAGCGTTATACTTGCACGAAGAGAAATCAGCGTTTATAGTATGCGTAGCGTTTTGGACTCGAGTTTGAAAAATTATACGTACGTAACAATTTTCGAGATAATTTAGTGGAAGTTGACGAGTTCCGACGAACTTTTACTACACGCTTTTCTTCTCATTTTCTTACTTGGAGATGGTCTTCGAAATAATTTACCTACATAGTTACATTGTTCGTTCGGGATTAGTTGTAGAACAGGTAGAAAGTAAAGAGTCGTTTATAAGACAGGCAAGAGACCGGATGTATTCCTTGTACAATAGAATGAATTATCAATGTGTCTAAAAAGTTTTAAGTCTTCGTGAAAGTTTGCATATACTTATGTTACATGTACAAATCAGCAGCATGATTTAGGAACAGCGTTAATGGAGGACACTGCTTCTGCCTTGAAAGTTACTAATCTCGTAAAGAGAATATAGAAATATCGTTTGTAGAAAATTTATAAGAAGACCAACTTTTCTACGTGCGTATGCATGTGTACAATGTAGGTCAATAGTAATATTTTAGAACATTATGTTGTAAAAGAGGTTTAGAAATCTGAAGAAAAATATTTACGAACTGAATGAAAGTTGAAAGATATGCAGTTAAAAAGAATAGAAGAATTAAGAAAACGTACACGTTGTAAGAAATCTGTACCTTTATTGCGAAGATACGATGTCTGTTTGGATAATGGACGATTCCACTTGGACTAGAATCAGTTTGCACTCCTTCTGGAACAAGAGATAAGAGTTACGATAAGATAATCGAATAAATATTTATATATTACTGTATGCAATAGAAGAGAGAAAAATTACGTAGTATAAATTACGTAAGCAAAGTACGTACTATAATCGTTGTGCTCTTAGGACAAGATTTTTAATCATGAATATATTTTTCCTCGTTGAAAATATTTAATTTCTTCCTAATAAAGTACGCTGATTGTCAGCGAAATAACTAATAGCGTGTAATCATCGTGAGAAGCAATATTAGATATTTTTCCGATGATAATTAAAATTTTCGTTAATTTTTCACCCGAAGAAACGATGAAACTTCTACAAAACGCTTTACAAAGGAAATTTCTTTTACGGCATTATCATTGAAAAATATTCATGACTCTTCGCTCTAGAATGAATTAACGTTTTCATAATTTCCATGAATAATAAATTTTCATAGCTCAGTGGGTGGCGAGAAATTTTTCAAAACCATTCGTTATTATCATATGGTAAAGCGCAGAGAATCAATATTACCCTTTCTAACACAAATCCCGATTTCCATGCAGATAATTCATAATTCTTCAGGTGGTTAGCCTGCCCCTTCGCAAGAACAGAAGTTACGACTACTTTTATGACTCGTGCGGAAATCTCGCGGATAGTTGACGATCGAGTTATGCTTTATAGCTCGGGTTAACCGAGAACAAAGTGTGAGCCTCGTAAGAGATTATTTTTAACTTAATCACGTAATCACGAAGCTTTAAAAAATTCACTGTGATCTCATAATTTGCATATTCAATTAGACTATTAGTATTGGATCATTGGTACATTACGGTTTTCTGTTATTCGTGTTCGTAATATCTCTATGTTAAAACGTCGAAATTTCTTGGAACCGTCTATGCGACTTGAATTTCGAATTTATTTATTAATATTATTATGGTAAAACTATTACGATGTTGTAATATAATTAATGGCATCAAGGTATGTTTAAATGGAAATAATCATCGAATTGCACGTAGAAGAAAATTTTATTAAATAAAATTTGTAGGATATATTTTAAGATTTCTACAAATTTTATTAAATAAAATTAATTATAATTATATTAATATAATTATATTAATATAAAATTATATTATATTAATTAATTAAATTAATTATAATTTTATTAAATAAAATTTGTAGGATATATTTTAAGATTTCTATCAAGAAAAATAAGAAATACAAAGTTTGTTAAGGTAAGAAATTTTGAAGTAATTTACGCATATATATATAGCAAATTTATTAAGTAGAATTTAAGTACATTTTAAGATCTTTATTAAAGAAAGAAGAAATACAAATTTTTGGAGGAAAATATTCCATATACAATGTAGGATTATAGATATTCGAATTAAGTAGAATTTACCAAAATTGATCGATCATCGCAAACGAGCAATTCAAATTTTTTTCACAATTACCAACAATAATAAATTTGCAGTGCAGCATTTTTTGGGGTCTAAAAGTTAAAAAGTGAATAAGGTAGATATGTTAAATATTTGTTTACCTCTTCGTATTACATTTCAGTCATTGGTATAATCCTAACGTTAAGTTTTTCATCAAGAATAAAATGAAATGAAAATTTGTAAAGAAACGACACTTACAAACAATGATGAAAGGAAGCAGAACGATAAATTCTATCGCATAGAAGAGATATATCCAAGTTCTGAATAAATCAAATTTTAAAGTAGCTACTATTAAAGATTCACGCAAGGAAGTTGCATAAGGCATCTATCGAATTTGAAATCAATCGACGTTCACCAGGAAGCATCTCGATCTGGTTGATATTTGTAACGACTCCTTTCTCCGCCTCATAAGATTACAGATGATTCGAAGGCTCATTGGATTCCATGTCATTAAAAATCGCGAGCCTCATTTGATACTTTCATTGCCGGGAAAGGTGTTCCGAAAGTAGGATCTTCGAACTCGTCTAGTCACGTGCGGAAGCTGTTTCAAATACCACGTGTCAAAATAGTGAAAAATGTAGAAGTCAAAAGTAGCTTCCACGATCATCTTTATATAACCGCAAATATCAGACTGTCGATGGATTTATATTTCTTACACGTGATTTTTCATCTAATAAAGATGCGAATTCTTGAATCTTTACAGCCAGGCAGAAGAAAAAATAAAATATGTTTCAAAAATGTAATTTGTATTAGCTTGTGTAAATTTTGTTCGCGTTCCTTAAAATAAGCGTGAAAAATCCTTTGTATAATATTCGTAATAGCTACAAAAAGTAATTTGGTCATAGCATTAATTTTCCAATGAATCGTGTTTTTATCAAGTTCTATGCATTTCATTTATTTTCGAACGGATCGAGTAAATTTTTATTCTAACGCTTCCAAAATTTCATTTTCAAATTCCAAAATTTTTGTTTCTATAATATTCGTTACAATGTAGCATCAAGAGATGAACGAATTTATTACACGATCCAATAAATAATATAATGCTCTTATTTTTATGATGTAATAAAATTTCATTTATTTTCGAACGGATCGAGTAAATTTTTATTCTAACGCTTCCAAAATTTCTTTTTCAAATTCCAAAATTTTTGTTTCTATAATATTCGTTACAATGTAGCATCAAGAGATGAACGAATTTATTACACGATCCAATAAATAATATAATGCTCTTATTTTTATGATGTAATAAAATTTCATTTATTTTCGAACGGATCGAGTAAATTTTTATTATTCTAACGCTTCCAAAATTTCTTTTTCAAATTCTAAAATTTTTGTTTCTATAATATTCGTTACAATGTAGCATCAAGAGATGAACGAATTTATTACACGATCCAATAAATAATATAATGCTCTTATTTTTATGATGTAATAAAATTAATTATTTCAATAAGATTGTTAATGCTAAAGGACTTTTTGACTCGAGTTAAATATTACGGAATTGCATAATGCAGATGCAAATTTCCCCGTACGTGGGAAAAGGCAAATTATTTTATTATACAGGGTCGAACGTTGATCTTAATTCCTTTGATCATACATATATGCATAAATTCTTATCTCATTGGAATTTATATTGCTGTTACTGCATATCGATATTTGCAACATCCGCTTTCTACGACATAAAACAGTTAACAAGAATCTTGTTAACTTGATTACGTCTTTTGTAAGTAAAACTGTGTATTTACATAAGAAAAACGTGTAAAATCTATCACTTCGTAATATTAGCTACGATGCATATGAATTTTCCTTTTCTTCTCAAATAAACCATTAATCACGCGTAGTTTCTTCGTAACATCGTGCATTTAATTTAAGTAAATTCTGCGTTATTCAATGGACTTTCCCACCGACTATTTTAGATCTATTCAAGATTTATGCAAATTATCGTTCTTTAAATTAAAATATTCTTAGAATACAATAGAATAGAAAACTAGAAACTCGGCATAGAGCCTTTTCCTATATTCTTCAATTGCAATTCCTCTTAAAATAATTTACACGTTGAAAGATCATGTACACAGGCGGAATAGAATGAATTTTAATAAATTCATCACCAGAAGATTGAAATCTAAATTGCTTGAAACCTGAAATATCTTTCACGGAACGATCCATTCGTAGCTTCGATTTCTCAGACTCGTTTAATGATAATTCGAAATAAAACGCGTGGAAAGCAAGTCCAACTAGTTAGTATTGCACCCAATCGTCATTGTCGTGTCAAACAGGCTCGCAGAGACGTGCTCTACGTTGCGCTGTTACGCTAGTGTGTCTTATTACGTCTTTATCACGACTCCATCCTCCATGTTGCATTACTTCAGCCTGATTGCTTACTATCTGTAATCCGATTGCTTCGGCAGAACTTGCTCGTAAATCGAAACTCTTTGCAACTGCTTCGTGGTAATCGCATACGACGAACACGAGTCGTAGATAAACGTACGTAAGGTCTGAAGCAGATCATTGGAACACGAGCACGGTATTAACACAGAAGCAGGTTGAATCGGTCGATCAAGACTGGAGTTTCTAAGTTTCAGACTTTGGTAATTTGCGAGCCGATGGAGCGGTGCATTTGGCCGAAATTGATATTTCCTTTCTAACTTTTTTCTACATTTACTAAGCCTCCTATTTCCAAGACAATTCATAAGCGTCATCTTCTAGTTGTTCTACAGCCTACATTAATGATTACAAATATCTGTAAAGTTTGGTAGATGCGCGGTAATAGTCTATGTATTTCAGAGTTTGGTAACTCGCGAGCTGATAGATCGCTGCATTTGGACGAGATTGATATTTTCTTTTCGACTTCCTTATTGACTCTCTAATTTCTACGGCCATTTATAAACGTCATCTTTTGCTTATTCCGTGACATGCACTGCCGCTTATAAATGCCCGTAAACTTTCGTACATTTGTGGCAATAGGAACGTACGAATTTCACAGTTTCGGTATAGAATGCACGAATCTCACAGCCTGCTAACTTGCGAGCCAACAGATTGCTACATCTGCACGAGATTAATATTTCCTTTTCAACTTCTTTATTAACTCTCTAATTTCCACAGGTATTTATAAACGTCATCTTTCGCTTATTCTGTAACATGCACCACCGTTTATACAATGTAACTGGACACTTTGATAGATTCGTGGTAATAGTATGAGGTAACGGTACGAGAACTAATTGCAAATTAATGTAACCGAAAGTAACGCATAGTTCCGAAAATTAAACGATTCGAACTGTTCGAACGATAAAATAGTACCTACCACAAGCTTCGTCTATTATGAATAGCAATTTCCTTACTGCATATTATTAGGTTGTCAAAAAAGTGTCTTTCTTTGACGTCTGACAGACACGTCTTTTACAACAACGCATCCTTATGCAAACACGAAGCCTAATCTGTCGAACGTTGCGATCTTTATCTTGATAGAAGAAAGTGGATCATACGTGATTCAAATGTCGTGCGTCCATTATTTCCTTATAAAACGAAAGAAACCTATCGAACGACCTAATACATTTCAAACATGCATTTCATCGTGCCACGATATTCTATCATATCGAAATAATCGTAAAGTTGCGACTGAATTACGTTGCGTTGGAACGATTTTCTGTGCAGTGGTACAAGCAAATTAATAGTTTATAATATTTCTGGTAATTAATACGTAGCTATCTGTTTTATGAATACTGTTTAGTAAAGTAAGATTATTCTGCGGGTATTTCAGGACGGAGACAAACATTTTTTTCTTCTACCATATATTATAACGAGCACGGTACTTTGAATTTTTCATGTATTTTTGCATGTTACGTACAGTTCTACGCATTTCTGTACCTTTCGGTCACATCTTTTATTCAATCCTACTACTTTAACGTTGAAATATGTCTACAGTTTGAGAAATATGTGAAGAATTCTTATTTTATATCAAACGTGCCCTTGAAACGTTGAAAAAATTTTGTTTGCTAAAACGAGAACAAATTTCAGTAACAGCCCAAGGAGCGCGTCAAGGTCAAAATTTCCCATAAATTCGTAAACACCCGCAGTCTATTGATAAAAACGATCAGATCATATGTCGAAATACAAAAACACATTTATCTTCCTGGTGAAATCAAATAGTACTTGAATAACAAATAAAACAGCGAATATTAAAATAATTTGTTCTCCGGTGATATCGTTACTCAACGCGGCAAACAATGCCTAAAATCAAATTCTGAATAATTATTCGAATAACGTTCAGTCGTGGTTCTAATGAATTCAAGACACGATCGTATTAAAAGAGGCGAGTCAACGTTCATGACGAAGAAAGCGAAGAAACAGCTTCTTGCGATTCTCCTTCCGTTTCTTTCTTCTTGCGACAACGATGGGAGCGGCAACTTTCTAGATGACCGACGGCAACCTCGAAGGCCTTCGATTCCGCCAAGAAGATCGTTGATCTTGGCCGAGAAGCCTGTCGACCTCTTAATCAACGTGATCGTTAATTCGGACCTCGACGTCTCATTAGCAGAAGTGCTAGTCAAGCGTCGCCATGCTGACGTCTTTTCTTCCCTTCCTGGTTCGCTTAATTCTCCGATCTTTTTACTTCGGGTAATTCACCTGGTCACTTTGTTATTATTAATTACAGACCGTTGTTCGTAACATCGAGCGAGAATTTAGAACAGAGAGTCATAACGTCATACAGGGTGCGGTCGAATACCACGTGAAAACGACTATGATACGATAATTGAAGAAATACGAAGAAGATTTTTTCACAATGACGTTTTCGAGAAAGTGCACTTTGAAAATTTGTCAAGTATACCTAAACTCGTCCAGTTGCCGATTGAGTGCGAATAATCAGAGGGAGATTATTCCATACGTGGAAGTAAGTGAAAAATGTGGAGTAAAATTTCCAGTTCAAATTATTCTTACCGAAGAGTTGTATATAAATTTGAAAAATATAATTCTATCGGTAGCGAGTCATCGAAACCATATTTACCGTTATAATGGTCGTAATATGTTCTACGCAATAATTAAACCATCTCACTTTATTACTTCCACGATGTTACATCGGCTTGTAATCTAATTATGTGTATGCTTCTTTCTCAAGTTGCGATAACGATGCGTTTCCTGAGAGATAGGAGGATTTACCATTTCGACGTCGGATTTCAGCACGATCAAAATCTTCGTATTCTATCATATATTTAAGAAAAACTTTGTATCACGTGTATGAATTAAATTACATACTTTATTATTCGAATTTCTCATTAACTTAAATCCGAATCTAGAATAGTTGCTTCTTAAGAAATACGGTATACTTCCTGTAAAATACGTAGGAACAATTGCAATCGTATGTCTCAATCTTTTCTAAGATTTCATCAGTCTTTATGATATTTTTATAACAAGTATAATAGAATATAATTATCCGTAACCGTTAACATACGTATTTCCTCGTTTTAGCTGCCCCTTATTATTCAATTAAATCTCAGTTCTTAATTCTCAATTATTCTTTCTTCTTAATCCTCAATTGGTAAGACGTTACTCTTCCTGCTAAAATGGCAAGCAATTATCGCCATCGGACGTCGTCAATCTTTCTCAAGATTTCATTGGGATCGACGTGTGCGCTTCTTTTGTTATATTTTGTTAAACATATTAATACATTGAAGATATTTTGATCTTATTATTTATTGCGATACCAACCATCTTTACTAGCTTTATTTTATTATCATCTTATTTTATTGTATATGATTTTAATACATTCCATGTTTTTGGAAAAGCTTTAAAATATTCAGGACATCGTACACTATGTTCGATTAAAATATATCTTTGAGTAATAAAACTGCAAAGGAGTTATTCACGCGAAAATTCATCGACGTAATGGATAAAATTTAATAAAATATTTAGACTGTTTCTAAATTGCAATTTACAGCGATTTTAATACCAACGTATTATTATCAATTTCAAGGCGCGCTGAATTACGTATGTATGAAGTTTATATCAAAGCAATAATTTATCGGATATGCCGATGGATATCGGTAGCAAAACATTGGGTGGCCATGTAAATCATTATAATCTCAGGCATCCGGTTCGCACATTCTTCTTTCACACTGCCAACGTCCCAAGCGAGATAGTCTAAGCGTTCGTTACGCGCATTCCATATTATTTAGCCGAAAGACAATTTACTCGATAAAATATAAGAACGATTTGCCAATTTGTCAATATTAAAATTGAAATTTATTTCAAATTAAATACAATATACTATATCGTTCAATCAGAGTCGTTACATATCACACGCGTAGAAAATTTACATCGAACGTGAAATTTACATATTAAAGACGAGTTTGCCTTTTCCCATAAAAATCTTCCGATACTTGTTCCGTATACTTAATATATGCAATAACCAACATACATTACGAGACATTAACGACGAAGCTGCCCTTTACCGTAAAACATTTGTAATACTCGTTCTGTATATTTTACATATGCGATAACTAATATATTCGTACATCATCATAACGCTACAAATGTCAGTAATAATTTCCTCCGTCGATAATATTTATATATAACAGTTTAATATTTGTATTTAATTCTCAATTTCGATTCCAAATTTTTCACCAATACCGTATACGTATATCCTATCAATATTAAAACTATGAAGGATAGAAATGTAAAACGTGTTCCAAAGAAAACAAAATGAATACATAAAAAAATACATAATGTATGGGAAAAGGAAGCCTCCTTCCATAATATTTTACCAAAAATTATTCAATTCCCGAAGCGTATCTATCGTTCAAATTCTCCTAAAAAAATGCAGACCTATCAACCAAATTCCACAAAGCGCAAACTCGTCGTTTAAATTCCTAGAAATCGATGTACATAAACCTCTAAAAAAAAAAAAAAAAAGAAAGAAAAAACTTATGAATTCAACGATCTCCTCCGCTCTAATGATAAAATTCCGGCGTTAAACTCACAAATCTGAAGCAACTCTCTCTTGGGTTGCAGGCACGCTGCACTTCCTGTAAAAATAGGAAGTGGCGCTTTCAAACGTGCCGACCTTCCTCGACGATCCATCAAGATGAACGCGATCATTTCACAAGCTCCATTACAATCGTCCATTGTGCATCATCCTTGGTTCCACCTTAGATCGCACGTAACACAGGCACCTATATGCACCTTTGTCATACTTATTGCGTTCTCGCCACAAGCATTTTCATCGAACGGTTAATTCGATTCCGTTAATTATTAGGATAGAGTTACAACGTGGCTCTAAGATGACCAGTGTAAGATTCCACGAGGATTACACGTATGTTGCGCCACAAATTGCTTGGAGATCGTGTCGACCGGTTATCCGATCGAATCGATCACGACGAAGACTCGTTACGGCCCCCTCGATCATTGTCAAAAGGTAATTAGACGGGTTTAATCGCACGAAACGCGAAATCTCGCCGATCCACGTGATTAGAGGAAGCTCGAGTAAGCTTTATGATTTAATTAAAGGTGGCAATGCCGTTTTGCCTACGGAGAATCCTTTCGATCTGCTTTCTCCTTCATTAAGTCAACATTCAACGATCATTGAAAATTTACACTTTCTCTTGGCCATCTGAAATTGTCGCGACCATAAGTTTCAGAATTAATGACCTATTCACGGTGTGCGAAGGCGTCACCTATTTCATTCTTTCGTCTCTCTTTGCTTCGACTGGGCTTATTTGATTTGATGCTTTGTTAGTTTTATTGTCGGAAGTAACATGTTTATGGAAATTCTTCTTTTTTTTTTTTTTTTGTTTTTTAAATATAATTGGAGAAGTAGAATCGGAATAAAAAGTCTCGCCAACTAGAATGTGTTATCGCGTTCGCTTACTTCGTTTGATGTTTTTCTAATTTGATGCTTGCAAGTAGATGGCGAATGTTTATACGATTGTCTTTATGGACGTAATTGAAGAAATGGAACTTGAAGAGAAATTTCCTTCATCCGCTAATATATTGTAGCGCACAATTTATTTTCAATATTGAAATACGTACATTCTGCGAATTTTTCTACTTTTAGTTTTTGTAAATGCATAAATATTTACAGTGTACTGTTGCTGCTTATGGATTTTATATTTTGACAATTATCTTTGATATTTTATTTCTGATAAATTTTGACGAGAATGTAAAGACCAACGAATAATATATTATTATAAACAGTCTTATAGACGTGAGATTGTTATCAAAGGATACTAAAGCACTATTATCTGTGTATATTATATTCATTGTTATAATATATTATTATTATTATAATATACATAATTTTCAAGATATTTATTAGGAAGTTCATTCAATTTCAGATAAATAATTGAAATAATCAGGTTGTACTCACAGTGAGTATTTCATGGAGAAGCAAGTCAAGACCCATAATTACACAACTAAAATACGATCAATGATGATCGTTTGATGTTTTTTAGTTTACTCTCGTACGAAGTGTCGCAAAGCAATAGTAAAACGTAAGGAAGCCTGGGAGATTCAATTCCAAATATCAAATATATTTCCAGAAAGTGTGATAAAATAGAATTATAGAAATCAGAATTAATAATACCTTTGGAGAAAGTTACTGTTATTTCTCTTTCTGGTAATAAATCAAAAATTCGTAATGGCATCTTTGAAGTCTTCGTGCATTTCGTAATTCCAAACTTCGTTTACGAGTTTAAATATCCTACGTTCTATAATTTTTGAAGTTAAACGTAAGAGTACATGCGTCAACGATTATCTTCTTAAATTTAATGCTTTTCGAATAATACGATTTACGAGCGATTATCCAGAATAATTGCACCACACGACGCGCTATTGAACTGCGATCGCAGGACGCGAAGAGCTCATTAACAATTTCCTGTTTAACCTTCCTATACACCTGGATACAATCCATTAACCTTTCTGCTGGATCTGATTTACGTAATACGATTGCAGAAAGAGGACGAAAAGGCTGTTATGAAATTTTTAACAGCTTTTTAAACGAAATATTACCCCTTCGTTCAATATGAAAGCTAAATATCACTTGTTGTGCCTTAACCTGTTATCGTTTTAATTACCATTTTACAATCATTTACGGTTTAATTATAATTTTTAATCGCGGCTCTTCTCGTAGCAACTCTTTTATCGCGTGGTTATAAGCGTTAAAGGTATGAGATCATATTAACTTTGGAGAAATTTTAATCATTCGAGAAAATTATTCGTAATGCGAGAAAATATACAAATGAACTCTTGCTACGCCATTTCATAAACGCAATAATGATTAATTACTTCATTATAATCAATTAATAATATCATAAGAGCTGATACGATAAAACGATATGAGACAGCTTATAAACAGGCGACATATAAGTACATGGATTGCTATATTATTATAAAAATAGTTATGAAAGAATATAAGAAACCGTTTCGTTTTAATGGAATAAAAATATCACAAATTATTGTCAACGTGTAAATTTGTTTGGCTGTCATTACTTTACGTGCTATCAAATCAATCTTTTTGTCTTTCAATTGTCGTATCATCGTAACTATAATCGACACGTCAATTTGCATTCGCTCATTTATCACCTCTATATACTGCTCATTTACCATTAATGACGAAATATGCAAATAAATTACGTACATTATGCAAACAAAAAACAGTAATGACCATTATGATTATACGATGATATATTACGATGATATTGTGATTATAACAGTAATAGGATTTCTCCTATATTACAACAATATATAACGGTATTTCATGCAATTGAGTCAGCCAATCGGTTCAAAACGGTGTAACTTATTATATAAAGTTAAGTAGTTACAAATAATGCATCATGTAATACACGTATTTTCTCAAGAAATTTAGAAAGAGGTATTTTCGTAAGTAATACGTTATGTGTAATAATAACTGCAAGAAGATTTGCAAATAAAAAGACTACATTCAATTAAATATTTCATTCGTGCTGATGATACGAATCCTACTTCTATACCACAACAAAACAGATGAAGAAATAAAATTAAATTCGATTCATGTTCTTCTAGGTAGTTCTATGTAAAATTGCAAGAAGATTTGCAAATAAAAAAAAATAAATTCAATTAAATATTTCATCCATGCTGATGATACGAATCCTACTTCTATATCACAACAAAATAGACGAGGAAATAAAATTAGATTCGATTCATGTTCTTCTAGGTAGTTCTATGTAAAATTACAAGAAGATTTGCAAATAAAAAAAATAAATTCAATTAAATATTTCATCCATGCTGATGATACGAATCCTACTTCTATATCACAACAAAATAGACGAAGAAATAAAATTAGATTCGATTCATGTTCTTCTAGGTAGTTCTATGTAAAATTGCAAGAAGATTTGCAAATAAAAAAAAATAAATTCAATTAAATATTTCATTCATGCTGTTGATACGAATCCTACTTCTATATCACAACAAAAGAGACGAAGAAATAAAATTAAATTCGATTCATGTTCTTCTAGGTAGTTCTATGTAAAATTGCAAGAAGATTTGCAAATAAAAAAAATAAATTCAATTAAATATTTCATCCATGCTGATGATACGAATCCTACTTCTATATCACAACAAAATAGACGAAGAAATAAAATTAAATTCGATTCATGTTCTTCTAGGTAGTTCTATGTAAAATTGCAAGAAGATTTGCAAATAAAAAAAAATAAATT